>JADBJO010000174.1:175000-260000 GCA_016801955.1 Conus betulinus
AGACCTAAGAGGTCGAAACGCGTTGTGTTTTGTCTTGTGACTTGTTTGCCCACGTTTCTCTGGGCGGTTCGCTAACATTTATTTATGATTTTTCTTTTTGTTTAATATCAGAGTGTTAAAGGTAAGCAGACTTGATGGCTCCTCAGCAGGGACTGCTTTGATCCACCTCAGGGCATCAGTACTTTAATGATAATATTCTGAGTTGATGTCAGTATTTTTGGGTAGACTTTTTGTGTGTTGCTTATTTTCAGAGCAGGCTTTTCCTCTCAAGTAACACCCCAGAGAGGTCTTACTGGATGTGGTCAGTGAAACTACAGTAAAAATGCAACGGAAAAAAATGTCTATTAATGTATTATGGTCCAGAAAAATAAGACCAACAAAAGCAAGAATTGGTCAGCTAAACTACAATGAAATTGCAACGGGAAAATGTCTGTTATGATCCAGAAAAATAAAACGAACAAAAAAACAGAATTGGTCAGCTAAACTACAATAAAAGTGCAGTGGAAACAACACAGATTTTAGAACTGTCGTTTTGTTTTGTTTTGTTTTATTTTTTTTTTTGCTGTAGAAGTATGTGGATAAATGAAACAAAATGACTAGCACTGTGTGCATGGTTAAGTCCTGTCCACTTGAAGCAGTAATTTTGAGTTGATTGTTTTAAATGTTTGTTTATTGTTGTTAGTTCAGTGGTGACCCTGCATGTTGACAGAGCTGAACAGGATGTTTGTTGGCAGCTTGACTAAAATGATAAAAATCTTTTTTTTTCGTTTTTCTTCCGTTTTTTTTTTTTTTTTTTTTTTTTTTTAAATAAAAAGTTTCCGGTCTAGCAGCATTTTTGTGGACAATTTAATTAAAATTGGACAAAGGAAAGATGAATTTTGTCTGTTTCTTCAGTATGCAATTTTAAACTGACTGTAAATCCATTCTTTCAACATTTGAGAACATTTTCTGCTTTTGCAAAAATGTAGAAAGTACTGAATTGGGAAAAGGCCATTTTGTTTTTTCAAACTTATAAAGAAAAAGGAGGAAAAAGTAAACAAACAGCATACATACATAGCTTCTGTGTTGCATTGATATTGATTGTGACCACATGAGAGGGTGAAGGAATACTGTTTACCCAAAGTGCTTTGCCAAGGTTGGTCATGGTAAGCTTGGTTTTGGTTAGCCAGCTTCGACCCTCTTGCTGCTGTCTGTTAAAACAGTTTTCCCCAAACACTTTTCACATCCCTGCATTAGCTCATAATGATGAAGTTTACCTTCTAACCCCTAAACCCCTAGAATCCTCCCCCCCCCTCCCAACCTCTTCTTCCCTCCTCCAGTAGACTTCCTGCCCTCACCCTTTTTCTTTTTTCCCCCCCCCCCCCCCCCCCCCTTTTTTTTTTTGTTTTGTTTTAAATAAACGTGTATTAAGTATAGCATTTCTCATCATTTTAACTTCCTCGGTGTACCCCCCTTTGTTCTTCTCTTTCACCCTCTCTCTCTTTCTCTCTCTCTCTCTCTCCCTCTCTCTCTCTCTCTCTCTCTCTCTCTCTCTCTCTCTCTCTCTCTCTCTCTCTTCCCCTACCCCTCCACCACCACCTTTCCCTCTCACCGCCCCCTTTCCCCTTCCCTCCCAGCCACCCCTCCAACTGTTCCTGTCCCCTAGTACCCCTCCTTCATTCCTCCATCCTTACCCCCTCCCATAGCCCTTTCTCTCTCTCTCTCCCCTCTCTCTCTCTCTCTTCCCTCTCTCTCTCTCTCTCCTCCTCTTCTCTTTCTCCCACTCCACCCCTCTCCCTTCACTCCCCCTCCCCCTTCCTCTCCCTCTCTCTCTTTTCTCTCTCTCCAACTCTCTCTCTCTTTCTTCTCTCTCTCTCTCTCTCTCTCTCTTTCTCTCTCTCTCTCTCTCTCTCTCTCTCTCTCTCTCTCTCTCTCTCTCTCTCTATTTCTCTCTCTCTCTCTCTCTCTCTCTCTCTCTCTCTCTCCTCCTCATCTCTCTCTCTCTCTCTCTCTCTCTCTCTCTCTCTCTCTCTCTCTCTCTCTCTCTCTCTCTCTCTCTCTCTCTCTCTCTCTCTCTCACCCTCTCTCTCTCTCTCCCTCTCTCTCTTTTCTCTCTCTCTTCCACCCCCATGCGCACTATGCTTACATATGTATATGTGTGTGTTTATGTGGATGCGCTCAGGCGCATACATGTCTGTGCGTGTGTATTTGTGTGTGTATGTATGTGTGTGTGTGTGTGTGTTTGGGTGCGTGTGTGCGTGTGTTTGTGGCGATGAATGTGTTTGATGTTGGGTATGTGTGAAAGATCGCCAGGGTTGATGCAGTGTGTGTGTGTGTATGTGTGTGTGTGTGTGTGTGTGTGTGTGTGTGTGTGTGTGTGTGTGTGTGCGTGCGTGCGTGTGTGTGTGTGTGTGGTGTGTGTGTGTGTGTGTGTGTGTGTGTGTGTGTGTGTGTGTGTGTGTGTGTGTGTGTGTGGGAGTGTGTATGTGTATGTGTGTGTGAGCACACTGAAATGTTTTCCACTGCCTCTCCAACGATATGCTCGTGCAAGTGATTTTAATTCTCTTTGAACTTAATTCAGCTTCTGCCTTATGTGACATGGACTTGGATGTGTGTGTGTGTGTGTGCATGTTCAGTTGGCCAACCTTTTAGCCTGAAGAAGGTTTGTAATAAACTGAAAATTTGCTTCTCACAACGGCGTTACCGCGTTTTACTTGTTTGAGTCTTATATAATATTTACCAGTTTATCTGAGAGTAAGCGTACTGTATCCAATTTGGATCCACTGTGGCACTTCATAGATCCCCATCAGCACCATTCAGCGATTATGCAACCTTTATAGACCAGACTGCATGCATCCGTTTCAACCAGATCTGGTGTGACCCAAAATGAGATCAACAAAAGATTGAAGCGAACTGAAAAACTCCCACAATTTTCGTCCCATGTCAAGTTCCTAACACATTGTAACAGAGACAGCCTCGTTCCCAGAGGCATGCGAGTAAAGTTGGCCTTCTGGGGCCTTTCCAAGGACTCCGGTCTTCTCAAGGAGGTACAGAAGGTTATATCCGATCATCAGAAACCTCCATACTCCGCCTCTGCCTGCAACACTACCAAGTCAAGTGTGCCTTATCCAGTCTGAACTGCAAAGGTTCAAGTCTAGTTTGAAAGACTTGCTCAACACCAGTGACCACAAGAAACTCTCCGACATCTTAAACTGCAAGGAAAGAACTCTGGCCTGTTCACTAACCAAAACCAAATCGACTAAATTGGACAAGTTAAGAGCAGAAGCACGTATTAACAACGCCAGTCACCTGAACCCCACCGCCACCCTTTCTAAGCACAATCGTCATTTCCGTCGCCGCTCACAACTAATTCCTGAAAGCCGTCAGGTGGTGAACTTGTCAGATGCTGTACTAACTGATGTCCAAACTAAAGTTCTGTCACTTGGTCCTAAGTTCTGCCCAACCCCAAGATCTGGAGCTCCTGGAGGATGTGATAGAGGGCAACAACAGACGCCTCCGACTGAAAGAGTTTTTCTTTGAAGAAGACGCTCCAAATCAACTGGCATCGAAGCCCCGCTTCTATATGAAGAGTATGTGGCAACCACCAAAGGGTCGGGACCAAGCACTGGAGGCTTATTGTTCCACACTGGAAAACCCTGGAAATCTCATATCCCTCAAACTCCAAAACACCAGAACATTGATAAACAGAGTAGGAGAGCCATTCAGCAGCTGCGGCAATTGGTTCTGAAGAGACAACTCCGCATTTCACCAGCTGACAAAGGAGGAGCTATTGTAGTTCAAAACCTCAACAATTACATAGCTGAAGCAGAGAGACAGTTGGGCGACCAGAACACCTGCAAAACTCTTGCCATTGGATGAGACCAGAGACATTGCCCAGACGTCTAACAAATTCTTCCAGGAGCTCCACGATAACAATATTATCAGTGAAAACTGCTTCAAGTGGGGAACTGTGGACCCAGAAAAAACTAAACCCCCTTATTTCTACCATCTCCCAAAAATACACAAAAGCGCTCTTTCACCTCCAGGAAGACCCATCATCTCAGGAATAGGCGGACCGACAGAAAAACTGTCGAAACTTGTTGACTACTGGCTTGAGCCCACAGTCCAGACCCTGCCATCCTACGTCCAGGACACAACAAACTTTCCTCCAGACGCTAGAGGAGTGGAAAGCCACTTATGAACCACTACCACCAGGTACCCTCTTCGTTACCATCGACGTCGTAGGACTGTATTCCAACATCCCTCACTCCGAGGTGAACACGTCCCTCAAAGAAATCCTGGCCTCTTCCCCACAGCTATGTGACTCCATGCCCCCCATCACAATGCTGCTAGATATTGTCCAACATATCCTACGAAACAACGTATTTCAGTACGAAGGCAAGTGCTACCTGCAGATCTTGGGTACAGCCATGGGGCGCCCCTATGGCGCCATCTGTGGCCAACATCTTCATGGATGGTTGGAGCAACGCCTCCTCTCAACTTCTCCATGGAGGGTGGACAGCAACATTTGGCGCCGATTTATAGACGACATCGCCATGCTCTGGTTTGAGGGAGAAGAGCAGTTGTGCAAATTTCTGAAGTGGCTCAACCAACAGCATCCCACAATTAAATTCACAGCCAACTACGGCACCAGCAACATCCCATTCCTGGATGTTAGTGTCAGCATCAGCGATAGCCACATCCACACTGACCTGCACATCAAAAGCACCGATGCACATCTGTCTCTTCGTTCAATTCATGCCATCCAAGACACTGTGTCCGTAGTATCCCCTACAGTCAGTGCCTGCGTATCCGCCGGATCTGTTCCAGTGACACCACTTTCAGCCAACGATGTCAGGAGCTGTGCCAGAGGCTGTCCAGGAGAGGCTACCCTAGACCCCTGCTCGACGCAGTCACTATGAAGGTGGCTTCCATACCCCGGCAGGAAACTCTGCTACAAGAGCAAGATAACACCACACAGAATCCCCTATGTGGTGACACACAACCCTAGCAACCCACCCCTGGGAAGATGGCTGAAGGAAAACATGAGGACCCTACATTCCAGCCGCCGCATGCAGGAAGCGGTACCTCTTCCGCCTATTGTGGGAGAAAGAAACAGCAAAAATCTACGGGGAACCTCATGCCGTCCAAACTTCCTCCACTCCACCTGCCAGCAAACTCAGCTCCACGTGGCTGTTACAAATGTTCTGCCAGTAAGTGCATCATATGTAAACACCACTTACAAACTACATCAACATTTACAAGCATACGCACTCATCAACAGTTCACCATTAGGGATCACATGACATGCCAATCCACAAACATCGTATACTTCATAGATTGTCTTAGGTGCAGAAACACACAATACGTAGGGGAAACAGGCAAAACTTTACAAAACAGATTCTATCATCACCATTCAGACATCAAAACAAACAAAAAACACTCTCGTAGCTAGACACTTCAACAGCAAAAATCACACACTGACCGACCTCATCTGCAAGAGCCATAGAACAAATTAGACAACCAAATGCACCAACACGCAAATATAGAGAAAAATACTGGCGACACAAACTGAAGACAAACTACCCGGATGGCCTTAATGTTTGGGATTAGACTGGACCAATCCTGTGCAGCTTCCTGTTCTGGACAAACATGTCATGTGCTGCCAAGACTGTGGTGTTAGATGCTGAATGTGTTGATGTTGATTGGTTACTGTGCTCATTACTGTCCACCACCTTACTGTGCTCTTTACTGTCCACCACCTTACTGTGCTCTTTACTGTCCACCACCTTACTGTGCTCTTTACTGTCCACCACCTTACTGTGCTCTTTACTGTCCACCACCTTACTGCGCTCTTTACTGTCCACCACCTTACTGTGCTCTCTTACTGTCCACCACCTTACTGTGCTCTTTACTGTCCACCACCTTACTGCGCTCTTTACTGTCCACCACCTTACTGTGCTCTTTACTGTCCACCACCTTACTGTGCTCTTTACTGTCCACCACCTTACTGTGCTCTTTACTGTCCACCACCTTACTGTGCTCTTTACTGTCCACCACCTTACTGTGCTCTTTACTGTCCACCACCTTACTGTGCTCTTTACTGTCCACCACCTTACTGTGCTCTTTACCTTACTGTGCACCACCTTACTGTGCTCAGTACTGTCCACCACCTTACTGTGCTCTTTACTGTCCACCACCTTACTGTGCTCTTTACTGTCCACCACCTTACTGTGCTCATTACTGTCCACCACCTTACTGTGCTCTTTACTGTCCACCCTTACTCTACTGTCCACCACCTTACTGTGCTCTTTACTGTCCCACCTTACCTTACTGTGCTCTTTACTGTCCACCACCTTACTGTGCTCTTTACTGTCCACCACCTTACTGTGCTCTTTACTGTCCACCACCTTACTGTGCTCTTTACTGTCCACCACCTTACTGTGCTCTTTACTGTCCACCACCTTACTGTGCTCTTTACTGTCCACCACCTTACTGTGCTCTTTACTGTCCACCACCTTACTGTGCTCTTTACTGTCCCACCTTACTGTGCTCTTTACTGTCCACCACCTTACTGTGCTCTTTACTGTCCACCACCTTACTGTGCTCTTTACTGTCCACCACTTACTGTGCTCTTTACTGTCCACCACCTTACTGTGCTCATTACTGTCCACCACCTTACTGTGCTCTTTACTGTCCACCCTTACTGTGCTCTTTACTGTCCACCACCTTACTGTGCTCATTACTGTCCACCACTGTGCTCTTACTGTCCACTCTTACTGTGCTCTTTACTGTCCCACCTTACTGTGCTCTTTACTGTCCACCTTACTGTGCTCTTTACTGTCCACCTTACTGTGCTCTTTACTGTCCACCTTACTGTGCTCTTTACTGTCCACCACCTTACTGTGCTCTTTACTGTCCACCACCTTACTGTGCTCTTTACTGTCCACCACCTTACTGTGCTCTTTACTGTCCACCACCTTACTGTGCTCTTTACTGTCCACCACCTTACTGTGCTCTTTACTGTCCACCACCTTACTGTGCTCTTTACTGTCCACCACCTTACTGTGCTCTTTACTGTCCACCACCTTACTGTGCTCTTTTTACTGTCCACCTTACTGTGCTCTTTACTGTCCACCACCTTACTGTGCTCTTTACTGTCCACCACCTTACTGTGCTCTTTACTGTCCACCTTACTGTGCTCTTTACTGTCCACCTTACTGTGCTGCTCTTTACTGTCCACCTTACTGTGCTCTTTACTTACTGTCCACCACCTTACTGTGCTCTTTTCTGTCCACCACCTTACTGTGCTCTTTACTGTCCACCACCTTACTGTGCTCTTTACTGTCCACCACCTTACTGTGCTCTTTACTGTCCACCACCTTACTGTGCTCTTACTGTCCACCACCTTACTGTGCTCTGTGCTTTACTGTCCACCACCTTACTGTGCTCTTTACTGTCCACCACCTTACTGTGCTCTTTTACTGTCCACCACCTTACTGTGCTCACTACTGTCCACCACCTTACTGTGCTCTTTACTGTCCACCACCTTCTCATGTCCCTAGAAGTGGGAGTCTATACTTGCCCCATCCCCACCCACTTGGCCCCTCCCCCCTCACACACCCCCCTTTCCCCCTCCCGCCCCCCCTGACCCACCTCGCCCTATAGCCGCCCCCTTTTTTTCTGTTCCTTATTGTCTTTCTTCTGTTCCTTGTTGTCTTTCTTCTCTCTTAACCCCTGACCCCCCCTCCCCCCTTCCACTTCCTTCTCTGCCCCACCCCAGTCTACAAACCATCACGCCCACACCCTTTCCTACCACATGCTTTTTCTTCCCCTGCTCTTCCTCCACCTAACCCTCCCCCCCCCCCCTCCACCTCTATCTACTACTTACTATCTCCATTACTTTTTGCTCATTACCTTTACCTTCCTAACCCCTAAACCCCCCCCCCCCCCCCCCCCCCCCCCCCCCCCCCCCCCCCCCCCCCACCTCTTCTCCCCTCCTCCAGTAGACTTCCTGCCCTCACCCTTTTTTTTTTTTTCTTCCCCCCCCCGCCCCCTTTTTTATATTAAAAAAATTTTTTTTTAAAATAAACCTTTATAAATATAGCATTTCTCATCATTTTAACTTCCTCGGTGTACCCCTTTGTTCGCCTCTTTCGCCCTCTCTCTTTCTCTGTCTCTCTCTCTCTCTCTCTCTCTTTCTCTTTCTCTCTCCCTTACCCCCTCCACCACCACCTTTCCCTCTCACACGGCCCCCCTTTCCCCTTCCCTCCCAGCCACCCCTCCAACTGTTCCTGTCCCCTAGTACCCTCCTTCATTCCTCCATCCCTTACCCCCTTCCCATAGCCCATTTTTTTCTCTCTCTCTCTCCCTCTCTCTCTTTCTTTCTCTCTCTCTCTCTCTTTCTCTTTTTCACGCTCTCTCTCTCTCCATTCTCTCTCTCTCTCTCTCTCTCCCTTCTCTCTCTACTCTCTCTCTCTCTCTCTCTCTTTCTCTCTCTTTCCACCCCCATGCACTCTATGCTTACATATGTATGTGTGTGCTTATCTGGATGCGCTCAGGTGCATACATGTCTGTGCGTGTGTATTTGTGTGTGTATGTATATGTGTGTGTGTGTGTGTGTGTGTATGTGGGGGTGTGTGTGCGTGTGTTTGTGGTGATTAATGTGTTTGATGTTGGGGTATGTGTTAAAGATCGCCAGGGTTGATGCAGTGTATATGTGAGTGTGTGTGTGTGTGTGTGTGTGTGTGTGTGTGTGTGTGTGTGTGTGGCGATGAATGTGTTTGATGTTGGGTATATGGGAAAGATCGCCAGGGTTGATGCAGTGTGTGTGTGTGTGTGTGTGTGTGTGTGTGTGTGTGTGTGTGTGTGTGTGTGTGTGTGTGTTGTGTGTGTGTGTGTGTGTGTGTGTGTGTGTGTGTGTGTGTGTGTATGTGTGTGTGAGCACACTGACATGTTTTCCACTGCCTCTCCACGATATGCTTGTGCAAGTGATTTTAATTCTCTTTGAACTTAATTCAGCTTCTGCCTTATGTGACGTGGACTTGGATGTGTATGTGTGTGCGTGTTCAGTTGGCCAACCTTTTAGCCTGAAGAAGGTTTGTAATAAACCGAAAATTTGCTTCTCACAACGGCGTTACCGCGTTTTACTTGTTTGAGTCTTATATAATGATGAATGAATTATGCCATTTTTGCATGCTGAAACAAACTTGGATAGTGCTCATTTATGCACTACAGTTTTGACTTGAAGCTTCAGAGATACTCAATGGTGTATGTATTTGTGTATGTGAACATATGCATATTAGTGGTTTATTTTTGTAGTGGAATGTGCTTTTAGTCAAAAAAAAAAAAAAAGGGTTAACAGACTCAGTTCTATTAAACTTCAGTTTCATAGTCCATACATGTTTATATTTTGTGTCAGGTGACTTCTCCCAGTGTGGTGGAATGTGTAATTTATGAAAGCTCTTGGGTTTCCCAAACAGTGATTGCACCGTGTGGTTGAACTTTAATATAAACCATTTTTTGACTAGTCTCATATGTCTACGTTCTTCCTTCCCCATAACACTGTGGACTGTATGCTGATGTAGAATGAATGAATGGACATGTAAACCCAACAGGCGTTAAATACTTTCAAGCTAAGAGGTTAAAAAAATGTCTTAACAATTATCTGTTACTTAGTTTGATGTTTATCATGAACATTCAGAACTCATATATTGGAAGAAAGCTGAAATAGCATTTAACACTCGAAATACAAAACATGACACAGACTAACAAAAAAAAAAAAATTTCAATAGTAATCTTGGGGAATATCTGGGCTGTAAGTGGTGTATATATTTGAATGAAAAAAAATCAAAAACTTTTTTTCGTAGTTGGTTCTACCTGATTTTAATCCCCCAAACCATGTATTTCTTGTATGAGACGATTTTTCACAGCTGCATGAAAAACGTATTCCAGACTCCAGGTGGAAAATTGACTTAAAAAATCACTGGTGTTTTTCACCCGTAAGACTATTTTTTTCCCCACTTATCACAGAACATAATCTGCATTGCTTTATTTTCCAATTCTTTGCATTTTTAAAAGCAAGAAGAAAGCAGTTCAGAGCTACTAATTGAGTTCACTCAGTTCAGGGTGCTGTTTGATGCTTTCTTTTTCTTTTTTAGCAACGACCGACCCTTTGAACTATGTTTGATTCAGAGAAAGACTGACTTTCAATGGAAAATGATTGCAAAGCGCCACAGTATATTTAGGATTTGCAATTTCATTGGGGGGGGGGGGGGCTATACATCGCAAAAACAACAGCATTTGTCTGTCTGTTTCTGTCTCTTTCTGTCATCTCTGTCTGTTTTTTTTTTATACACATGCACACATACAATCTAATGAACACACACACACACACACACACACACACACACACACACACACACACACACACACACACACACACACACACACAAGCACTTGCATGCACACTCTTCAGCACATGTGCGCATATGCACAGACACGTTGTGACACACACATGCACACACACACACACACACACACTTGCATGCACACTCTTCAGCGTGCGCATATGCACAGACACACATATGCTCACAAACACACACACATGCATGCATGCACGCACACACACACACACACACACACACACACACACACACACACACAGAGGATTGATTCATTTCATTCAATCTCATACTGGCTCATGCAGTTGTGAGTTGCCCAAGTGATAACAATCAATGGATCATCACGCTCAGCAAGAAGAAATGAATAAATAATAACGTATTAGAAAAATTTGAAAATGGCTCCATTACATGATAGACTTGCATAATATTGTAAGAAAAGTGTACATAGTTATGTTCATCTTTTTTTTTTTATATATTAAGTGTCTACTTGTATATTTGGATACAAATCTCTGTGCACTCTTGTGAAAATTGTTCAGCAATTTCAAGCTAATACAAAGAACAAAATGTGCTCCACCAGAAGCTACCAAGGAGAATGGTTGTTGAGCACTAATCCAGCCAGAAGGAGGTTTGTAATAACTGAAAAATAGGCTCTGTCTGTACTTTGTATTTTGCTTTTACTTCTTTGAGTCTTAAAAGGAAATATCATTCATAGAACATTTGGATCAGCACTACAACAGCTGTTGCTGCCAGTGTCTGCCTTTTATTGTGTGTGGAGTGAGAAAATCCGAGCAGATTGGTGTGAACTGAATAGGTTGCTTGCCGCCACTAATAGGGAATACGCCCAGCAACACTGTGAACTGAATGGGTTAGTTTGGAGGTTGATTTGTCAGTCTGCATACAGCGCTTTGATTCTCCTCCAGTCTAAAACAAAAATAAAAAAGATAAACAGAAAAAAAGAATATGAAGAATATAATAGATTGAGAGAAAGGGGAGAAGAGAGAGACTTTCTTTGAGAGAGAGAAAAGAGATACAAACACAAAAACACACACAAAAACTAGTGGCTGCAGAGGCAGGGGTTTTATCGCATGTATGGATAGACAGACTTACAAAAAGCATTCCTTAGTAACATGTGCAGGTGTACATACATGTATGCACACATTTTTGGTATACATG
Source organism: Conus betulinus (assembly GCA_016801955.1). Lineage (NCBI taxonomy): Eukaryota > Metazoa > Mollusca > Gastropoda > Neogastropoda > Conidae > Conus > Conus betulinus. The sequence goes on from JADBJO010000174.1 coordinate 186,556, forward strand.
TTCATGTACACTCATACACATACATACTTACACGCACGCGCGCGCGCGCATGCACATGCACACACACACACACACACACACACACACACACACACACACACACACACACACACACACACACAGGGAAGAGTAATGAATTATATGTAAAGGTGATTGTTTATGCGCTGATAATGATGTCAGGTAGTCTCTCTCCCACTCCCTGGGCCCTGTACCTGTGAGAGAGCTCCTAACCTTTCTTCAAATCAATCCCAGTGCTAAACGGCTGCCTGCCCAACTGTCACGGTCACAGACCGCCACAATCACAGCATCCCCGTGATGTTGCCAGAGAATGATGAAAAACGCAGCCATTGATCATTGGCACATTGTCCTGCACAGACAACGCCCAGTTACCAGGCTGACGTAACCACAGAGAAACGAGCTTTTACCATCATCACCCATTTGTCAGCGCTCTTGGAGTCTCCGCATTAAGTCTCTCAGCAGATTACATTGCACAAGTATTACCATCCGAATGTCTGTTTATTTTGTTGTCAGAGGTAATGCTTACTTGAGTCTGCATGTACATTAGAAAGTTGACTGGATAACATTCGAAAGAAAAGGAAGCTAAAATTGAACTCAGTTGTGGACAGTGTGTGTGTGTGTGTGTGTGTGTGTGTGTGTGTGTGTGTGTGTGTGTGTGTGTGTCCAGTATATGCAAATCCAAGTTAAGAGCTCTTTTTCCTCTTTTGAAAGTCCAAGGAGGGATTTTTTTTTCTTTTGGATGGAGGAAGTGTGTGGGAACAGTGCAAATTTATTGAATACATTGATCGTTTCATTAAAGTCTTTGTCAGCCTATTAGTTGTTGTTGTTTTTTTTCTCTCCTCAGAACTTGTGGTGAACTGAGGCCAGATACAGTTCAGATTTTAGCCTTGTTAGCCATCAGAAAGTCCAGTATTATTCCCACCTAAAGAGGAGGGAATTATGGGTGTTCATTTGCGGAACAAAACAGAGTCATTATCACTATGTCAACCAGTTGCTCTGCTATGTTTCTCATCCAGTAAGAAGTCTTATCTGTTCTGTGGCTGACCTTGCCCATGCAAGAGTAGTGTTGTTGTTGTTTTAATGGACATAATTATTGATTACAACAAAGATAAAATTCATATATTTATGAATGTTGGTTTGGGTTATGCATTCATGGTCCAGTTTTTTTTTCTTTTGGTATTAGTATATTTTTTTTCTTGTTTACATGAAGCGAGCACTCAAAGTGTTTTTTTCCTATGTATGTATTATTTAATTGAACAAAGAAGAAAAGCCATACTTCTTCCTCATGGAAAACGTTGCCAGTGAATGAGCCATCAGCTAATCAATAGGACTTTCTTTCCTGGCATGATATTGAGCAGTGACAGATGTGGGATGCAAAATTGCCATGTAATGAAAACTATTGATTTCTGGCCTCAGCTGGTGGTACAAACCCAGTGTCATCCATTTATTATTTGACATGCTCCCGCAGCCAACTTAATATTTTTATTTCTGACAGTAGTGTTCATCAGAGAGGAAATGTAATCAGTTCAGATGTGTTTCATTTGTTGTGGTCTTCATTGCTGAAGGTGTAATTAATGTAGATGTGCTTCTTTTTTCAAACACGTTTTCACCCTTGAGAAAAGAAAGAACAGGATGTATATTTTCTATATCATTGAAGTGAAGGACTGTTGTGAAAAGATGACAGTTTTGATGGTTGAAGCAACCTGTTTGAAGTGAATATTTATCACCAAACTTGATTCCAGTCATGTATATCAGGGATTATTGTATCAATCAGTCAATGCCATAAACATGTTTTGATGTTACAGGATGATTGAATGGAAACACATGTTGAAAGGGCAGTATCATACAGACAAATCAGGACAGTCCACTTTTGTAGCATCTTGAAATGATCGATGAGGAGCAATATCACTTAATTAAGAATGTGTGTGTGTGTGTGTGTGTGCATGTGTGCATATGCATGACTCTCAGTCTTTCAATAGAATAATTTGGATGACAGAACACTTCAGTTAAACCTGTGTATGTTTATTTTTCAGCAGCACTATATCTGATCACAGAACACTGTAGGCATTGTGAATTTGATGGGGAAACATATCGCACTCTGTTAGTGTTTTCATTAAAAGTGGTAGAATTGCTTGAAAGTATAGGTAAACTTAACTGTTTGTTAACATTCTATCTTTCTTTTTCATTTCACCTTATTTATAAAGATTCTGGTTGCCTCCTTCTTTCTGTCTAGACTAGATTAACTTCTCTACTTTATCTCTAACTTTCTCTAGCTCTGGTGTTCCTACCTTTCAACCACTGCAAAGAGGTTTTTGGCTTCCAGCTTTGGAGAGGATTATGCACAAGACTGCATGTATGTGTTTCAGCATCATAACAGGCTCTGCACATGGTTACATATCTGATCTGGTTGCCATGGATACTTTTTCTTGGTCTTTCTGCTTTGTTTCTCTTCCATTCAAAAATCTCATGGTTTTTACTCCTTGGTCAATTCCCACAGCTGTAGACTTTTCTACTTTTTCATGTTACTTAGGTATTCAGCTTCTTTGAAATCTGAACTTCAGGTCCAACTATGTCAACTGTGCTAAAACCAATCATTGTAACACTCCCACCCCAACTCCCCTTCTTATAGTGGCAGTATTGTACTGCAATTCTACTTGTTACATCATGAAGTCTAAATGTTACAGTCCACTTAAGTCAGTTGTACTAAAGAATAACATTCTCGTCCCTCCTCCCCTTCTTATAGTAGCATTATTGTACTGCAGTTTCTTTTTTTGTTTTGTTTGTTTCTTGGTATACATATCTGTATGTGTGCACATTACCCACTGTATGTGTATTGTTGATAATATGTTGTGATGAACGTTTACATCTTGAATATTGATGTGTGTATGTGAGTGTATGAGCCTAGAACTTAAGGCAGGTTTGTTATAAATGCTTCACATAAGTATTATGATTACTGACTGTCTGTTCTGCCTGTGCTTAAGTTGTAAACAGTTGAGCATAAGTTTGTGGGAATGGAGACATTGTGTGTATATCTGGGTTCAGGGCCATGGTATGTTATAAGACACCTGTGTGTGTGTGTGCATGTGTGTGTGTGTGTGTGTTTGTGTGTGTGTGTGTGCAGGTTCAGGGCCATGCTATGTCATTTCATAAGCCACCTGTGTGTGTGTGTGTGTGTGTGTGTGTGTGTGTGTGTGTGTGTGTGTGTGTGTGTGTGTGTGCAGGTTCAGGGCCATGTCATTTCATAAGCCACCTGTGTGTGTGTGTGCAGGTTCAGGGTCATGCTGTGTCATTTCATTAGCCACCTCTGTGTGTGTGTGCGCGTGTGTGTGTTGTGTGTGTGTGTGTGTGTGTGTGTGTGTGTGTGTGTGTGTGTGTGTGTGCAGGTTCAGGGCCATGCTATGTCATTTCATTAGCCACTCTGTGTGTGTGTGTGTGTGTGTGTGTGTGTGTGTGTGTGTGTGTGTGTGTGTGTGTGCGGGTTCAGGGCCATACTATGTCATTTCATAAAGCCACCTGTGTGTGTGTGTGTGCAGGTTCAGGGTCATGCTATGTCATTTCATTAGCCACCTGTGTGTGTGTGTGTGTGTGTGTGTGCAGGTTCAGGGCCATGCCATGTCATCCGACACCTTTCACTCCACTTTCCAGCCCTCTCCACACTATCCATTCCAGCAGCATCATCAGGACATGGTGCTCCCAAACTCCACCCCTTCAGGCACCAGTCAGCCTCAGTCCCTGTCCTCCTATTCTATGCAGGACGGACTTAGTGGCTACCCCGGATGGAGCGACTTCTCCCCTTTCACCAACCTGTCTACTAGCCCCGGGAATGCCACCTCTATGCAGAGAAACATGACAGCACTGGCTTCCACCTCTTCTTCCTCATCTTTTCATACTGCGCAGCATTCCTACTTCAGTACAGCATCAGGTGAAGAGGGTCAGGGGGGTGGCTTATCATCAGACCTGTCCCAGTCTGTTCCAACCACCACCACCACCATCAGCAGCAGCAGCAGCAGCAGCAGCAGCAGCAGCAGCAGCAAAAACAGCCTACAGCCAGGATGGGGGTGGAGGAGGGGCTGGGGACAAGTTTGGCCCAACAGCAGCTGCTCCAGCGACAAATTCAGCACTCTGGACGACATGGTCAGCAAAATTGTGGATGAGGACTCCAGCAACCCTTTTCTCCCTCAACTCTCTAGGTCCCTTCAGTGCCAGTACTCCGCCACCAGTCTGAGGCCGATCACTCTCAGCCCTCGTCAGATGTCTTCTCATTTGAAGGGTGAGTTCAGCATTAATCAGTGGTGAAGTATTCTTGAAAGGTAACGATGACTGGTGTGTGTGTGTGTGTGTGTGTGTGTGTGTGTGTGTGTGTGTGTGTGTGTGTGTGTGTGAAGTATGTCTTGTATTTACTCTGTCATTCCCACTTCCAATTCATCGTTCACTTCCCATTGTTCCAAGATTCCTGTAACATTTATTTCCTTTGATTTCAGGATTAGAGAAAAGAAAGAAAGTATGAAAGGAGCACCAATTCTGGAGACTTGTTGTGGTACAGCATCTTGCTGTAAACTGGTCACACACTTTTGTGTGTAGAAATTAGGTGTGAAGTTGTCTGTTACAGTGTTGACTCTGTAAGTGACAGTCATGTGAATATAACTACTCTGAAAGTGGCATTACTAGTCACAGTCTGGGGCCATAACGTAGGCTTTGTCCATTTCATAATTCTGATCTCCTTGGCAGAGTTTACAATACTACCAGAAGACTGGGACTGTACATCAGCTTTTGTCCATTCCCTTGCCCTAGACAGCTCATAGACAATGTGTAGAGTGCTTCAGGAAGACTGGGACAGTCCCGTCAAGTTTTGTCCATTGTGTTGTCCTGGACAGGGGTGAAGTGCCATGGGGTCACTTGGGAAGATTAGAACCATTCAGTAAGGTATGGTCTGTTTCATTGCCCTGATCACCTAGTCTGTGTACAATGGGGATCACATGAGAATTCTAGCTTTGTACATTCAGAGGTATAAATCTCTGTGAGTGCTGTGCAGTTATATCTGATCAATAGTTTTTCGGTGGTTTGATTGATATGTCACACATACTATGAAAGGAAGGGTAGAATGAATCATTATATAGTTATATAGTCTCAGATACCAACAGAAATGCTATAGCTTCATCCTCATCCATGTCAGTCATCAGAATCACTCAGTATTAATACTGAACTTGCTATTTAATGCTAAAAAACATGGAGACTTTTATTGCTTGTTGAGGGGGGAGTTTGCTCAGTAACATGCTCCAAATTATGCTTCAGCATGTCCACATTCATAGCCAGTTTATGAAGGGGATCTAGCACGGATAGAAAGATTAAAACTGATGCTGATTCTTTGATGAAGAGGTCCAATGAAACATTCCATTTTGAATTTCCTACACCCCCATAAGAGGCATAACCTGGATCTCGGGGCCATTAATTTACTGTTTTATATACAATTGTACAGATCACTTGAAGAAATGAGTTGAAATTTATTAAGCACAAGCAGACCTACTGGTCCCGCCTGATAATTTTCTTCTTATGCTTTCTGGTTATTGGTCACACTTTGTGGTGTTAAAAAGGCCAATGGAGAATCTCTGGGGTGTGTGAAATGGCCCACTGCATGTTGTGTTTCCTACAGGTCTCCTGGCATGTCGGGAAGCATGTGGCTCTCAGATGATGGTGTGAGACGCACTGCCAGCAAAGTCTCCTCAGAACACCATGGCAATTCCACCTCTTCCTATGACAGCTTTGACCAAGCCATGGGGTTCCCTGTGACCGCGCCACTGTGGGACCACTACACAGACAGCGGCATTGGAAGCAGCCTCCAAGCACAGGGAGACTCCATGTTCTCTTCCAGCTTTCCTGAGTTTGATCCCACTCAGCAAGGGGAGGGGGATCTGTTCAACAACAACCTGGAGGGACTGGACGACCCCCTGCTGTTGCAGAAATTTCTGGCCCAGCTTCAGATCAGCGGTGGGTTGCTGGGCACCAGCAGCAAACCGGAGCTTGACAATCATTCCAAGGCAGGGTCTGGGGACAGCGCTCAGCCTCCTTCTTTTCTGAACCAGCAGCAGCTGCTCAACAACACAAACAACAACACCCCCAGCAACAACACCAACAACAACATGATGGACTACTCCCCCACAGACATGACCCACTTCACTCCTTCAGACATCCTGTCAGCTCTGTCTTCGGCCTCCTCCTCACAGTCCCAGAACAGCAGCGGGGATGTCTCAAATGTTTGCATCACCTCTCTCTCCTTCCCTGTCCACGTCCAAGATAACCCAGCAAGGGGAGCAGCAGCAGTACTTAATGTCCACGCCTCACAGCCAAGCCAACAACTTGCAGTTTTCCTCATCAGAGCTCTTTCAGCATGTCTCCCCCATCCCCAGTCAGAGCTCCTCTGGCAGCAACATGCACGGCTCTCCTCCTCCCAGTTCCAGACCATAGAAACTCTGCTGAAACAGGAAAGATCCTTTCAGGTGAACAACTTGTATTGGATTGTCATTTCATGTCCATTGTAATCCCATTCTTCCGTTGTGATCCAGCTTGTTTGATTTACACAAAACAGGTTTTTTTTTCTTTATATAATCAGATCATTGTAATACATGGTGGAGCAAGGTATGACCAGACTTAAAACTCTAAAAAAAAAAAGGGAAAGTGACGCAGTAGTCCAGTCAGAAGAAAAACTGTTATAGGGCTCAAAATCCTCATTTTGGTATCTCTTTGAGAGTACAACTGGTTGCTTGTGTTACAAAACGAAAGAGTTTTATTTAAGTGTTCTTTGTCCTGTTCCAGTTGAAATGGACTATTGTACCTAAATCTACAAAAGCCTGACTGTTGGATTTAGATAATTTAAGTTAGGTTGTTCATTTCATGATTTATTTAAATATTGGTTTGTAATTTCATGTTGGCTTTGACCAAAAAGGTAAGCTTCAATCTAGTTTTCAGCTTTTGTATATAAAATGTGTTAGTTTTTAATGGATCAGAGTTGCATTGTTGTATGTACACTCAGAAAGAAATCAGACTTTTCCTCGAAATTGTAACTTTTTTTCTTGTCAATGCAGTAAGAGTTACCAGTCAGTTTTATGGTGTTTCCTTGGGCATGTCATGGGGGGGGGGCTGATGTCTTTGTTGTCTTCCCAGGGACGGCCTTCAGGAGACAGCAGTTCCTCAGCAGTCCAGTGTCTCCCAGTCTGGCTGGTCAGGGGGGATGGTCACAGCAGCACTATGCCAACCCTGGCCTCAACCAGCAGCAGAGGAAACCAGTCATCAAATCTGAACCCGTTTTCACCTCTAACGACAACAGCAACCTGCTGCAGCCTATCCACATCAGTACACAGAGTGCCACAGCTAGCATGCCTCTGTCTCATAGTCACACCCCCTCCCTCAATCTGTCTGGCATGACGAGTAGCAACCACAGCTGGTCATCTGCTAGCACGCCAAGTCAGGGACTGGCGATCAGGGTAGTGGTGAACGCGGTGGCGGTTTTTCTTCTCTGGAACGACAGATCTTGGGTCAACAGGCACCGCTACATCAGTCTCACCCCCCAGTGCCAACACATGTGCCCCCAGTGACCCCCAACTTTCCTAATGCTCATTTCATGAACCACCAGCTGGCCCACCATGCAGGCCTGCCCATCAACAGCCTGGGTCTGCCAGGGAAACTGCCCCAGCATGGGGCACGCCGAGGTCCCTTCCCCCCAGAACTGGCTGCTCAGGTGGTGCAGGAACGCCTCAACATACAGGCTGCTCTTGCCCACACGCCAGTGCCATGAACAACCATCACATGATCAAGAAAGCCAGACACCTCCTGTTCCCCAACTGTGATCAGGGTTCCCCTCGCTATGAAAAGTGGAGGCCAGCCAGCTTTGGCCCAGGAAACCAGCCTGGCACCATTCCAGTGACTGCAGGAGTCGGTTCACATGCAGGAGCACCTCCAGGACCAGTGGGACCCCATGGGGAACAACTCTTGCCCACTTTGGCAGAGATTCAAGCAGCGCTCATAGAGCGTGAGAGGGCTGCTGCTGAACAAGCCGCCAACTGCCGTATTTTTCCTGAAGAGTTGGTCCTGCATTCCCATCCCCCCCATCCGCATTTAGAACCCCATGGAACTGTGCGCCACCCCCTCACCCAACAGCCACCATTCTTGCATCCCCTCCCTCACACTCTCCCTCCTGGTCTTCCTCCAGGAGCTGCCCTTCTCAATCCCCACAGTGCCTTGTCTGCTGAGGCATTGGATTATTTGCCTGTTGAAGCATTTGGTCGAGTGGCACCAGCTTTGCTGCCACCAGAGATGTTGTACGAGATCAGCCGTATCATTGTTGGGCCTGCATCCCTTCTTTGCTGGCTTCAGACCCATCAGGTAATTATGCTAAACTGAAAAAAAAATTATGATGAGATTGAGAGAGTGAAAAAGTGTCAGTATTTTTTATTTTACTTTCACTTTTGAATATTTCGCTCGCATTTCTTGTCACATTGTTAGAAGACAAAATGTCATATAACCATTGTTAAATGTTTATGAAAAAGTGAAAGTTTTCTGAGATAGTCTGACTTGCAAGCATGAACAAAATGAGTCTTGATCACCTGCTTTCCATTATTCTTGTGTGTGTGCATGTGTGTGTGTATTTGCGTGTGTATGTGTGTGTGTATGTGTGTGTGTGCGTGCATGCGTGCGTGTGCGTGCACACAAAGCAAAGTGTAAAACTGCTTTTTTACAACAAGTGCTAGCATAATCAAACCTAGCATTATGGAAACTGTTGTGAGGACCTTTGCAACCATTTCCATTTTGCATAGAAGCTAGGCATGTGGAGTGCTGGTTTCACACAAAACAGGTTGTGTCAGCACTAGCCTCTATGAGTGTTCTAGATATTGTCGCTCAGGCCCATCACTCAGGGTATCTGTTCTTCTCACTGGGTTCATTGGTTGAAGTGGTGCATGGTTAGCCATATCGATCCTTACTATCGGTCCCACATTCAGCTGGCTAATGTCTTTGATTTTCTGTTTAATACCTTTCTCTCGACATGAGTCTGAAAAAAAGATGTTTGCAAGTTTGATGCTTTTTCCACTCTTCCAATAGGTTTTAGGGTTCTAGAGAAGACTGCCAAGTCATGTTGGTATGTCCTGTCCAGTGACTAAAACCTTTCATGAAATTCCTAGTCGACGTCTTTGCCACAGGCCTGTTCTGTCTGATCCCAAGAGAGGGCATTCCTGATCAGCCTGGTTCTAGGAGGGAGTGCTGGGATCTGCACCACACGGCATCACACTCCATCAGTCTGCTGTTGGGTGATTCCTGCCAAGAACTAAAGATTTGGATCTTTATATGTAGTTCTAAAGAGTCATGGCTGGATCACTCCAGCATTGAAATTCTGTGAAAATAGATAGAAAATGCTCATATACTCATGTCAAAACACAAATGTGCAACCTGCAGATGCGGAAGTGGAAGGTGTTCAAATTTTTTTGAGAATATGCATGTGAAGGGCTGGCATCCAAGCACAATCAGATGCTCTTGGTCTGCCATTGCAAAGATGCTTCATCTTATGGGCAATAGCCAAGTCATAAGTCACAATCTCCTCTTGATGTTAACTTTTGCTTCAGAAAACTACAGCAAGCATGTGAGCAAAATAGGAATATGTGACTTGAGAGGATTTCAAGCATCTTTTATATATTTAGTGGTCTGTCATGAACCCTTCTGATCAGACCTACATTTTCTTATCCCAAGCCACCAAGAATAGAGGTAAGTGAGATGCATTCATTCTCCAGAGATCTAAAACTTACCATCTGGAATGGGGATGTTTCAGTTTACTTCTTTACCAGCCCTACATTTTTGGCAAAGAAAGCAAGCCTGATCAGTAGCCTATGATGTTAGAGGGGGAGCAGGCCAGCTGTCCCACTGGAGCTTGAAGGATGCATTAAGAGCGGACAGAGCTGGATCCCTTACCATTTCAGCTCACTGTATAGAAGGAGGAATGTTGTGGTCACCCCCAAACTGTGAACACCTGGATCAGACAAGTGATCAGGCTTCTTAGTTAGCTACGGCTACAGACACCAAGGCATCAGTTTTGTCAGTATGTTTAAAAACCTGCTTTGAAAAGAAAATTTCATGTACATGTTCAAAATGAAAATAAGACTGAAAATTAGGTTTGGGATTTTTTTTTCATCATGGCGGCAGAGCAGAAATGAATAATATGTCATGATTTATTGTAGGAGGAGTGGTCCTGCCAATGAACTTCATACCAAGTTGGAGGAATGCTATGAGCAGTTCAAGGCTATTGAGAAAGAAAGGAAGAAGGTAAGTCTTTATTTCTTTTTTTCTCTCTCATTTCTTTTAAAAGATAGAGGAAAACAAAAGTATATTGGTTGTCAACCATGAGTGTTAATGAGCATGTAAAAAGAAATGATAAATTTTGGTCCGTCAGTATTTTAAGAGTACAAACAGTCTTTGATTTGGTGGACAGTTGACTGAATTAAAGCTAAATTGAAAGGAAAAATGGGACAATCATGTACGGGAAAATCCACCATTAAATGATGACATTCTTTCTTAAGATCACTGTGGAATGTTTCAGAGACTGTAAAGTATCATGTGCAATGTCGACAAATTGTCAAGTATTAAAGAGGAATGCTGATGAATTGTCAAGTATCACTGTGCACTGTTGATAAATTGTAAAGAGTCACAGTGCAATGTCACAGAATATTTCAGAAACTTGGAATGTTTTACAAACTATGTAGAGTCACAGTGGAATGTTTGACAAACTATGTGTAGAGTCACAGTGGAAAGTTTGACAAACTATGTACAGTCACAGTGGAATGTTTGACAAACTCTGTAGGGTCATGGTAGAATGTTTGACAAACTATGTAGTGTCACGGTAGAATGTTTGACAAACTATGTAGGGTCACGGTGGAATGTTTTGACAAACTCTGTAGGGTCACGGTGTGAAATGTTTGACAAACTCTGTAGGGTCACGGGTGGAATGTTTGACAAACTCTGTAGGTCACGGTGGAATGTTTTCAAACTCTGTAGGGTCACGGTGGAATGTTTGACAAACTATGCAGAGTCATAGTGGAATGTTTGACAGACTATGTAGAGTCACTGTGGAATGTTTGACAAACTATGTAGGGTCATGGTAGAATGATTGACAAACTATGTAGGGTCATGGTTGAATGTTTGACAAATTTGACAAACTGTGAAATATCATAAGGAATGTTTGACAAGCTGTGCAGTGGTGTGGAATGTATACTACACAAGCATGTGACTGGGTTACAGAAAACTAATGAGTAGTATGTAAGATGTGTCTTCTCTGCAGACTGAAGCATAGAACTGGGCTGCAGAAAACTAATAGGTGGTATGTGAGATGTGTCTTCTCTCACAGACTGAAGCACCTTTAGGTTGCAGAGAACAGTTAATGGGTGATATGTAAGATGTGTCTTCTCTGCAGACAGCTAATGAGTGGTATGTAAGATGTGTCTTCTTTGTTGAGAACTAATGGGTGGTATATAAGATGTGTCTTCTCTGCAGAGAACTAATGAGTGGTATGTAAGATGTGTCTTCTCTGCAGAGAACTAATGGGTGGTATGTAAGATGTGTCTTCTCTGCAGACAAATAATGGGTGGTATGTAATATGTGTATTCTCTGCAGACAACTAATGGATGGTAAATATTTTGAGAGGAACGATATTGTTTCCACGGGCAAAACAGACAAATAGATTACAAGATAAAAACATGATGCATTTCGACCTCTTGCGTCTTCTTCAGGCAAAAAGACACAACATTTAGGACATTGAAGATGAAGAATGGGCACATTGTTCACAAGTACACACTTAAAAATCGAAGACATGATGTGAAATACAAAACAACAAAAGTAGCAGTAAGTATGAATCGAAGTTGGTTTCAAAACAAGGTGACTGGAGGCGGAAATTGAAGCAAATTTTTTTCAAATTCTGACTTCAGTCAACTCGTTTTGAAACTAATGGCTGATATGTAAGATGTGTCTTCTGTGCAGACTGAAGCACATGACTGGTTGCAGAGAACTAATGGGTGATATGTAAGATGTGTTTTCTGTGCAGACTGAAGCACATGACTGGGTTGCAGAGAACTAATGGCTGATATGTAAGATGTGTCTTCTCTGCAGACAGCTAATGGGTGGTATGTAAGATGTGTCTTCTCTGCAGACAACTAATGGGTGGTATGTAAGATGCATCTTCTCTGCAGACAACTAATGGGTGGTATGTAAGATGCATCTTCTCTGCAGACAGCTAATGGGTGGTATGTAAGATGTGTCTTCTTTGCAGACAACTAATGGGTGGTATGTAAGATGTGTCTTCTTTGCAGACAACCAATGGATGGTATGTAAGATGTGTCTTCTCTGCAGACAACCAATGGATGGTATGTAAGATGTGTCTTCTTTGCAGACAACCAATGGATGGTATGTAAGATGTGTCTTCTCTGCAGACAACCAATGGATGGTATGTAAGATGCGTCTTCTCTGCAGACAACCAATGGATGGTATGTAAGATGTGTCTTCTCTGCAGACAACTAATGAGTGGTATGTAAGATGTGTTCTTTGCAGACAACCAGTGGATGGTATGTAAGATGTGTCTTCTCTGCAGAGAACTAATGGTGGTATGTAAGATCTGTCTTCTCTGCAGACAACTAATGGGGGTGGTATGTAAGATGTGTTTTCTCTGCAGACAACTAATGGGTGGTATGTAAGATGTGTCTTCTTTGCCGACAGCCAATGGATGGTGTGTGTAAGATGTGTCATCTCTGCAGACAACTAATGGGTAGTATGCAAAAATGTGTCTTCTCTGCAGAGAACTAATGGTGGTATGTAAGATCTGTCTTATCTGCTAACAGCTAACCGGTGGTATGTAAGATGTCCTTCTCAGCAGACTGAAGTATATGACACAGAGAACTAATGGATGGCATGTAAGATGTGTCTTCTCTGCAGACGGAAGCGGAGTTGGCCAGGCAGAATCCAGGCAAAAAAAAGGTGTCCAGCACCAACAACATTGTCATTCCTCGCTTGCCTTCTAACCCTTCCCGTGTGGACCGCCTCATTGTGGACTCCTTCCGAGAGCATGCAAGGGTAGGTGGCTGTCAGTGATGGCTTGGCCAGCTGTAGACTTGTTTAGAGAGCATGCAAGGGTAGGTGGCTGTCAGTGATGGCTTGGTCAGCTGTAGACTTGTTTAGAGAGCATGCAGTGATAGGTGGGCTGTGATGGATCGGTCAGTTGAAGACTTGTTTAGAGAGCATGCAAGGGTAGGTGACTGTCAGTGATGGCTTGGTCAGCTGTAGACTTGTTTAGAGAGCATGCAGTGATAGGTGGCTGTGATGGATCGGTCAGTTGAAGACTTGTTTAGAGAACATGCAAGGGTAGGTGACTGTCAGTGATGGCTTGGTCAGCTGTAGACTTGTTTAGAGAGCATGCAGTGATAGGTGGCTGTGATGGATCGGCCAGTTGAAGACTTGTTTAGAGAGCATGCAAGGGTAGTGGCTGTCATTGATGGCTTGGTCAGCTGTAGACTTGTTTAGAGAGCATGCAAGGGTAGGTGGCTGTCAGTGATGGCTTGGCCAGCTGTAGACTTGTTTAGAGAGAGCATGCAAGGGTAGGTGGCTGTCAGTGATGGCTTGGTCAGCTGTAGACTTGTTTAGAGAGCATGCAGTGATAGGTGGGCTGTGATGGATCGGTCAGTTGAAGACTTGTTTAGAGAGCATGCAAGGGTAGGTGGCTGTCAGTGATGGCTTGGTCAGCTGTAGACTTGTTTAGAGAGCATGCAAGGGTAGGTGGCTGTCAGTGATGCTTGGCCAGCTGTAGACTTATTTAGAGCATGCAGTGGTAAGTTATGGATGGGTCAGCTGTAGACTTGTTTAGAGAGGGCAAGGTAGGTGTGTCAGTGATGGCTTGGCCAGCTGTAGACTTACTTAGAGAGCATGCAGTGGTAGGTGGCTGTGATGATTGGTCAGTTGAAGACTTGTTTAGAGAGCATGCATGGGTAGGTGGCTGTCAGTGATGGCTTGGTCAGTTGTAGACTTGTTTAGAAAGCTTGCAAGGGTAGGTGGCTGTCAGTGATGCCTTGGTCAATTGTAGACTTCTGTAGAGAGCGTGCAAGGGTAGGTGGCTGTCAGTGATTGATTGGTCCATTGTAGACTTGTTTAGAAAGTGTGCAAGGGTAGATGGATGTGAAGGATTGGTCCATTGTAGAGTTGTTTAGAGAGCATGCAAGGGTAGGTGGCTCTCAGTGATGGATTGGTCAGTTGTAGACTTGTTTAGAGAGCATGCAAGGGTAGGTGGTTGTCAGTGATGGATTGGTCAGTTGTAGACTTGTTTAGAGAACATGCAAGGGTAGGTGGATTGGTCAGTTGTAGATTTGTTTAGAGAGCTTGCAAGGGTAGGTGACTGTCAGTGATGGATTGGTCAGTCGTAGCCTTGTTTAGAGAGCATGCAAGGGTAGTGGCTGTCAGTGTTGGATTGGTCCATTGTAGCCTTGTGTAGAGAGCATGCAAGGGTAGGTGGCTGTCAGTGTTGGATTGGTCCATTGTAGACTTGTTAGAGAACATGCATGGGTAGGTGGATGTGATGGATTGGTCCATTGTAGACTTGTTTAGAGAGCGTACAAGGGTAGGTGGTTGTCAGTTATAGATTGGTCCATTGTAGACTTGTTTAGAGAGCATGCAAGGGTAGGTGGCTGTCAGTAATGGCTCGGTCAGTTGTAGACTTGTTTAGAGAGCATGCAGTGGTAAGTGGCTGTGATGGATTGGTCAGCTGTAGACTTGTTTAGAGAGCATGCAAAGGTAGGTGACTGTGATGGATTGGTCAGTTGTAGACTTGTTTAGAGAGCATGCAAAGGTAGGTGGCTGTGATGGATTGGTCAGTTGTAGACTTGTTTAGAGAGCATGCAAAGGTAGGTGGGTCAGTAATGGCTCGGTCAGTTGTAGACTTGTTCAGAGAGCATGCAAAGGTAGGTGGCTGTGATGGATTGGTCAGTTGTAGACTTGTTAGAGAGCGCACAAGGGTAGGTGGCTGTCAGTGATGGATTGGTCCATTGTAGACTTGTTTAGAGAGCATGCAAGGGTAGATGGCTGTCGGTGATGGATTGGGTCCATTGTAGACTTGTTTAGAGAGCATGCAAGGGTAAGTGGATGTGATGGATTGGTCCATTGTAGACTTGTTCAGAGAGCATGCAAGGGAAGGTGGCTATCGGTGATTGATTGGTCAGTTGTAGGCTTGTTTAGAGAGCATGCAAGGGTAGGTGGCTGTGATGGATTGGTCCATTGTAGACTTGTTTAGAGAGCATGCAAGGGTATGTGGCTGTCATTGATGGATTGGTCAGTTGTAGACTTGTTTAGAGAGCGTGCAAGGGTAGGTGGCCTTCAGTGATGGATTGGTCAGATGTAGACTTGTTTAGAGAGCATGCAAGGGTAGGTGGCTGTCAGTGATGGATTGGTCAGTTGTAGACTTGTTTAGAGAGCATGCAATGGTAGGTGGCTGTCAGTGATGGATTGGTCAGTTTGTAGACTGTTTAGAGAGCATGCAATGGGTAGGTGGCTGTCAGTGATGGATTGGTCAGTTGTAGACTTGTTTAGAGAGCATGCAATGGTAGGTGGCCATCAGTGATGGATTGGTCAGTTGTAGACTTGTTTAGAGAGCATGCAAGGGTAGGTGGCTGTCAGTCATGGATTAGTTAGTTGTAGACTTGTTTAGAGAGCGTGCAAGGGTAGGTGGCTGTGATGGATTGGTCCAGTGTAGACTTCTTTAGAGAGCGTTCAAGGGTATGTGGCTGTCTGATTGATTGGTCAGTTGTAGACTTGTTTAGAGAGCATGCAAAGATAGGTGGCTGTGATGGATTGGTCCAATGTAGACTTGTTTAGAGAGCGTTCAAGGGTAGGTGGCTGTCAGTGATGGATTGGTCGGTTGTAGACTTGTTAGAGAGCATGCAAGGGTAGGTGGCTGTCAGTAATTATGAGGGTCTCCTTAATCAGTCGAAGAAATGAAGGTATGATATTGTTTTAGCAAGAAGCCAAGTATATCTGTGAAGAGTGCCTTCCCTTTACACATGTCCATTTATCTGTCAGCCAATCATCAAAGACCTGAAGTCTTTGTTTTTGGAAGTGAAATGCCTGTTGATTCTTGCTGTTTGCTTTCCTTCTGCGTTGGAAGGAAATGCAAAGAAATTAAAATAAGTTGGAGTAAGGCAAAAGTGGCAAAAGTTACCAATATGATTCGGAACACTTGAAATTTGGATCCTTCCAGTCACCACAACCAGAAACCTTGCCCAAAGAACCATAGTGAGATACACCCATACCAGAGAGTGGTATGTCCACACTCCAGTGTACCTTCTATGGTGGAGTTGGACAGGGAGTCATGGTGAGACGCCTGTCCATACGAGACGTGTACGCCCACGTGTCATAGTATCTTGTAGGATGTGTATAACAGGAGAGTCATGGTGAAATACGCACTCTTACCCTTCAGTCTGACAAGGTCTGATGACTGTAAGAAGAGGTTTGATCAGTGATGGTTAAACCTAGAAAAGTATTTCTTGTTTAATTGTTTTGGTTTGGATGTTTCATTAATTATTCTGTGATTTACAATTGATGCAATAAATGCAGGGAGAAAGTGGCTTTGTCTAGAGAAACCTACGACTTGCATTGCAGTATTATAGAAAAGTGATAAAGAGTTGAACTTTGCAGACCCATATATTTGCTTTCTGTGAGAAGAAATGTAAGCAACAGGATATCAGATTTACAACTCGATGTTGAGATCTTTCAGTGTGTTGGATCACATACAAAGTTTACTGGGGTCTGGACGCATAAACTTACATTAGTTGCATGAGAAACAAGCTTACCAGCTGCTAGACTATACATTGGTTGTATGTGTACATATGAGTAATGAGTGCTTTCCCTTTAACTTTTCATGCTTGTCTCTAAAATTCAGAAAGAAAAGGGGTTAGTTATATCACCACAGATACAGACAAACAGATTACAGGACAAAACACAATGCATTTCGACCTCTTGGGTCTTCTTCAGGCAAAAACGAACTCTCATATTCGATGCAAAATGGCATCCAACAACCTGAAGAAGACGCAAGAGGTTGAAATGCATTGTTTTGTCCTGTTATCTGTTTGTCTGTATCTGTGGCGGTAACTAACCCCTTTTCTTTCTAAATTTTGCTTCATTTTCCGCCCTCAGTCACTTCGTTTTGAAACTATGCTTGTCTCTGTCGGGAAGGATCTGATCTCCAGCCAGTCAACGAGGGTCTTGCATCTAGCAGCTTGGAAGTATTATAGTAGGTACTGGCAGCCCTTCTTTCAGCAGCGTACGGGAAAGTTCAACTTTGAAAAATATGCTTGTTTTCAATAGGCAGTCTCTATGAATAACACGTTCAGAATCAAACCGGAAGCTACAACCGCGCGTACAAGACAGTGAGAGGCTTTGAGAGCACTGTCTTCTAATAATGACCATCGATCGAAACACCGATCATTACTGTCATACTTGATGTGCAAAGCATGTTCGGGGTTTGAAAAAAAAGAGAGAGAGAGAACAGTCTGAAGTTAGACAGTAAGGAGGGTGTAGTGGAGGTTAGGTATGGGGGGGGGGGGGGGGGGGGGGGGTCACTGTCAAGTCGATCTGACTCAGTGAAGTTTAGTTTAGCAATCTAAATTTTTTTTTTCCTAGTGTATTTGAAATTTCTGTAATTCAACTGTAAAGATTTGCTTTCTCCCCCCTCCCCACCCCTCCCCTCCTTACTGGCAAATACAGCAAGGCTTTGAACACTTAGTGATTACTTTCAAGTAAAACTGCTAGAATACAACTAGAATAGCATTGCATTGCCAAGACATTACATTGTTGTGACAGTAACATTTATAATATTTTTTGGTGATTATATGTTATGCTCCACAGTTATGTATATTGCTGTAACAGCACAAACATACTGAATAAAGAGAGTAGTTGATAAAAAGATAGAGTCCAAAATAAAGTTAAAATCTCTTTCTTTAATTTTACCTTTTGTTTAAAAAAAAGGCATTATAATGTATATTTATGTTCTTTTACATTCACAATGATTAAATCAACAAGTTCATTCAAAATTGTAATGATGAAATACTTAACATGTTATTGGTAATGCTTAAATCACACCCTGTTGACAAAATAATGTGTTGCAGAGGATGTACCTTTTGTTTACAAAGAATGTGCAATACATTTTTGCTTGCAAAGAACAACAGATACTAAAGTTAAAAGATACTAAAGTTAAATTATAAAGAATGGACAGTGAGCAGTAACACACACACACACACACACACACACACACACACACACACACACACACACACACACACTCACACTCACTCACACACACCACATGATATCACACAATGATGAAGAAACAAACAGGGAAATTTACATAAAAGCATGCACTCACAGTTCAATTAATTAAGTGGTCCCTGTGTCATGCTTTAATGTTTTTTTTTTTCAGTAATTTCACACACGCACACAAACGTCACATGATATCGCACAATGTTGAAGAAACAGACAGGGAAATTTACATAAAAGCATGCATTCATAGTTGAATTAAGTGGTCCTGTTCTTTAACTGAGAAAATGCATCCACATTTTTTTGATTTTTGTTTAACATTTGCCAGAGCTTGTGGGTGAAAAATTACCCAGAAGTTTTACAGCATGTCACCCATAACAATTAAAGAAGCATTCTCACATACTGGAGCTTGTGGGTGGCTGGTCACCCCTGTCCTTCATGTAGGCCACAGCCTTTACCCGACATGCCAGGGTTCGTGGGTGGCTGGTCACCCAAAACCTTTATATAGGAAACAGTCTTTACCACACATGCCAGTGGATGAGGTGTGAGCTGTGTCACCAGTTCAACTTTTCCTGAGGCAGAGCAGTTGGGCTTGGGGACTGACGAAGTGATGGTGACCGAGAAAGAGATGGAGACATAAGAAGTTATCACCCATTTTGAGGATGCAATCATGCTGCATTAATGATGAAAATCAGTGAACATGCCACTGATTGCCTTCTGGAAGACTTATCTTTACCAACATTGGCCAGAATGTAGTTTTCTATGATGATGATTTGGCAGTGTGTCACAGATCCACTTCCCTGAGAAAGCATACATTAATTTTCTGAGGAAATTTGCTCTTGTAAACAGCATGCTTGTGTGGCCAACCAAGACAGACACAGATTTGGTGCAAAGCATATTTGTGTTTGTCAGTGACTTCAACATAGTCTCCCAAACAACTACTGGCCATGCCTGGTAGGTTCCAATTAAAATGAACTCTGCCTGAAGTATGCTGCATACAAAAAGAACTATACTTAGTCAACCCAATCTGCCTGTCAGCAAGAGTGCACTTCCCACCCTTATCGTAAGTGACCTTTTGTTTGGTGGCTGCCAACACTTGTCAGAAACAGCAAAAATAACATGATTTTATAAATAACAATACAGACAACATTATACCAAATTTTTGTTGAAATCTGTCAATAAGTTTGAAAAATGTCGGTTTTAATTAGGGCATCATCATCATTCCACCCTGTTGGCCACTATTCTAGTACAGGAAATAAAATATTAGGTACAAAATAACAAAAATGTACACTTTGATTTACAGGAAATACTGTACAGAAGCTGTATACAAAATTTGGAGACAGTTCATGAAGTAGTTTAGAAGTTACAGCATTTTAAATGTGGCAGTCGATTCTACCCCCATTTTTCCACAGTCCAAATGCAATATTTCCTGTTTTTAGCACAGAAGTTTTCATAAAAATGTTTTATAGCAGATACCTCAGAAAAAAATGACTTTGTTTGTACAACTTAGAGAGTTTGTCCAAACCACTGGAAACTCTGAAATGGCCATTCTTACTGTGCTGCAGTGCTTCAAAGTAGCCACATCATGCAAATTCGAAAGTCGCTGAATTGCAGTTTGTTACAAGTTTGACACATTATCACACAAAAGCCTACATGGTCAGTTTACATAACTGATACCATGGAACTTGCTTGTTCAAAGAGTGTAAGTTGTATAGATTGAGAACACCAGTTTATAACCAGATGTATCAGTCATGTATGATCCTACTGGCTTTCAAACTTGGAAGATATCTCTTTTTTGTCAGGTGCATAAAAACATTGCAACTTTAAACTGCAATATCTCGAAAACGACTGAAGGTAGAGACTTCATTCTTATTGTGTTTTGTATGTTTTTCCATTTACTCTGCAATGATACAGATCTTAAGTATGAAAAACAATATGCTAATTTTGGCTGCTGGTACCTAATTACAGTGATTTGAGACTGCACAGTCTGCAGTTCAAACAAAATGTCACAGATCTTAACTCACTCAGGACAGACAGTTCTGTCCCTTGTTTTTTCCCCTGTGGACAGGCCATTTGTTATGTTTGGTAAAAAAAATCACCAAAAAATACAAAACAAAGAGATAACTCAACGAAATTTTCAGAAAGTGTTATTCATAAACTGTGTTAGTAGAATACAAAAGAATAAACTTCTGACCTTCATATGATTTCTTCTTGTGGTTGAGGGTGAAAAAATGTCCAGTTATTTTTCAGGCGCATCACAACACTCTTGCACAGAGTCAGTGGGCCCATGGCTTCACATTCAGCAGAAAAGTCAGTAAATACACTAAATGAGTTGAAAACAGGTAGATACACTCAGGAATGAAATAAAATACATGAATCACATGCCTACTATGCTACTAGCACAATTTTGTTGAAAAAATCAATGGGGGCGTGGCACTCAGCTGACACATGAAGGCCAGGAGTACCAGAAAAAGGAGGCATTGTCAGGGAAAAAACTCAAATCTTCATGCCGGTCGCATAAAAGAAAGTCAATGAACTCTTGCTCACTCGTATCGGCAGTGTGTCACGGCACTCCAATCCCCCTTCTTGCATGGCGAAGTGGCTCACCCTTGCCTTCATCATCACTGGGCTCCACTGTTGAGTCTGTGTCAAATTCCTCTTCCTCAAAATTCTTCGCTGGAAGCACTTTCATCAGCTTCATCAACTGCTTCCTCAGTGTCTGAACCTTCCATCTGTAGCATTTCAATAACTTCAGCAATGCTAAAATGTTGCTGAAAGGCTCGACTTTACTCCAACACATTCGCAGAAGAACTTGATTGAGATGCCATGTTTCACACTCTGTGCAGATTAGTAAGTCATGTGGGTTGTTGTAGTCAGTCAGCAACTGACGCAAAGTGGGTGATAGGGCCACCCAAAACCACTAGTCAAAGCGAACAAATGAATGCTGACAATACTATTTATAGCTTGTTGCAGTCTCCTCATCATGCTACCACCGCATGAAAAATCTGCAAAGACCGAAACATTGATAGCGTTCGTTCATAGGGAAGCACAGCATGATCGGGAAAATGCTATAGCGTCTGTTCGTGACGAGAGAGTTAAGGAAAGAATATCATTCTTCGGTGTGAAATCCGTCAAAGTGTATTTATGTGGGATACCGAAACAAGGCAGAAATGTGATTTGAGATGGGAAACCTATGGATTTGATTGGATCTGACTTAATGTTTATATCTGCTTCATGGTGTTGTAGTAATTTAGGATTTGGGTGGAACATTTGTGAGATACATTTTAGCTAGATGATTTCATTATTTTCAGCTTGGCAGTTTTGTGTGTGTGTGTGTGTGTGTGTGTGTATGTATGTGTGTGTGTAATGTCTTGTTACACCCCCATTTACCTGTTGATATGGAGTTTTGGACCCTGATATTGGTACGGTTCTCCAGGGAATCAAAATAGCCCCATGAGAATGTTTCACCACTGGCTTTCGTTGGACTGAACATTCATACAAGTGTATCGCTAAACACATTCATGTATTGTCCATACATCCAGCTGTCTTGGATATAAGCTGTGTTTGTCTCAGCTGTCCAGCTCCAACACTTCCTAGTCTGTAGAGTTGAAATGATTTGCCCCAAAATGTTGTCTTCTGTATTCTATTGCAGACATTGTGCGATTTCACTGTTATTTGTATTCATGTTCATGTGTGTGTGTGTGTGTGTGTGTGTGTGTGTGTGTGTGTGTGTGCGCACGCATGCATGCTTGCTTGCACAGATCATTACTCTGGTGGACAAGATGGAGAAGCTGCGTGACATGACCGTGCACGCCAACGTTCAGTCCTGTCTGGACAAATGGCTGGAGGGCATCCGTAAAGTGCAGGCCCGCAGGAAGGAAGAGATTGTCAACGCTGCCAACCGCCATCGAGCTGGCATACCGCGACAACAAGAAGACAAGGTTGGTGACCAGACTAGCCTCCTGTTTCATTCAGTGGTATTCATTTAATGGCATCTCAAATGTGACATAAGTCTGTCTGAATAATTGTCATTTTCAAGGAAACTATGGAACAGCTTAACAAGCAGTTTTATACCAGAGTTATTAGGAAGATTGTTTAACTTGGCTATACAACTCAACTGTTACAAACAAAAAACAGAGACTTGTCATCTCATGACAGCACATTTTAGCCATATTTTGAAATTTCAGTAGACTTACAGTTACACAGAATGACTTGACCACAACTATTTCAGGATATAAAAGTTTACTATATGTAAAATGTCCAAACATATTTTCATGAGTACCATTTGTAAATTTCAGCATTTTTTATGTCATGTCAGAAAATTCTTTTTATAAAAAAACATGTGTGAAAGTAATTTCTTTTTTTTTTTTTCTTTTAAAATATTTTGTCACAAAACTCTTTTTAAAAAATGGGAAAAGTGTTACAGGTACAGTGCTTATCTTAGAGTTGTCTGCTGTCCAGCAGCATGTTCTAACAGGCAACAGAATCTTTTTTTTTTTTTAAACTGATTGGTGAGGATGATGAAGATGACGCTGTGGAAATCCATTTTGGTTTGATATGTATGACAGGGCTGTACTGTATGCTTACTTTCATAATATATCCTGTGTCATCAACATCCGAGAGATGGAGACACTGCAGTGTTTGTCAGGCAACGTTAGCAACATGTTCAGAGGCACATCCATTAAGTTGATGAAAACTGGACTGTGGGGATACAGTCTTCCCAGTTGAGCCCATAGCAAACTCAACTCTGGGTAGGAGCTTGTCATGGACAGAAAACTCCCACAAATTGTAATGGCTTTAATGGGAATCAAACCCAAAACCTCCCAGCCAGAAATATACAACACTAACTACTTTGTCATGGTCAGCTGGTGTATGGCATATGGTTTAATGGTTAAATTAATGGCCAGTGTATTTTCCTTACGATTGATGCTCAAGTGGGAACACAAAACTAATTCTCACTCCTACCAAAGTCACAGGCAGGTCACGTTGTGTGGGTGGGATCCTGATGTGTAAACTTCGGCATGTGTCCTTTGAGTTCAGTGCTGTCAAGAGGAGGAAACTCAGTGATGTCAGTGTCTACTTTCAGATGTGCTGGCATTGGCTGCTAGCATCGGGGAACTGACAGCTCACACCAAACGCGCTCGCACTGCCAACTGGTGTGCACTGCAAATGGCTGACAAGGAAAACCCTCGCTTGGCATCGGTCCCAGATCTCGACCTTGATGACCCTGTTAGGCTCCGCCCCTACACTCACCCCTCCGCTGAGGAAGCTACCTCAGTTGCGGGCTGCTGCCAATGTTCTTTCTTTGCCAGCCACCACAACGACCCCATCCTCATCATTATCCTCTTCATTGTCACCAATGTCGGCGTCTATTCTGGCCTCGGCTGGAGCAGCAGCTGAAAAGTAACTATGAGGTGTGGAAGATGCCTAGCATGGCTGTTGTTGAGAAAGGTGATTTGTTGTCCCAGGAGACGAGCTGGTCTGTGCAATGGGTATGGAGTCAGGGCTACTCTCATCAGAATGCCCTTCTCTCCCTGAACAACTGTTAATTCCCTGTTACTGTTTGTTGAGGTCAAAAGGATGATTATCATGTCAAAGCATTATTGTGGGCAACAGACATTGTTTATGTGTTAAAGGTGAGCAGCAGGAACATTTGTCATGATGATCATCGTTTTGTATGATTAAGGTGTTGACCAGGTTTGTTGTAGTATGAACAAAGGGAGCATGCAGCATTGGATCCAAGTTTGGGTCGAACACGCAGTCAGATTGATTGGAATGTTTGATGTTGTTTAGTAAATCTGCCCCCCACGTTTTCAGAAATACATTTCACATTGGGTAATTTACAGATTTGTGGAAAATGTTCTTTTTTCTCTTTTTTTTTTCCTTTCTTTTTTGCTTTAATCAAGTTTGATTGATCCCCTGTCAGTTAGTTAACAAATGTAGTGATATCGGGGAAAAATTCAGCGGATCAACTTTCATCAATTTCTGTTCATTTTCTGGACAGGTAGTGTTTGTATGTTTGTGGTATCTGTCAGTGTTGGTTCCTCACCGTATATGGTCTTTAGTTTCTTTTAATTTAAAGAAAACAAAAAACACTTTTTTCTGCTTGGTCACCTACATCACTCTATTGTTGTTTGGTATTGTAATTAGCTTGTTGGAGTGCTTATGCTCAGTTGTACTGTTTGTGCTTGCCGACCGCTATTGATTTAGATAAAGGAATAAAAAGCAGTGAAAAAGAAGCTGTGATTATCATGCCCTTTGAAATACAGGTTTTAGATTGTTTGATCAGTAAATACAAGTAATCAGTTAGACTTTTTCCCCTGTATAAATTACACGCTTAAGCACTTTACTGCAAGAAATTATGCTAACATCCTGACACCTCCACCAAACCTGCACTCCCTCTTTGTTTCCCTTACGCACTTTCGCACAGTTTGATAACAGTCAGGACATTTCTTCTTTTTTTTTTCTTTTTGCTTTATTGAATTATGACTTGATGCTGTTATGAGATACACATTGAACATCTGAAGAAATGTCCAGTGAAATGCAGAACTGCCAAACCTACCGAATCTTCTCAATGCCCTCTGTACTAATCACTGTAAGTTCAAGAAGAGAATAGAATGGCTGGTGGCTGTGTAAATATTAGGTCAGGTAGTGACTTTGTTTGTCTCTTTAAGGACAAAAGAGATGGTAGTCTTGTTGTGGTTAGTGGTAAAGGAGAAACTGCCTCATAGTTTCAGACAAAGTGGTAGACATCTTGGATGTAGGTAGATGGGCTAGCTGTTTTACTGGCCACAAACCAGCAGGTCCAGACTAGCCATCCTGTACTACCAGCTGTCAGATATATAGCCACCTTATGCAACACGTTGAATCGGGTTTCTATGCAACAGGGGTGTGGGTAGAAATGATTTGCCATTTATGTGATACTGCACAGTCTGTTGGACTGCTGAGTTGTTAGTGCTAGGTCCATTACCTAGGACATAGTGTCTTCACCACTAGGTCATCCTCCATAGTCCTCTTTCAAAGGAGTAGATTGATGCAAAATTAGTCCCGAAACTAGTAGCAAAGTCATAAATGTAAAGGAAATAGAACTGCTTCGCTGTTTGTGTTTGTAAACCATTTTTTAAAAGCTTTTTTTATGCATTTTATGGTGTTAATTGTTTAGATCAGAAATCATTGCTTTGTGATGTTTCCAACTGAAAGGTACCATAAAGATTTTATTTTTGTTCTTGTAAGCTGTACCTTTGTCAGTGTTAGTGTCTATTAGCATCCAGATGCAATTTGCCAGTTTTGGGCTTGTCTGCTGTCAACTTACTGTCCAGTCTTCATGGAGATGATGTCTGTGAACTTGTCATTGTCCAATCAAATGCAGACCTGATGTTCATTTCATGTTCCATTATTCTTTGTATGTTTTTGTGTGTGAGAGGAGAGATAAAGGGAGATTGAATACAAGCAAGTTCATAAGATGTGAAAAGTATATTTTTGTAATTCAAAATCTTGTTGTACGTACAAATATAAATTGCTTATCTGGGGAATGGTATTTTTGAAAAAAATGGAGTCCGGGATTTTATCAGAATGAGTACCTAGTAAATTATCTAGTAAATTGTGTGAATGATGATGGGGAAGAAGCGCCTTGTAAATATTTCAAAGTACTACAAATAATTTTGAAAGTAGGGAAAGTGATGTATTGGTGACAACCTGTCATCAACTGTGTCATAGTGAAGTCGTGGGAGCACATGTTCTCAACCTGATGGCTTGAGGGTCCTGGAGGAGAAGTGGGAGTGGTGTTGTCCCCATTCCCAGGTCAACAATTGGGCAGACCAGGAAGTGAATGGTCCTCATCCACTCCAAGATGTTTAGAGAACATCACATAGACCCATGCAGTTCATATACTCAGGTCAGGTTTGAGTGGGTTTGGGACACACTATAATACCCAGCATGCACCAGCAGACTCGCAGAGGAGATAGGGGCGGCCAGTCATTCCTCATTGGCCTGTCAGTGCTGTGATGAACACACAGACAGGACAGGAGGTCCACCAGGTGTTCCCCATTGGCTGTGGTGCTGTGATGAACACACAGACAGGACAGGAGATCCACCAGGTGTTCCTCATTGGCCTGTGGAGTGCTGTGATGAACACACAGACAAGTCAGGAGGTCCACCAGGTGTTCCTCATTGGCCTGTGGAGTGCTGTGATGAACACACAGACAAGTCAGAAGGTCCACCAGGTGTTCCTCATTGGCCTATGGACTGCTGTGATGAACACAGAGACAGGACAGGAGGTCCACCAGTCATTCCTCATTGGCCTGCGGAGTGCTGTGATGAACACAGAGACGACAGGATGTCCACCAGTCATTCCTCATTGGCCTGTGGAGTGCTATGATGAATACTGAGGTGACAGCAGCATCAATGGTCAGCTGTCTGGTCCATGGGTCCTGATGACCAGGCCATCATGGAGATCAATAATTGAAAAAAAGAAAATGATGTCTAATCAGCTTTAATGAATGCGTGTTCTGACCAGAAATGTGTTAGAAAATAAACAGAATCTGGCCAAGCTTGAATTAATGACAGTTTTCCTGAGTCCTGCCACATGCTATGAATTCCTCAGTGACATGAAACCAGGGTTAACTCATACAAAACTATTAAAGTATTCAGTGAGTGCTTTTCTAAAAAAAAACACATGGACAGTACCGGGTGATGATTTGTCACAGTGGTGTAGCCCAGTTTGTGATAGCTTGGGAATTTGTCCATGTGATGATTTCGTCTGACCTTGAAGAAAGAGATGGGCTTTCAAACAGATGTTGAGCAGTTGATAGTTGAGCTATGGGGTGACCTAGCAGTGTGTGTATCATGTTAATCATTTTGGGATTGGATTTCAAGGACCATACATCTGAAATGATCTTTCACTGGGTATTCCCAGGCCTAGGCCAGAAGAACACCCAGTTTGTAGGGTGGTGGCTGCATGTGCAGCTGTCTGTGTATTTCGGACATGTGTGAAGGGTTCACAGTTGCTCCTTCATGTAGCTGTCAGATTAAATCCACTGTTTCATCAGTGTTGTGTGTCTGGGTGGAAGACACCAGGAATAGCTGTAGGAAGTATTAGATGTGTGTGAATATTGTAGAAGTAGCTTGTGGTTTGAATGTGATCCAGGAGGACAGGAGCACAAGGCCCTTTCACTAGGCTGCTTCTAGTTAACCAGATGTCCCTAGTGATTAGGCAGTTTGTTACCAGTAGTGAAGGAACTGGGGTGCAGCAGGGACCGGGGCCTCACCATAGTCTCCTGTCAGCACAAGACCAGGGACCTAGCTGACCAGCAGAATGGCAGCACACATTGTGGAGTACGAGGAATGTGTGTGTGTGTGTGTGTGTGTTGTTCCTCGTCTTCCCCCTTCTTCCTCTTCCTCCTGCATTTTTGGTCGATGCTTTTGTTTAGAGAGTTCTCTGTGCATTGATTGATGGCAGTGGCCATTGAGGGATGTAGCAATAATGGTATGTCTTTTATTTCTCAGGATTTGCACATGATTTAGTGATTTATTTCTGGAATGCTATGTCTGGATGAATTTTATTCCGCTGGGATCTTTAGCAGTGGTCTGCCCATGAATTACTGAAGAACGTGCAAGGATTATTTTATGACATAGCCAGCAATAGCTGTTGTTAGCTGCTTCTTCTTACCAAACTGCTTAGTGGCATTAGAATGAATCCACTGTCTGTACAGACCCAGTGAGTAGTCTGCTGGCAGTGTACACACTATCTGTAAAGATACAGTGATCTTTTCTGTTGCAATGTACACACTATCTCTACAGGTACAGTGAACATTCTGTTGGCAGTGTAACACTGTCTGTGCACATACATTGAACATTCTGTCCAGTGTACATACTGTACAGATACAGTGAACATTATGTCCACAGTGTATGCATTATCTGTAAAGAGACAGTGAACATTCTGTTGACACTGTAAAGATACAGTGAACATTCTATCCGCAGTATACACACTATCTGTATGGATACAGTGAGCATTCTGTTTGCAATAACACACTATCTGTACAGATACAGTGAACATTCTATCTGCAGAGTACACGCTGTCTGTACAGATACAGTGAGCATTCTGTGTTGCAATG
The DNA here is from genome assembly GCA_016801955.1 of Conus betulinus. Classification (NCBI taxonomy): domain Eukaryota; kingdom Metazoa; phylum Mollusca; class Gastropoda; order Neogastropoda; family Conidae; genus Conus; species Conus betulinus. Next base: position 215,001 of record JADBJO010000174.1, read on the forward strand.
TAAACACTGTCTGTATAGACACCATGAACATTCTGTTTGCAATGTACACACTATCTGTACAGATACAGTGAACATTCTATCCGCAGTGTACACGCTGTCTGTACAGATACAGTGAGCATTCTGTTGGCAGTGTAAACACTGTCTGTACAGATACATTGGCCAGTCTATGGGCAGTGGAAATTTTGCCCTGCACAGTGCAGAGCTGTGCCAAGATGAGCTGACTGTATCTTGGTGGCAGTGATGATATTGAAGTTGCAGACTGGTGTTTAGACCTATGTTGTTTTTTGTCCTTTCCATTGTTGATGTTCTCATGACTTGTGGGCCATGGCTAGACTGTTGTAGTCCACTACAGGGTTGAAGGGATGTCTGGAATGAGTCTGGTCAGTGAGTGACCTCATTGTTTGTGCCTGATCTGCAGATAGACTGACTGGCTTTGTCTTGGGGTAGTCTGTTGTAGTGTCTGTAGGAGGTATTCAGAGACATTGTAGTTGTCAATGTCATACAGTATTGATATCCGCGGCGTATTCCAACGATTAGAAATACCATTAGATATGTATGTATATATAAATATACATATACATATATATATGCTAACAAATACAACTGAAACGAACTGACAGTGCTTTACACAGTATTTTTGTATTGCCAAACAGATTGTTCAAATTATTCTAGAGAAATCTATTCATTGTTGACCTTCCCATGTGCCATATGATTATTTCTTGATTGGCTATAATGTTTGTATGAGAGATGGGGGAAAAGAAAGGTTTGTTGCTCATCTCAACAGGCATTCTGCAGAGCTGAAATGGATGTCTGTAACGACTGACCAGTTGGGATTTGTATTATCCAGCAAAATTCTAACTTTAAATAAAAGAAGTGGTTTTCTAGCTAATCAATCATTATATCAGATCTGTAAAATGTACATACCCCCTTATAATGCAGTAACATAGCATATTCATTTATAATGCAATACAATACTTAAACTTTATAATGATTGCTTTTGAAATGAGGTGATGAAAAATGTGAGAACCTGTTTTTTTTTTCATATGTGAACTCAGAAAAAGAGAATGCTGTGGGGAAAAAATTCCCATTCAAAGCTGTGATTTTGTCATAAACAAATATCTGATTACAGACTGTCTGTTTGGAAAAGACAGGAAAGAACGAATGAAGGGAAGAAACCAACAAATAAAAACAGTCAAGGAACTGTTAGTAAAAGTGGTTCACTGAAGTCATCCCATCAGTTGCCCAGGTTATGACAGAACAAAGCTCATTTCAGAAGGTAACTTGAACCTTGCAGTAACCCGAATGATGTTGATGTACTACTCACATGACAGCCCTGTTATTGTATGGATCCAATGGTGCCTCTAGTAGTCAGTCAACATTGTCCTCTTCCATGGGATAGGTTCTAGATCAAGGTCTTCACACACCTGAAAAAAAGAAAAGAAAAAAAAAAAAAAAAGAAAGAAAAAGAAAAAAAAACAAAGAAAATAGATGGTAGGTGTTTACGAACTGTTCATATATGTGGTGTCTGATTTTTTTTTTTTTTAAAGATTTTAAGTTGTTTTTTTAACACTACAACTTGTGTTATTGAACGTAGTTCAGTGCTCTTTCCACACTCAGGTTGCTCAACCATGTATTTCCAACCCTGCCCACTGTTAGTTCAGTTTGACGTGTTCACTGGCGTGTGATCTACTCCTCTGCAGATCTTTTCTGCCAGCTGCTTTTATCTCCTCCATGTCTTCCCCCTACCCCCCCCCACCCCCACCCCCATGTTCTCCTGTGACCTCATTGTCACTGCACAGGCTGACTTGGACGCTACAGGGGGTGGTGTGGTCTCTGCCACTGGGAGTGCTGTACACTACCATCAAGTGCTGGGGATCATCTTGCCACAGCATTCCCGTCACTCACTGTCGCTCACTTTTCTTGTGATTTTTTAAAACTGTTTTTCTGCCTTTGTGGTCCATTCTCCTGTCTCTGTTCCTAAAAAAGTTTCTTTTTTTAAATCAAGTCACGATATGCTGACTTGTAGCGCGTTATCTGATGACAGGTAGAGATTTTACATACCACCTGCAGTGGACACTGGCTATTCATTCTGCAGTGTGTTCTATGTGTTCATGCAGCTTTTTCCTGAATTTTTTTTTTTATTGCAGTCAAAGGCTTTTCATTAATTTTTTTTTCCTTTTTTTTTTTTTTTTAAGTGAAGGTGAAAAATGAAGCAAAATGGCTGGTGTCCTTAGCCCAGCCTTATTTTCTCCACCCACATGATGTGCATAGTGTATCCACCATACTGTCAACTGATATTAGGACATAGGTCATGTCTTTGTTACTGGTTTCGTTTTCAGAATGAGACTTTGTTTTTTTGGCCAAGAAGATGACAGCTCATTTAAGGTCTTGTGTGGTGTGGCAAAAAGACTTAAGGCATCTGGAAGCCTTCATGGCACTATGTTCCCCTATGTTCACTATGTTCTCCCAGCAGGGCGAGAGTACCACCTCCTCTGGGTGTCCATCCTTGGCCTGGGTCATTAGGAAGTCTGATGGCCAGATGGAGCAGTGCCATTCATTGGACAGAGGGGGGATGGAATAGGAATCTTGTCACACAAATGTATGGCCATATCTCTAAAGTATCACTCATACAGTTAAGATTTTCTTCGCACAGTTAAGTCCCATGGTATACTGTTGGTATACAGCTACCGTCAGACCTGTACCAGTATACTGTATCTTTTAAACTCTTGTCGGTAATGACAGAATTACTGATTCATACCAAAACACTGCAGTCTTATTGTTAATTCTATATTTTGTTTTTCTACAAAAGTAATCAGACTTTTACAAAGTTAAGAATGCTATCCTGAAAGCATGGTTTGACATGTGATTTATGCTTTCAAGATAGACATGACTATAAATACATATTCAAGTTATAAACCATATGTCTTATTGTATTATGTTGCAAAAACATTTGGTTTTAAATTCTTTTCCAATGTATCATGAATACCTTTGAATTGATATCAGAACTTTAGTTTTTGTACTGAATATTTCTTTTTCAGCTCTGGAATTAGAACTTAAAAGAGGATTACATGCCATTTGAAAAAATATGATTGCATATTGCGCATATATATTTTGTAATAAAAGGAAAGTCCTGTGACAGAAGAAGAATTAGTATGTGAGGGAAAACCTAAAACAATATTCTGTCATAATTGATGGAAAGAACCGGATCATACCCTGAAACATGTATTATTAGACTTGAGCGGATTCAAAGAAATAGCATCAGATTTCCCCTAGTGACGGTGCCAGAGGGGAGCAAAGCAGAGCGCAGGGGAGTGGATTGTTTCTCAGTGTGGACAGACCTACCTGACACCAGTTTTCTCCATTATCTTGCTTCTAAAGTTCGTGTGATGCTCAGATGCTGATCATTGTTTGAATCCCACCCCTCCTTCCTTTTCCACCTTGACTTGCTGGGCTAAATGGTGTAGATGAAGCACATTGACTGAAGCACTGCGCTCAGTGCTGCCTCACTCTTTGACTTGGTTGCACGGACTGTGAACCACCAGTCCCAGGACTGGTGTCACTGTGAGGATGGATTTCACAGGGAGAAGGGATTTTGTTTGATCACCTTACAGATTATGGAACTGATAACCTTTTTTGTGCTTTGATAGTTCTTCACACGGTGCACATAGATCTTGTCCATGGATCTTTTGTTTATTGACTGTGGAGATGTAGATTGTTCCAGTGCTTTGGATGTTTTTTGTGGAAACGTGATAGTCCATTTGTATGTTTGAAAGTTACAATGTCTTATGATGAAACATGTCAACTATATTTTGTTGTTGTTCTGAAGTATTGGATGGTGATATCTGATGTGATTTAGTCATTGTGTAATGTTGGCTGTAGTGAAGACTTGCCACACACTGGTCGCTATTTATCCAGTTGTCTGTACTGAGAATGTACAGTGCTTTGTAAATGTGTGCTGTAGAGAAATCTAGTCTGAGGATCAGAACAGGTAGTTGCCAGTGGTGTTTTGGCTGATGGTTGTCTGTGTGTGTAGGCCTGTGGCATGTGGGACCGTCTGTCCAAGCCACAGTGCTGTCAGGGTTTGTGGCGCCTTGCTGTGTGGGGTCAGTGAGAAACGTTCACTGTTCAAGGTGTTGATCTTGTACCAAAGCTTTACCATGGGAACAATGACTTGTACATATTTTGCAGCATTACTGTACCACTTCAATTTTGTTTTCATGTGGTTCTGAAAGAGAAAGCGGCAGTGCAGCCATTCTGTCTCCCAGTCTCGGTCATTCCGCATCAAACTGATCTTTGTTAGCTCTGTGTGTAGTTGTCATTCCAAGCCCATGGTGGGTGGGGGTGGGGGGGGGGGGGGGGGTTGTGGTACAACACTGTTCCATGACTGTTGATAAAGAGAAAGATATGTTTGCAGACACAGGGAGTGCATTTCCAGGCATGGGTGACGGCTGTAGTGGACAAGGTGTGCTGTTTTGTGACACTGTTAATAGTAAAGCTGTGCTGATGAAATTGACTGTGATCAGCTACCACTCAAGACAGTCCCACACCCACACAGGGGCATGGAACAGTACAGGTCAGTGACTTGGGACTGGTGCACACCATGGAGCCAGGCCTGGATGGAAGGGGGGCCTATGAAATGTTCCCTTTGCAGTCAGGTGAAGGTGGAGGGTAGGTGAGCTGTTATGGACCGTTGACTGTAGGTGAGTTGATGTGGTTTCATGGATTGACAGAACAGAGTTGGTTCACCTTTGGTGGGAAACGGATGAGAGTCTGCTGGGTAAAAACATTTTTTACAATGTTGTGGGACTGTAAGTGTCATGTCTTTTTGAAAGGATCTTGCCACCTCCCCTCACCCCCTCTCCTTACCACCCCTACCCCTCTTTTCTTGCATTCAAACCAGACTCCACTGTTGACCACTACTTTCAAGACTTCTCCTTAAGTCAGATTGTAAGTTAGAAAATGATTGTGTGAGGAGGTGAACTGAAAAGTGAACAACTGTTTCAGAGCACTCCTCAGCAAATTTGTTTTTTTTATTTGCACCTTTTTCATTGATATATTCCCTTTTTTTTTTCAAAGCACCCCCAACAAAATCTGTTGTGTTTATGTGTTTTATTTGAATCTTTTGTGTCAGTGTGTTTGTTGTAACTTTTGTTTGGGAGTTGTTGATGGAAAAACACCAACTGTACAGTTTGTTTCAGTGGTGACTAAGTGATAGTGCAGATACACATAGTAAAATGAAGCTGCTTCTTGTGTCGAGTTGTTCCTGTTCCTCTGTTTTAACTGATAATCATCATCCCATGGAAGCACTAATGAGTGGAGAGTTGGCTAGTGGTTGATGTACTCTGATGTGGAGTTCGATAGATCACAAATTGGGGCTGTAGAGTTGCTGATCTCATGCCACCTGTGTCTTGTTGCTTCAGTTGACGTAGCATTTTTTGAAACGAATGATGCCACATCTCAGAGGTGACCTATTTTTTGTATCATGGACCAAGTTTGTGTGTTGTTGGCACCTTGTTGGAATTGTGTTCACTCCTGTAGCATCATCTTCATCCTTCGGGCGGATTAGGAATAATTGAAAGTGTGCTGTTTGTCATGAGCTGCTTCCACAACTTGCTTCGTGCAGTTAGCTGGCAGATGTTTTGTGCCCATTGTGATACCATACTATTGTCTTTTTGCAGATTGATGATGGTGTTTGTCTTGATGGTACTTCCAGAAGTTTCATGCTTGTTATCAACAGCCATGGTATTGTAGATGTTTGCTTCCGTGGTGCATCCAGATGTTTGTTGCTTGTTGAAAGTGGACTTTGTATTCAAGGCCATGGTGTATGCTTTCCTTCATTGGTACATTAGAATACTTGTTGCTTGGTTGAAGAAACATGTTTTATTCAAAGCCATGATGTGTTTTCCTTCATTAGTGATGTTTTGCTGACTGAAATATGGTGAAGTGTTTTCTCACCGGGAGATATATGAGCTGATACTGAAGAAGAGAACTGCAAATTTTACATTCAAGAGGCATAGGGAAATTACTGTGTTATTCTCCCGCCAGAAGCTTCATTCCAGCTCTTTACTTTTCATTCTATCTTTTAATAGCTGACCCTCCCAACCAGCCTCTTTCTCTGCAGTCCTCCTGTTCTGTGGCTTTCCAGTGGGGGGTAGTGAGAAAAACACAGAAACAACCATTAGTGGGCAGTCACTGTTTTCTGCCCAGGAACTTGTCCCACCAATCGGCAGCTCTTCTGGTAGAACGGAAAGACCTCCAAGAGATTTATGTGAAGTGTGCAGATGTTGTTAGAACACTTACAGAGTTATCACTAGTGATCAGCGCCTATTATCTTTATTCTTACCATTGACTCTTAACAACGACACCTTCAAAAGAATATTATTCTGCCCTCTTTCTGAGTTTGGAAGATACCCATACTAATGGAGTTGTTGGGGCGCTTCATTGTTCTCGGTCGTTCTATGCCTAGCCAAGTATGAATGAGTGAGAAGGCAAAGAAGGCATAGCAGTCTTCAAAGCCTGGTTCCTTGCATAGTCACTGTGCTTATGAGTTTGTCAGCAACGAAATAGTCTTTCTCTGATATCAGGATAGTATTTTTAAATCAAGATTGTGCTATCAAAGTATTAATCTGATATCAGCATTTTGCTTGATATCAACTTATTACTCTGATATTAAGGTATCATCCTGATATTGAGGTATTAGTGTGCGCCATCTGTCTTTGTTTGCTCAAATGATGGCTAGCTTTCTGGAACTGCTGCCCAATGCATGTAGACAGGATGGCATTGAATGGATGACATCATTAATTCAGGTGGTGATGATAACCGATGTATTACACTGTCAAATTGATATTATGGGACAGCTGAAGTGGATTAGCTGGAAACAGTGTATAACCTGCCTTGCTATAGTGACAAAGAGAGCTGGTCTCTGTCCTGGTGCCCAGAATCAAGTGTGTGTAGATACAAATCTGAAATAACTGCGTCATTCCAAGCTATCATGATTGAAAAGGTGACAGTGTATCACATTATAACTTTGCATATAGACTGTAACGGTTAAAAATCTGCAACAATGACAATCATTTAGACTTTAATGTACCAGAGCCTGTTTTCAGAAAGTTCTAAAGAAAAGATAATATTTCAACTATTTTGCTCAACGGTGTGTCTTTCATTGTTTAAAGGAAAGTGTCAGTCAGATTGTGCTGTCTCATGAAAATACTTATGGTTCTATGATGTAGAGGGATGCATGCTTTGTTTTCTGTGTTGCTGTTTGTTTGTGGATTAACTGCATTTATCTGTATTTGTTTTTGTCCCTGTGTTCCAAAGACATCTACATTGCGTTTTGCAGCCCAGAAATGTTATTCACAATGTTACTTTCTGTGTAAAATGGGACGAGTTATTTTGCTGGGTTAAGTAGGATGAACCACAGGTTTCTTGTCCCCCCCAGCTGGTGGGCTGGACTGAAGGTAAACCTCTTGTGGTCATGGTTTGAAGGACAGTGTCTTGGCTGCTTGTAGAGAGAGCTGGGGAGGATGGCATGGTCAGTGTGTCTGAGTGACAGATTGTCATGAAGGGACAAAGGCAAGCACAGTCAGTGTACTGTTGCAGCTGTTTACAAGCTGATTCATTGCTCCTTCATATTGATTGTCCAGTCGGGCAAAATACCCAGTGGAACTTAAAAACAAGAAAGGTCAACAGTGAATATATTCTGTAATTGACAAAGTGACAAGAGATCAGGTCAGTAATGAAAATTGCAATTCCTCAGAATAAACAAGACTCGAACACACCATTCAGATTTAAGGTCCCCTAAGTGAAAGCATGCAAAAAAATCTTGCATGGGTATAAGAGTAGGCCATTGTGAGCTGGTGGGATGGATGACCTGAAAAGGAAACACATGCATATTGGTTTTGTGCGTAACCATCCTCCCAGATGAGAGAATGGGGCCAGCTTAACTCCTGCTGATGCCCCACTTCTGATTGGGCAGGCACAAACTCATATAGCCACTTGCACCTGACAAGAGATCGGACTTCAACCTCAGTTCAAATTAGGCATGTTTTAATCCATACAGTGTGCATGAAATCATTGTTAGTGTAGGTGCAGTATTGGAAAGCTTTGTCCTTGCATCATGTGCTGCTTTATGTGAACAAATTTCCAATGATTTGGTGAGTTGTTGCCCTCATTTTTTTTTTTCCAACTCCATGATGGAATGAAGGGAGCTCAAGGTGAGGCAAGTTTTAAGTGAAATCACAGCAGGCAATCTTGGCAAATAACTCTTAACAGTATGAACACTGTAGTCATACAAATGACATGGTTGCAGGAAATATATTTGATAACACCACAGTCAAGTCTGATGTGCATTTGATGACAAATGTAATGGTACAAACTGTCAGAGTAAGAAGTGGCGATGAAGGATCTGTTTGGCCTCTGGAACCTTGTGTCGCTGGATAACTCGAACAGTATGAAAACTGAAAAGATTAAATGGATCTGTCGCTGTGTGCCCTGTTTATGTGCCCAGTCCAGGGTTATGACAGTTTCGTAAAGCAGCCCTTGTTGCCTCTTGAGCTGTAGCTGAGGAGCAAGGAAAGAAACTCACAAGGGACAGTCACTTAACCTGATGATTTGCAGGTATAGGTTCCGGATCTGCAACCTGTAGACAAAATAGTCTGCCGATGTTCTGGGGGCGCACACTTTTGAGTTCAAAGCACATCAGGTATCCTCAGCGTAAACATTTTCTTTGATGACTAATTTGTGTAAAACATTCTGCTGAAAACATTCGAGTAGTTCCAATATGTTGTAGCGTTTATCATGATTGTTGTGTTCTATTGGATTAAACTTTCAAAGGAAATTGTTATTGTACGTTTGACAAGATCTTATGATACGATGGTAAGAGATTAACTGTGTAGTGCTAACTTGGGAAGCAATGAAAGCTTTTTTGGTATCATGTTTATCTTAAATTAAACAAAAATCAGTATCAAATGAAAGCTTTGAAATTTGGTATGTAGAATTAATCAGTTCTGATATATTTTTTTTCTTCTTCTTCTTTCTTTCTTTTTTCTTTACTAAAAAAAATGTTTTAATCTGCTGGGCATTATATAAACAGAGCAGACTTAAGGAGATATCTTTTTGTTGTGTGTTTTTTTTTTTTTTGTTGCTCATTGAAGGGAATTCAAACAGATTCTGAACTTTTTCTTTGAAATCTTAACCGTATGAAAGCAGAGAATAATAGAATATCTTGGTAAGTGGTTGAAAACAAGATATTTTATAATCATGGTAAAAATGTTGCATGATACTCGATAATTTTGCTATCATGCATTCACAGCTACTTTGTTCTGAACAGATTGAATGTCTGTTAAGCCAATAATCACTTTCAGATAACATGGAAGGTTTTTGTTTTGTTTGTTGTCATTTTGGTTTGTTTGCTTTTGAGGATATGCCCTGATAACAAGTTCCCTCTTGTCTCAAGCATTGTGTTCTGGAGGAATCAATCATATCAGGAAGTGTTGGTTTCGGAACAGGCCGGGGGTCATTTGGACCTGGATTGATTTGTTCAGCATTACTTGTGACCCCTATGACATCCGACCTTTGCCCGCTGTTGTGTGTTGTTTCACTGGTCTTGTTAGGGCATTTAGATGTGGATCACAGTGGGACACTTTGTTGTGATCAGTGTGTTTTATTGGGTTCATCATTGTGTGTATATGGCAAGCAAATTTGTCATCATATTGTGCCACTTTTCCATCAAAAATCTTGCAGTTACTTCCGTTGTTGAACATTTTGGGGAATTCATATGTTGAATGTGTTTTGACTTGTTATCTATCTCCTTTTCTGTGTATGTGCGAGTGTATATGTTGCTAATGTGTTTGGAAAAAAATATTTTTGACTGAAGTTAATTATGACAATGTTACTTTCAAATGACTTTGTGACTAACTGGTTGACCATGTTTCCATGTCGTTAGTTTGATCTGCCTACCTATGCTGTGTTCCGCTAGTTCCGTGTGTTCCTGCTTCTTTTATCTTTTGATTACTTCTTGCGTGCACTAGGTGTTGCTGGTTGATCTTTCTTGTCTATGTTACTCTGCTTATCTTTATGCCAGCTGCTTGGGTCAGTTGTGGTTGTTGACCAATGTTTTGACAAAATGGCTGTATAGTGGGGGTGATGATATACAAACAATGCACATTTATGTCATTCGTAGTAATGTAGTTACTTGTTTGTCTCTGTTTTTTCTTTTTTGTTTTTCTTAATCAGAAATCATATCAGTGTGAAGACTTTTTACGTTGCACAAATCAAAACAGGTGTCACAGTTGTTGAGTTTGGTTTCTGTTATATGTTGACATGGTTGTTATCTGATGTTGCTGTATATGGAATGCTTTAAAGCTCACATGGTCAGAGGAGGTGGGCGGACTCCATGGATTTCTGCAGCTGATCCACATGTTCCTAGCTGAGAGAACAAATCATTGTTGTACATATGTCTAGGTGTACATAGACTTGTTGCACAGACCTCGTGTCTGTGACTTCACCGATGCCATCCAATCATCTGTTTCTACTGGCTTCTGCTGTGGTTCTAGTGGTAGATGTCATGGCTGCTGTTGTGTTTAGCGCGCTGGTGATGGTACCATACAAGCTGCTGTTAGCCACATCTTGTGCTGCTCCAGAGTGAGCCGCCAGTGATTTAACAGGCCACTTGTAGTTGAACATCACTTGTTTTAGCACAGGTGGCACCTTTTGACTTGGTCAGGCTTTTTTCCTTTTTGAACTTGTTCTGATACATTCATGTCTGAGGAAATAGCAAGGGCCGTGGGACATACCCTAGTTGTTTGGTTTGTTTGTAATTAGCACAGTTCTTTGGCTGTTGTGTGTAAAGTGAACACAGAAAATGTTGGAGCACTCAGTCTGATTCTCTTTTATTTTTCAGTTGCTGTCCAAGAATTTGTTTGCTATAGTTGGTTTTCAGCATTAGAGGAAAGAAGAAACAACTGAAATAAACAAATCAGAAAAAAAAAGAGCAAAAAAAAAAAAGAAGAAGAAGAAGGAAAAGAAAACAAAGTGTAAAGTGTGAGCAAAGAGAAGCTTTTGTTGACAAATAGTGGCAAAGTTTGCCAGCAGTTTGCTACTGTCAGCTGTAGCTGTAGCATGAGGAAGTTGGGCCATGCATGGACGGCATATGTGGACAACATGTTGGCTTGCGTTCTTACAGCTATGGTATGCTGCTTGCTTTTGGAATGGACATGTATGAACAAAATGGGGCAGTCCCAGTTTGGTAATTTACATTGGAAGCTTCAACAGATGCCTCAGGTTTTGAGTGGTGTACCCTGAAATAAGAGGACTGGCATTATGGAATGGATTGAAACAGAAAACAGAAGGCTGGGTTAAAGATTTAAGCAAAATCTCTTGGCTTAGTGCTGTGTATGTAATGGTAACTTATTGTTGGTGCTGAACAAGATGGGTTGAAGTTGCCAGTAGACTTGTGAAGGTTTTGCCATGTTTGATGATCATTCATTATGATCAGTGATGGAAGGTCCCCATGAATGAATTTGCTATTTATTTATTATTTCTTGCCTTCATGAAGCACATGCCATGAATCTGGATCAGTTGTGAATACTAACTGATGAGAAATGCTGTGTCTTTTGATTAATTGTCTATGAAGCACACAAATCTGTACATAGAACATTGGATTATTTATGGGAGGGGGGTGGGGGGTGGGTTAAAATGGGATTACATGGGACAAAAGAAAGAAAAATACGTACAACAGAGTTGCCATGCAATTCATAGAACATTTTCTTTGTGATAAAAAGAGAGAGAGAGAGTTGGGGAAAAAAGAAAGAAACTGTTTTCTGAAGACCTTCATCGTAATATTAAAATGAATGAAGTTATTAGCCTTCATTTGTATAGGAGCATTCTCTTTGTGATTTATGATTACTGAAGGAGGGGTAGAATGGGCTTATTTTCTGTGGATGAAGGTACAGTACAATGCAGACATGCTTGATGTTGTTGATGGATTGTGAACGGTAGAGGGAAAGTGAGCAGTGTCACAGACACGCAAAAAATCCTCAAAGAATAAACTCTTTTCCACAGAGCCGTACAAGTTTTGATCATGAATTTTGTTGTATTGGTACTGTTATTGTATGAAATGTAATTAACTTGGGAAAAGAAATGAAGATACCAGTCTTACAATATGGCATTGTGTTAACATTTAGGATTCTTTGAATGAATTGTTTTGTTTAAATTTACTTCAAAGAAATGTTTATTTGGAGAGTTGTGAAAAGTGTCAGTTTATATGGTCTGTGGTCCATGTGAAAATTTAGTCAAGTATATATCTCTATATACACGATGATGTGGCCATTCATTGGTTTCCTTGTATGATGAAGTCCCATGTGTCTAGTGACACATGATATAGTCAAGGTACATTCTCAGGTATCAGGTAGCACCTGTTTTCAGCTTGGTTGTTGGGAGAGAGAATGTGGAGGAAAATCCCAAATGTGTTTTTTTTTCTCTCTCTCTTTCTTTCTGTCCACAGTTTGTAACTTTCTGTGACATTGGTCTTAGCTTGTGGACAGTAGTAACAGCAGTGGCTAATCACTTGAATGTGTTCCTCTGTTGATGCTCATTGTCATGGTCACTGACCCTAGAGCTCACTGTTGCCAAGTGTTGTTTAGACAGCAGAAGGGTCTGCCGCTTGCAGTGGACTTTCTGTTCCCTTCCCAGTTGCTGCACACTGATCTTGCACCAATGTCCTGGGTGAGTTCAGGTACTAGAGCGACACATTCCATGGTGGGTAGGGTTTGGGCAGTGTGGTGTGATTGTTCTTCAGCCGTGCTGTTGTGTTACACGGTGTTAGTGGACTCCTTCCACTGCCACGCTGCTAGGGACCACCTAGACCTTGATTTGCCTGTAGACCTTGCTGTTGTTGTTGTTCAGTTAGACCAGATGTTGATGGTTCATATTAATCCTTTGTTGATTGGTATTGTGTTCTATTGAACGCTAGATCTGAGAAAGAAGATGCCTTTGTGATTCCTTGCCTTGTATGTTGGAAGCACTTATTTTGTTGTCTAAATTTCTATGAACAAGAACACCTAAAACAAAAACAAAATAAAAGAGAAAAAAAAAATTAAGCAAGAACTTTTGCTTTGCTTGGACCATTAGTTGACTGCAAGTTGGGTTTTGCTATATCCGAGTGTGTTTGTGTTTAACTATTTAAGTGCAGATTATTCGACATTTGAGTTTGTGTCAGTTTGGCTCACTTTTTTTATTGTCCAAGTTCAATGCGTTGATTGGGATTATTAAAGGAATGTTGAGGATTTTGTTGCGCTTAGCTTTTTCCTGTTTGTAGTTGTGGTTGTTACTAACACCAATCTTGTGAGTCTATGACATGATGAGGACAGAGAGGACAAAGCAAGGCATGAGACAGAAACAGTCTAGAGAGATTTCCAGCTGAGCGTGGCTCACTGTTACAAGCCTCAGCATGGAAATGTTGATAGGCAGTACACTCTGCTTCTTTCAGGCCCACCCCTCCCTTCTCCACTGGCCTCGCTCACTGTGGAATGGTTGGTATCTCCCTGGACTTGTCCTGTGAGCTGCCTGAATGGGTGGGGGGGGGGGGGGGGGGGGGGGGATTAGTAACATTGAAATTAACACACCTATATCAGTAAACTCTTCAGTTGTTATGGGTAAGACTTTCACTTCAATTTTATTCCACGCACCTTTATAGCAAAAAGTTCATTAACAGTATAAAAGTGACACCGTCAAACAATTCCATGGATGTTTGATGCTCCAAGAAGATGGGTCAAAATTTATTATCACTGATAAACACCATTGTCTTCAGAATCATTAATAGTGTCATTTCCAGACTGAACATCAAAACCAGTTACTTGTGGCCATTCAGACCTCGTCAGTATTATGCAGCTTACAAAGATGTTTTTGTTGTCTGCATTTTTGAGTGGTTTGGTTGCACTGCCACCTTTTAACGTGAGCAGTCCAGACTCTCTGAACCCAGGCATCCTTCTGAACCCAGGCATCCTAAACAAAGTTCACACTAGCTGATGACCTCATAAGGTTACAGAGAACTGTAAAACAGTTTTGTTCATATAAAGCATGCACGCTATTTGCAGACATGGGAGAAAACCTTGTCCACACACGCTGATTTCAGCATAGAAATGCTGTGCAGGTTGCCTCAGGAAATACAGAGGTCAGTGTAGACTGGGATCACTACGCAGGTGCAGTGGAGTTCCAGACACCAGAATCCATTTCAAATGAGTTGTTAAATTGTACAGTAACATAGGCTCCTGAACATATGTTGCCAACTTTAAGTCAGGAGGGGTAAGGAAACAGAAATGAAAAATAGTTATTCTCCATAAACACACAAGAGTGTCCACACATTGGTAAAAGATATTACTGTTGCATATATATATATATATATATGTTAAATAATTTGGTAGTGGGGGAAAAACGAGCATTTGACATTATATATATAATGCATGAAACATTACATATATGTAATGTGTAGAACTTCGAATGTGAGTAAAATGAAATATTGTATTCCTAATGGCATTTTGGCAACTGATGGGATGTGATTTATTGTGTAATAATGTGATTGTTCTGATTATAAAACCCATTTCCGGGGAAGCAGAGTGCATCTATTTTGAACACACCTCTACATAGATATCTGTGTACATAGCTAACTGTGTGGTTGCACTACAGTCTTTATGAGAAGTTCTTGCTTGCAATGCTCCTGCTCATGCAATATTTCTGGACCTGTCCTTGCTTTTGTTGTTACTTTTATTTCAGTTCTGTTTAATCAGACTGTTTTAGCTTGGAGGAAAGAGATTGACGACAGTGTAATACATGTAGTCAAATATGGAATCTGGCACGTCAAAATATGTTTCACCCATGGTTGAAGCCAGGAAATTATAGAATGCAACAAATTTTTCTTCACCAGTTATATCTTTTTGGGGACAGCATTACTTGTAATTAAAAGATAACTAGATAAACTCAACAACATGTTTTGGCATGGTTTATTCAGAGTGGAATACTTTGAAAACAGTAAACCATAGTTTATTTACTTTGGTAAAACTTGGAACAGGAAGCAGATCTTAGTTTATTTTACAGTGGAATAGAGAGGAAGAGAAAGCAAACTATGGTTTATTTACAGTGGAAAATATTGGAATAGAAAGCAGACCATGACTCAGGTTGGAATAAATTGAAACACAGAGTAGAACACATTTTATTTGAAGTACAGTACACTGGAATAGAAAGCTGACCTGGTGCTTTGTTTAGCATGGAATGTATTTCAATTGTAAGCAGAATCATACCACATCTTCCGGAAAGAATTGAGTCTGTTGAGGCAGAGGTGTTTGCTGGGAAGTCCGTCTGATACAGAAAAAGGGAAATAATGGGCTTGAAAAAGAAAAGGGTGTATAGTGTTTACAGAGAGGTTTATTGAAAGAGTCTGTCATGCTATGAATCTGCTATCAGAGTGAAATGGGAACAGATTGGATGCAATGCATCTTGTGAACCCATGAACATGGGTCATGTTTAACATGACTTCTGTGTAGACATCGAAATGTAACACGTGCACAGGTCACGTAGATTTCCTGAATGAGACAGCACAAATTATGCAATAGGATCAGTTTCAGACAAGCATGCATACATGCAAATAAAAAGAAGAGCATAAAAGGATGAAGTTAAAATTGGTTTAAAGACAGCAGCGAAGACACCATGATTAAAAGAAGTGAAACTGGATGGCCAACCATTGGGAAGGAGTGATTTTGAAGTGCCAGACAACTCGATGGACATGTACCGAATCTCCTGTGAGCAGTATTGGACATGACATGTGTACTGAGTGATGTACAGACTGTTGATGACAGCATTATTCCTGACAGTGGAGAAGTTTGGGCGCGGTGCGGAGTGGGTCTGCTATGAAAGTGCTGTGAGTGGTGGTCGGTGGTGGTGCAGAAATGACTGATGGCCTGGATGGGTAAGCTTCACCTGCGTGGCTGTGTCCAACCCAGTTATCCTCATCCTGATTCACCTGGCTTCTCTTTCTTTTGTTTGTTTCTGTGTTTTTTTTTTGTTTGTTTTTTTTTTTGGGGGGGGTCTCCTTTTTCCTCCAATAATTTCACAACTTTTTCATGTTTTCTTCTCAACTTGATCCATTTCTGTATCACTCTTTGAAGGGGCAGTCAACATTTCCTAGCAGTTTTGTTTCTTTTGCTGTCTTCTCCATGCTGTTCAAGTGAAGTGGAGATGTAAACACTGATCTGCGTCATATTCCAGAGTGAGACAGTGAAAGGTGTTATTATCAACCCATGTCAGTTACTTCTTATCCACTAATGGGGAGTAAGGGAGTATACTGCTGATGTCAGTTCTCCATAATTATCTGCTTACAGGGGAATGGAAGGAGGTTTAATGTAGACATCAGTACTGCATAGTTCTCTGTTCGCCAAGGAGGATATGATGTAGACACCAAAGTTCTTTGTTTACTAAGAATGGAATGATGTAGACATCAGTACTCCATGGTTCTTTGTTTACTGGGGGGAGGGAGGGGGTATTATGTAGACATCTGTACTCCATGGTTGTCTGGTAACTGGAGGGAGAGGGGAGGGGAGTGATATGATGTAGACAATACTCCATAGTTCTTTAATTGCAAAGAAGTGGTGTGATGGAGACATTAGTGCTGTATAGTAGGGTACGTTCGATTTTAACAGTGGAATGTGAGGTTGAGCTTTCCACATGTCCATCTGATGGGGGATTTAGGATTCCTTGAAAGCAGTAGTGGCTGGCATCTTGTCCTAAATGATATTTGGGTATGGGTATGAAATTGGCTCTTCAACTCCCCCTCCCCACCCCTTTCCTGTTCTGCCTTTCCTCCCCTGCCCCACCCTCCCTGCCTTTCATCCCGCCCCCTCTTGATCCCTAATAATTTAGGGCTGGCTCCATCTCAGCATCATAACAGAATAAAGCTGAAGGTCCTGCTCTGTCAAAGATTCTCTTCTTTTTGTATAAAGAGAGTGGTGCAGAGCTGCTTGTCAACTTTGGCTGTTCCAGAGATTTGTGGGAAGGAAGCAACACAGCCAAACGCTGTCTTTTTCTATCTGATTTGCTTGTTGTGTTTACTGCTCTTCTCTTTCTGTCCCTTGAATTATCACAATCACTTCCCCCTTTGCCATGACTGGTGCCCTTAGATGACTGCAGCTGTTACCTCCCCTGGTTTTCTCTTCCCTGGACTGCTGGGGCCATGGTCCTTCAAAAGAAGGTTGGGTGAACAGGATGAAGATGACAATTACGAACCCTGCAGATGGCCCCCGCTATCCCCCAGACGTACCTGCAGTATACTGTGTGAGTGTGTGTGTGTGTTACCAGCCACTGTGTTGAGCTTGCTGTGCTTTCATGTGGGAGTGCTGAAGTCAGATGGTTTTCTTCCTGTCAACCTCATGCAAAGTGTGTGTGTGTGTGTGTGTGTGTGTGTGTGTGTGTGTGTGTGTGTGTGTGTGAGTAGAAGCTGTTCTGCCAGCTCAAGCCCAAGGGTTTGTCTGTGTTGGAGTGTGATAGCTCAAAAAAAAAAAAAAGGTCTTTCAGAAGAGCAGGTCGAGGAGGTGTACTTTGACGGATTGCACAAAGTATTACAATGACAGAAGGAGAAGAGGGGGGCCATGAGGTAGAGGGACTGGAATGTTCAGTGTGTGTGTATGTGTGTGTGCCCTACAAGGCGGATCCTGTATGAATGACCATGGAACAGTTCAGGAAACTCCCCTTTGTACATAACCCAGTTCTCTTGTGGTTCAGGGCATGAGCCCAAGTCAGCACCTTCAGTAGGACACCAACTACCATGGCCTGTATATCCACAGCTGCCTTTCAGCCGAACTTCACAGAATCCACTTGCTGATGGACAGCCTGCCTGTTGCTGGCAAAGAACAAAATGGGGAAGAATATGCTCAGTTGGTAACCTGCTTATAACATTCATTAAATGATGAGCAGAAAGTGGCAGACAAATGAAAATTGTCTTTGATCAGGAAAACGGGATCTCTATCAAGTATACAAGATCAAGACCAGCCGCCGTGGCGAAGTGGTTAGCGTCGCGAACACCCGGCTGGGAGGTCGTGGGTTCGAATCCCATCAGAGTCATGTGGGTTTTTCTGCTCCAACCAGCTCCTACCCAGAGTTGAGTTTGCTACGGACTCAGTTGGGAAGGCTGGGACCACACAGTCGAGCTTCATCCACTTAATGGATGCGTTTCTGAGAGTGTTGCTCAAATTTCCTGACCAACACTGCAGGTGCCTGTATCTCTCGGGCCTGGTTGACGCCGGGACATATTATGAAAGGAAGCGTAGAGTACAGCCCTGTCATGTAGTCTCAGACTGAAATGGAAATCCATAGCATCATCTTAATCATCCTCATTCTCATCGATCAGCATATAAAAAATGTCTCAGATTCTGTGGCCCTTCATGCCCTGCTCTCAAGGTGACCTCAGTTTCGATGTCCTCTCCACGTCTGTGGCCTTGGTTTGATTCCGTCGGGGTCACCGGTATCGGCGAGTCCATGGGGGCTGTCGTTGGACGGACATGGTGGCGCCCTCCGGAGGGAGAGCTCACTCACGCCGGCTCCGCGACTAAGCAATTATTGTGGTCAGTAGGGGGCTTAGTAGGTGGTGTCCTGCGTATGTTAGATCAGAACAGGCGCTACTGAACACCACCGAAGTGACTCGGCAGCAGTGCAGTGTCTTCTCCGGTGGGTTGCCTCTTGACGACTTGACATTGACTACCCTCTGTGGATTGCCGGTGCCGGGGCTACGGCGGGGCCGACCGGGCTGTGGCTGTGGACGGGGTGTCGGAATGAGTGGCGTGGGTACACTGCCTCTGAGGTGGTGCAGAGGTTGAGACAGAAAAAAAAAAAAAAAAAAAAAAAAAAAAAAAGTATACAAGATCAAATAGAAAAGAAAAAGAAAGAAAAGGACATATATTTTCCAGATCTGGAATGCTTGGGTTTTCTTTACCCACTAATTCTGTCATACAGTGTTTTTGAAGCTTAAAAAAAAAAGTGCTTCCTAACCATGGTAATATCTAAATATTACCATAGTCTTTAAAGGGGGATAAATGGGGGGATATAGATATATGGAAGGCCATATAAATGGTTGTTTTCAAGACCAGCTATCATGGTTGCAATATGTTGTTGGTGAAGGATTAACAGATTTTATATTGATATTCTAACACCATCTTTTTCATTCCTTCCCCTCCCCTCTTTTTATCTTTTTAAGTAATTGTTGTAATGACGGAGGTATTGTTTGCATGCTCGTTTTCCATCACTACTCATATACAGACAGATAGGTAGATGGGGGGGGGGGGGGGGGGGGGGGGGGGGGGGGGGGGGGGGACAGAGAGAGAGAATGACAGGTGAAGAGCTTACAAAGCAAAACAGAAATATTTTCCATTACCAACAAAGAAAGTAACATGTTTGAAGTAATAGGTTAGCATCATTGCGCAAATGTATGTTTTATTTTCTGACAGCTTTGGTGGAGAGACTGAGCATAATCTTCACCATTTGTTGCCTGCCATCCAATAAGTGTATTTGGGATTGAATTACATGGTCTGGTTAGGAGAAGTCCACTTCTGGTGGGTCAGAGAGAGACCCGGACATGGGGTGGTGTTGGTCAGTGAATCATGCAGAATTATCTTTCCTTACAAGCTGGAGACTGCTGAGTTGGTTGTGTTGGTAATAACAATGTGCCGGCATGCTATGCACAGGGGAGATCAACAAGTGCTGATGTTTGATGATCTTCAACAGTTATTCCTTGATTCTTGACAGTGTCTGCGTCTCTCCTCGCATGACTGAAATGAGTTCATGTTTCCCCCAAAGGCACATGTAGATATGGAACTGGTACACATCCAGGTCATGACTTGTTTGACCAAACAAGATCATTCCTCATGGAAATGTGCAGTCATAGATGCATGGTTTGATCATTGTGGATGATGGCGAGTTATGGGCCCTGAATCAGAACATGGACAGTTTGGAACCTTTGAAGGTGATGGCGAGTGCTAGCATTGAACAAAGACAATACAGGAGAAGGGAAGGGTCGCTGAGTTATTGGGAAGGACTTGGGCAGAACATGTTTTGTGATTGGCTTTGCTTCTAGTTTGCTGCTGGCAATCAGTAGGAGGGTTTGTGTGTGCTGCTTATGATGACATGTAAAGGCCTATTTTTCTACCAACTGTGTGAACTTGCTGTGTAGTGTGTGCACTGTTCTCTGTTGTGGAAGGGGGAGGTGAAGAGGCTAAAGCTGGCAATGGATGGGACAGCAGGACTGGACAGCAGACTGTCATGGCCCACATAGGGAGAGGGACTGAAAAGGGGCAGAATGAAAACCAGCCTTCAAACATTGCTCTGTATCCACTTGACTAGTATTTCCACATGAATTTTTTTCTTTTCACCTCCGCCCCCACCTCCTCAACCACTGTACTCCCTCATTGTATTCACACCCCTCCACTGTATCTAGTTCTTTTTGATGTTCTTTATTGAACCTGCCCTTCATTCCTCTTTTTTGGCCAGTGCTTATCTCAGACATATGCAGAGAATTGAAGCTATGTGCTGATGTACAGAATGACTTGTCCATGGGAAAGTCTTCAGTCCAGATTCAGTGTCCTGCCAACTGTGGGAATCAAGTGATGTCCCAGAGGTATTGTTGAAGATACACATGCAGTTGTTTCTCCACAGTGTGGTACGCATTGTGCACAGCATACCTTCCTCTGTTCAAGGTTCTGTCTCTCTTTATTTGGGAATTATTTATTCATATTAATGTCATTTTCTGTATGCATTTTGTTCTGCCTCTTTTCACCAGGAGATTAAGCTTGCTGCCCAAGACCAGGAAAAGCAGATGAGCTATGCAAGAGTTTGGATATGTAGCTGGTTATTTACCCCTCAATGCAGAGTTTTATTTTCATGCATGCAGTTAGTTTGGGTGTAGCTTTCTTGTTTCATCATGTTGCAATTAGAAAACAATTGTCATGCCTATTTTTTTTTCTTTCTGTTATGGATTACCCTAAATAAAGGCATGGTTGTTTCAAAATATTTTTTCCCTGTCACTTGGGGGGTGTCCTTGTCTTCTTTTTTGTGATGTGTGTGTGTGTGTGTGTGTGTGTGTGTGTGCGCGCATGCATGTGTGCATGCGTGCGGTGTGTGTCTGTGATGTGTGTGTGTGTGTGTGTGTGTGTGCAGAAGCAGTCTGCAAAATCATTGTTAAAGTAAATGGCAGTTAGCCAAAACCTAGTAGACGGCTGTTGCACTTATTGAAGTTTGTACCTCCTTCACCCGTTAAGTCTTTTCCTCCCACATTCCTCCCGTGTCAAAGACAGCAGGCTGATTGAGGAGACTGAGTTCGGTGCAAGGGAGGGGACATTCACACTGGGTGTCTCAGCTGTGTGGGAAGTATCATGGAACAGAACAAGTGTGGCGACCGCAGATGAACAACTTGACGCTCTGCTCCATGAGGCTGCCAGTGCCACTGAAGTCAAGGCCAGACCGTTTTGATGGTCAATGCAGACCACATGCACATCAGCAACATGACCATGACACAATCTGAGACAGTGTTAGGAAGGAAGAAAGAGGGGGATTGAGAAGATAGTCATGCATGCGAAAGATAACAAATTATCCCAGAGAGCTGGGAAGACAGACAACTCTGACATGCGCATTACCAACTTGGTGAAGACAGGAGCAGTCTCTTTGATGAGCATGTTGCGCCGCGCTTTCTTTGTATATAGATATCAGATGTCATATTCCTGTAAAGTCATGCATCACAGCCATATGTTATTTTTTCGGCTGTTGGAATCGGTGGATGTTTATCCATTGTTGTATACAGGCTGGGAACACATCATCTCTCTCTCTCTCTCTCTCTCTCTCTCTCTCTCTCTCTCTCTCTCTCTCTCTCTCTCACACACACACACACACACACACACACACTCATTTATATATATACACACACATGATGTCAGAAGGATAGTCTGGAAGTTTTCTGTATGAATGTCTCAACCTCCTTGTCCCCCCCCAAATTTATATGAGCCATTCCTTATGCTTTATAAAGTGTTATATAGATATGTTTTATACGATTAAGCTTACACACACACACACACACACACACACACGCACACACATGCATATATATATATATATATACAAATACTGCTAAAAAGCCTAATAAAAACTCAGAGGTGGTCAACCCCTTGGGGAGCAACATCTGTTTAAAATAAGATATTAAAAGGAAGTTTTAAAACCTACAGCACTGTTTCGAGCGCTGCTCTCTTCTGAAGAGAGCAAGCGCTCTCAGGATCTGAAGAGAGCAAGCGCTCGAAACAGTGCTGTAGGTTTTAAAACTTCCTTTTAATACCTTATTTTAAATAAACAATATATATATATATACATGTATATGCTACTGGCAAAAAGTTAAGGGCCACTGCCAATGCTGTCTCCCACACCAAAACACTACAGCCAATGTTAAGAAGACGGACGCAAAATCTTCCGAATTTATTCAAGAATAAATTCATGGGACCATTGCACGAAATCAACAAATCAAACGCTGACAGTGGGCTGTAATGTCCAATCACCCTTCCTCAGGATTGTCACATAAGCCACAACTGAAAACTGCACCATTCAGTACCGAGTGTAGCCACCGTTTGCCACCAGGCAAGCAGCACAACGTCGACGCATGGAGTCCACCAGGATCC
The DNA here is from genome assembly GCA_016801955.1 of Conus betulinus. Lineage (NCBI taxonomy): Eukaryota > Metazoa > Mollusca > Gastropoda > Neogastropoda > Conidae > Conus > Conus betulinus. Next base: position 237,692 of record JADBJO010000174.1, read on the forward strand.
GAAGAGTGTCCCACGGTATGGTCTGCCACTCCTGCTGCAGAAAGAGAGTGAGCTGGGCCATGTCAACAGGCGGGGAGTGGTTGTGGGCTACCCGCCGTCCAAGGACATCCCAGAGGTGCTCAATTGGAGCCAGATCGGGTGAGCGAGATGGCCACTGCATCCGGATGATGCCCTCTTGCTGCAGATGATCGTCCACGACATGGGCTCGGTGTGGACGGGCTTTGTCGTCTTGGAAAACAGCAGCGTTACCCATGGCCTGAAGGGCGGGCTGGATCAGGGGGCTCTCACAATCTCGTCACGGTACCGCACCCCTGTCAGCATGCCTTGAATGACGTACAGGGGAGTTCTGTCTTGATGACTGAAGCCACCCCAGACCACCACAGAACCCCCTCCGTAACGATCCACCTCACGAACTGTGGCGTCAGCAAAACGTTCTCCTGGCCTTCGCCACACTTGGGTCATGCCGTCATTGAATGCCAAGGTGAAGCAGGACTCATCTGTGAACAGCACTCGAGACCATTGCTGCCTCGTCCAGTGAACGTGATGACGACACCAGTCTGCCCGTGCTCTGCGGTGAGCTGGAGTAAGTGGTACTCGGACTGCTGGTCTTCGGGATGACAGCCCGAACTCATGCAAACGGTTACAAACAGTCCTTCTACTGACATTGACAGGAGCTCATGCCTTAAGGTAAGATGAGGTGACAGTCCGATTGCGTAGGGCAGACAGCAGGAGGAATCGGTCAGCATGTCTGTCGGTACACTGAGGACGGCCCGATCGTGGCCGATCCTGCACACTGCCAGTGGCCTGAAACCTCTCTACAAGACGTTGGATGGTGGAATGGGACATGTTCAGACGCCTAGCCACCTCACGGCCCAGAATCCCTTCGTCAATCAACGCTAAGGCACGTCCACGATCGGCAGGGTCCAGTCTTTGCCTTTGTGCCATGCTTTTTGGGCTGGCGTAGGCGACCGTTCTGTTTACAGATTTGTGGCCAACGGCGTCTGATCTGTGTTCATGAACGAGGTGCCATGCACGTGCATCATGATTGATCCATGAGAGCATTTCGCCCTTTTTTTCAACTCATATGCTCCCACAGGCACCTGTTTTACCGGTTTTACGTGGTTTCCGCACGTGCAGCTGCGCTCCTCCACCACCTTGTACCGCAGTGGATTTTTAGGTGTTGTGATCTGTTAAGGAACATCTGTTCAATATGTCTAACCAAGTTTGGGTCATTGTGACTTCGTTTCAAGCCTATTATTTACACACTCAAACACTAACGTCAAAATGACAGGTGGCCCTTAAGTTTTTTGCCAGTAGTATATATATATATATATATATATATATATATATATATATATATATATATATATATATGTTAAAAACAGAGTAATAAAAGGAACTCTAAAACTCTACAAATTTGTTTCGAGCACACAGCTCTCTTCAGGATGATTTTGGGTCGCCTACCGCTGGTGTTATATAGGCTGTAGGTCCCAATGTCATTGCACGTGTGGGTTGGCTGCACGTGCTGTTTGGGTTTCAGGTTGTTTTCTGTTCAGGTGCGTTTGCTGGCAACGATTTCCATTTGTGCCTGCAGTTGCTGACTATTTCTACTTTAGTATTTAGAGTTGCTAGGTGTGGTTTTAGTATTAACCATTTTTCTGTTGAACATAGGTTGCACCTTTTTGAAAAACATTATTGTACGGTGATGCCCTTTTTATGATTTTCCAAGATATAATGTAGTTTATTTTTTTTATCTTTAAGTCTCAAATGTATTTGCTCAGTTCTGTTTGGTTTTTGTATTTTTCTTTATTAAATGACTGTTTATGGTTTGCGTATCTAGTGTTGAAGTGGTTTTCAGTAGTCCCTACATATGTTTCTTTTTCATTTTCTGATGTCACAGTGGCTTGGTATACAATGTTGTTATAGAGGCATTTGTTGCTTAAGGGACACTGTTTCTTTTTTTTTAGTGCAGTTGCAAGATTTCCTTTCTTCACCCTTCGTTGCTGTGTTGCTTTTCATTTTGTTGGATGAATCAATTATATTTTAAGGTTAGACATACATGAATATGATAGTTTGATGGTGTTCTTGTTGAATATTTTGGACAGTTTGTGTTCTTTTGGGAATGATGTTGTCAGAATTTGAAAAAATTCTTTCCCTATGTTTGTTTTTACTCTTCCATCGTATGGAGGGTTATACCATGTGATTTTGCTTTACCTGTTTTTTCTTATTTTTGTTCATGTTGTTATCTGGGGTTGTATTGTAGTAGTTTGTAGCTTTAACCACTTTTTTGCAACGCTTCTTGGTATTCTGCTGCTGTGTTGTTGAATACTTTTTCGTTACATGACCGATTAGATAATCTCTTGTTTATCCCATTGGGTATAGTTTTTTGTATGGATGGTGGGTGGTTACTTTTGATGTTTACGTAAATGGGTGTGTCATTGGGTTTCTTGTATGGTTTATATATGTTGTTGTTGTTGAGGTCCAGCGTTATGTCTAAGTAGTTCACTACCTTTTTGTTTGCTTCAATGGTGATTTTTAGGTTTTGGTTTTGGAAGATTTTGCGCAGTTCTTTTTTCTTGTTTTCGATGGTTCTTGGATTGTTGTGTTTAGTGCAGCGAGGCCGTCGTCTCTGTATAGTCCGACTTGCTTTTCAAGTTGTTTCTGGATGTTGGATAGCATGAACAGTCTGACCAGTTCGTATGTTTCGGCACCATCGTACGATTAGATGGTCACATCAAATGTTGAGTTTTTATTCGTTTTCTTGATCCAGGTTTCATTTCTGTTATGGAGTAAAGTTTTCTTGGTGTGAAGAATGATTTCATTTCTGACCCTGTTATATCTGTGTGTTTATTAGCAAATTTCAGAGCTTTAATGAGTAGCTCTTCATCAATGGATAGGTAGAAGTCTACTATGTCGAATGTGATAAATACTGTATTCTTCTGTTTGTTCAGATTTTTTAACCATTGGATAACTTCATATGTGTTCATCCAGAGGTTGTGTTCAGTGTTTGATTTTAAGCTTTTTATGACTTTTTCTAAACCTAAAAATCACCATTGAAGCAAACAAAAAGGTAGTGAACTACTTAGACATAACGCTGGACCTAACAACAACATATATGAACCATACAAGAAACCTAATGACACACCCCATTTACGTAAACATCAAAAGTAACCACCCACCATCCATACTAAAAACTATACCCAATGGGATAAACAAGAGAGATGATCTAATCTGCCATGTAACGAAAGAGTATTCAACAACACAGCAGCAGAATACCAAGAAGCGTTGCAAAAAGTGTGTTACTGCTACAAACTACAATATAGCCCAGATAACAACATGAACAAAAACAAGAAAAAACGGGAAAAGGAAAATCACATGGTATAACCCTCCATACGATGGAAGAGTAAAAAAAACAAACATAAGGAAAGAATTTTTCCAAACTCTGACAACATCATTCCCAAAAGAACACAAACTGTCCAAAATATTCAACAAGAACACCATCAAACTATCATATTCATGTATGTCTAACCTAAAAAATATATTGATTCATCCAACAAAATGAAAAGCAACACAGCAACGAAAGGGTGAAGAAAGGAAATCTTGCAACTGCACTAAAAAAGAACAGTGTCCCTTAAGCAACAAATGCCTCTATAACAACATTGTATACCAAGCCACTGTGACATCAGAAAATGAAAAAGAAAACATATGTAGGGACTACTGAAAACCACTTCAACACTAGATACGCAAAACCATAAACAGTCATTTAATAAAGAAAAATACAAAAACCAAACAGAACTGAGCATAAATATTTGGAGACTTAAATATTAAAAAAAAAAAAAACTACATTAAATCTTGGAAAATCATAAAAAGGGCATCACCGTACAATAATATTTCAAAAAGATGCAACCTATGTTCAACAGAAAAATGGTTAATACAATGTAAACCACACCTAGCAACTCTAAATACTAAAGTAGAAATAGTCAACAACTGCAGGCACAAATGGAAATCGTTGTCAGCAAACGCACCCTGAACAGTAAACAACCTGAAACCCAAACAGCACGTGCAGCCAACCTGCACGTGCAAACAGTGACACTGGGACCTACAGCCTATGTAACACCAGCGGTAGGCGACCCAAAATCATCCTGAGGAGAGCTGTGTGGTCGAAACAAATTTGTAGAGTTTTAGAGTTCCTTTTATTACTCTGTTTTTAACAGATGTTGCTCCCCAAAGGGGTTGAGCGCTTTTAAAATTTTACCAGGTATATATATATATATATATATATATATATATATATATATATATATATATATATATATACATACATACATACATATCTATCACACACACACACACACACACACACACACACACACACACACACACACACACACACATATATATATATATATATATTTGTTAAAATAGTATGGTAAAAGGAAGTTTTAAGATCAACAGATCTGTTTCGAGCGCTGGCTCTCCTCAGGATCATCAATGTATGAGCCATTTGCGCCCTCTAGAGAATGACAGTCTGGAAGTTTTCTGTCACAAATGAATGTCTTCCTCCCCTGGCTCTCCTCAGGATCCTGAGGAGAGCCAGCGCTCGAAACAGATCTGTTGATTTTAAAACTTCCTTTACCATACTATTTTAACAGATGTTGCTCCCCAAGGGGTTGAGCACTTTCAAAAATTTTATTAGGCGTTTTAGTAGTATTCTTGATATATATATATATATATATATATATATATATATAGAGAGAGAGAGAGAGAGAGAGAGAGAGAGAGAGAGAGAGAGAGAGAGAGAGACTTTTTGGCAGGGTGAGGGGGAGCCAGGGGAGGAAGACATTCATTTATGACAGAAAACTTCCAGACAGACTGTCATTCTCTAGAGGGCGCAAATGGCTCATACATTGATGATACTGTCTGTGTGACGTGACCTGTCATACATCATGTATACATCATGTAGTTCATCCACTGATAACACTATTACGTGACCTGTCATCATGTACATCATGTAGTGACCTGTCATCATCCACTGGTGACACTGTGATGTGACCTGTCATACATCATGTAGTTCATCCACTGATAACATTATGATGTGACCTGTCATACGTCATGCAGTTCATCCACTGATAGCTCTGCTACATGACCTGTCATACATCATGTAGTTTCATCCACTGATAACACTATTATAGACCTGTCATACATACTGATGCAGTGTCATCCACTGATTACACTGTTATGTGACCTGTCATACGTCATGTAGTTCATCCACTGATCCACTGATAACGTCATACTATTACGTGACACTGTGACATGTCATACATCATGTAGTTCATCTACTGATAACACTGTGATGTGACCTGTCATACATCATGTAGTTCATCCACTGATAACACTATTACGTGACCTGTCATGTAGTTCATAGTTCATACTGTAGTTCATCCACTGATAACACCGTGTCTGTCATACATCATGTAGTTCATCTACTGATAACACTGTGATGTGTCCTGTTCATACTGATAACATGATGTGACCTGTCATACATCATGTAGTTCATCCACTGATAACACTATTACGTGACCTGTCATACATCATGTAGTTCATCTACTGATAACACTGTGATGTGACCTGACATCATGTAGTTCATACATAACACTGTAGTTCATCATACATCATGTAGTTCATCCACGCTATTACGTGACCTGTCATACATCATGTAGTTCATCCACTGATAACACTATTACATGACCTGTCATACACCATGTAGTTCATCCACTGATTACACTGTGATGTGACCTGTCATACACCCCCCCCCCCACCCACCCCACCCCCTGATTTGAATATTAAGTACTATATGCCATTTTTAAAATGACATTTCAACAGAACGTACACTAAAAAAAAAAAAAAAAAAAAAAAGGGGGGGGGGGTTCTCTTATAATTCCCCTCCGCTCCGCTTCCATCTCCCCCTCCCCCTCTTCCCCTTACCTCACTTCTTGATGAATGCAAGTACCCATGAATGATTCTGTGACGTTGTTTATGACTGGAATTAATGGATATTTGTCACATGGAACCGGGTGGTTTTGTGGGAAAGTCATGGGGGTGGGTGGTGGGTGGGGTGACGGCTGGTCTGTCTTTTAACATCACCAGAGACCACTCCAAACTGTGTGTGTGTGTGTGTGTGTGTGTGTGTGTGTGTGTGTGTGTGTGTGTGTGTGTGTGTGTTCCCTTTTGGAATTGCACTGCAGCCTTGACAGTGAAAAAAAAAAAAATAAAAGTAGATAGGGGATGAGGAGTTGGGGGAGGGGGGGTGGGGGAGTGGAGATGCATTGAGATGATCAAGAGTGATTGTTTTAGCCTCTAGGCCATAACAATGGATTGGGCTAGAATAAAAGAAAGTACAGACAGATGAAGTCATAATTCAAATATGATCGAGATCACACACACACACACACACACACACACACACACACACACACACACACACACACACACACAGAGAGAGAGAGAGAGAGAGAGAGAGAGAGAGAGAGAGAGAGAGAGAGAGAGAGAGAGAGAGAGAGAGAACTAGCACTTTTAACCATCTTGACAATACCGGCTGGGTATCGGTGGCCCCAACACATTTCTGTCGTTTGCCGTGCCCACTGACATAGACAGATGCTAAAGCCCCGAAACACCTGCAGAGGTTATTAGGCTAAATCAATGGTTTCCTTCAATATGCAGCTTTCAAACGTCCACGTGTTTTTGCCACTTTCAGGGATACTGGTTTGTTCCGAAATTAAAAAGCATCTGGATCCGAATGAGACATAATGTTCTTGGTAAGCTGTTCACAGAAATAGTTGTGCTTCTCACTTCTGTCCTATCATTTGATTCAGTTTCATATTCATTTTGTGTTCTAACCTAATGTACTTTTACTTTAATTCTTTGAAGAGAGTGATGGATTTATTACTTTTTGATTTGTTTTCCTCATCTATTATGCTGCGCCCTTTATTAACTGGTCAACAGTTGGGGTCTGCCTTTCACTTTTGTAGATCTAAGCGTGAATGTAAAATCCGTCTTTACCTTGACACATTTGCGTTGGAAACCCCGTAAATCTAAACAAGTCCCTGAGCTAAAACAGCGATCCCTAAGTGTTCTCTCCCCTAATGCTGACAACATGTAGGCTAGACTCCAAGTGCATCAGTTATGATACAATTCAGAAATATATTGTAAAGTGTGGGATATGGGAGGCAACTCTGATGAACTCCAACTGAAATATGAAATTACTCTCCGATAGGCCCTATGAGCACTGTGTATGATTAGCTCATAGCAGACTATGTCAAGCGAAGTAATTCCGACATCAGAATAATCGTTCTTATAAATTACATGAAGCGCTTGGACGGACTGGAGTTTCAACGGTAGCTAAAGAAAACTATCTGCCAACGCCGAAAATCTTTCTGTGTCGGTATGACGGGATAACTCACATTGCACCCATTGCTTTGGAGTACATTTGTTGGATGGTGTTGATCAGCATTGCCTGACTTTTGACTTCGTTGTGGCCCATAGCAATTCCTGCTGGACCCTGTCCAACGGCTTCTAAAGTTCAAGGAGATGTGGTAGAACTTCCTCTGGTGTTGGGGATGTTTTTAGAAACAAACAAACAAACAAACAAACAACAACAACAACGAAAAGGTACATCGGTTAAGGTCTGTCCGATAGCTCTTCTGCCCTAGTCAAATTCAGCCTGTTCTCGAGTATATGTTTGCAGCTGTAATGTCTTCACAGTGAGTTTGATCATTACTTTGCAGGCATGACTGATGAAGGCGGTAGTGCAGTAGTTCTGACTTTGTTGGAGACTTCCATTCTTGGGAGGGGCGACAGTTAACGACAGGGTCCAAGGCATGGGTGGCTCCCTGAAGTGCCAGAGTTTGGTGCAGATGACAGTAATGGTATCAGTTGTTACCTTTCTGCCATGTTTCAAGAACCCCTGAAAACAAAACAAAATACATATGAACGCCCAAAACAAGGTGCGAAACAAAAATACATACAAAACAACGACTATAACGACAACGAAGATGACGAACATCAAAAACGAGTCGAAAAAAAAATCCTTCGCCATAACATTTCTGTTGACAGCTTTCGAGATGGGGTGGGGATGGTAATAATTTTGTGCATTTCATTCTTCTGTTATTATCATTTTTCTGAAAAGAACGTAACAGTCTAAGATTCTTTTGATATAGTTTCCCCTACATTTTTTTCCCTTCTTTTTGCGCCTATTCATATTTTAGTCTAGCAAAATCATTACTTCCTGTTTTGCAGACGATTTGCAATTTGGTTTATCCATCAATTACAGTATATTTTTGTTGTTGTCTTTTTTTTTTTTTTTTTTTTTTTTTGGCAAACTGATCTATAGTTTGGCTTATCCACCAACCACAGCGTTCTTTTTAGAATGTGAAAACATATACAAAACAAACAAGCAAACAATACGAAAAAAAATTAGAATCAAGAAAACTCGAGCACATGTTTTCATACTGGTGTGTGTTGTCTCGGCTTCAGAGAGGTTTGGCGAATTTGCAGCAGAAAACACCACCAACTAAACAAATATCGGAATAATCTCAAGGCTAACACCGAGAAGACTCCTAGAGAATGGGGCAGACTCATACTGGGCCTTTCCAGTGACAGACACAAATGACCACACACATGAGCTGAGATAAGACTGAATCTCTCAGAGCCCCATTTTACCATAAACGTATGTGCACTGGTAAGTGGGCATCAATGAAGCGATGCAGTTGTGTAAAGTGAAAAATCCGTGTGTGTGTGTGTGTGTGTGTGTGTGTGTGTGTGTGTGTGTGTGTGTGTGTGTGGCCATATACACCAGCACACACACATACACACATATATATACACACACAAGCGCAGATGCATGCATTCAAGAGCATATTCACACAAGCTTACAGATCACACACACGCATATAAGCTATCACACACACACAGACGCACACACACACACACACACACACACACACACACACGCACACATGCACGCATGCACCGCATACACTGGCTGATACTGACCAGCGGGTTGGGCTAATGCGCGCAGGTCAGACATCTGCTAAGTTATAGCCATGAGACCACCACTTAAATTTCTTTTCCTGTCATAAATTCATTTATCCATCAAGTTTGAATTCGCGTAAGTGTGGTCTTGAAACTTAGCAAATGTGGTGTAGCGCATATGAACTTGTTCCCATGCAGTAACGCCTTGATGAAATTGAAACTGCAACTGCGGCGTTCTTCCGCTTCGCTGAATTAATTTGGTATATTCCTGTAAAAAGTAAGTACCAAAAACGAAAGGAAAAGAGGACAAAAACAAAATGGTGGAAGTGACATCTCCCAGCGTTCCTTGGAGTTTGAAACTAAACGCAGAAGAAAGTTGATACAGCGGGAGAATGTCTTACTTTCGGTTTTGTGTTAGCTTTGCACACGGAACTGAAATCGCATGACTCCAAAACGAGGCTGTCAAAAAAAAAAAAGGGCAATAGAAGGGGGGGAAAAAAAATGGAAGGTCGGAGCGGAAGTTCAAGGGAATTCACTGTCAATTCAAGCAACAGAGAATCAGGCGGAGAAGGATGTACGTCTGCTGCCTCACATGTAGTTGACGATGACGACAGTCTGCTTGACCTCAGCGAGCCCGGACCTGACTTAACCCAGTCTGAAAATCGGCTCTTCTTCGATCTCACAAGTGACCCAGAAACGCGGGAACGGGGCGGTGAGTCTCACACGGAGAGGGTGTTATCGGAGGGCGTGACAGTAACCAGTGCAGTGAGTGGAATTGTGTCAGCTGAGATAGGCTATCTTGCTTCAGCAGCTACCACAGAAAACAAGAGCATCACCACCAGCAGCGGCAGGGAAGCCGATTTTCATCAGTATGTAAGCGGAGCGTCAAAAAACACAGATACTTTCAGTTATGGTGTACCCGTTACGTTCTCACAATCCGAATTCGAGAACTCGTATATGGAACGAAAATCACCCCCAACAAACACAGTCATAACAACGAGTATGCCGTCAGAGTCCGTCACGCAGCAGTCGAGGTCTAGTGCTACATCTGAGCAAACAAGACCAACAGCCGGTCATGTTTTCCCCGGGCACAGCCGTTACGCAGAAGCTGACGAGAGAGTGAATGCAGCGCACACTGAGGAACTGCCAGATGTTTCCCTCAAACAGCCTTTGCTTCAGTCCCACCCACGTGCGACCGGTGATACAGAAGCGCACAGTGCCGCCATCCGCGATTCGCACACGGCAGTCCAAAGACCCGAGCTCTCACAGGCAGGCCGTAACATGATGCTGGACTCGTTGCCACCCCCTCCACGCCCAGGGCCTGTGACAGGGGGTGAAGGGAGCAGCCATGGGGAGGCTGGGGATGAGGAGATCCATTGCCATTCAGCCACCAGCAGACACAACATGAACGACAGACTGGCCCGGCGACAACTGCTGGCTGTGCTGGTGTTGTGTGTCTTGTTCATGATTGGAGAAATCATAGGTGAGTGGGTGTCGTGTGTCTTGTTCATGATTGGAGAAATTATAGGTGAGTGGGTGTTGTGTGTCTTGTTCATGATGGAGAAATTATAGGTGAGTGAGTGTTGTGTGTCTTGTTCATGATTGGAGAAATTATAGGTGAGTGTTGTGTGTCTTGTTCATGATTGGAGAAATAGGTGAGTGAGTGTTGTGTGTCTTGTTCATGATCGGAGAAATTATAGGTGAGTGAGTGTTGTGTGTCTTGTTCATGTTGGAGAAGTAGTAGGTGAGTGAGTGTTGTCTGTCTTGTTCATGATTGGAGAAATGATAGGTGAGTGAGTGTCGTGTGTCATGTTCATGATGGGAGAAATTATGGGTGAGTGAGTGTTGTGTGCCTTGTTCATGATTGGAGAAATAGGTGAGTGAGTGTTGTTTGTCTTGTTCATGATTGGAGAAATGATAGGTGAGTGAGTGTCGTGTGTCTTGTTCATGATTGGAGAAATTATAGGTGAGTGAGTGTTGTGTCTTCTCTGTGATTGGAAAAATTTTAGGCAAGTGTGTGTTGCGTGTCTTGTTCACGATTGGAACAATCATAGGTGAGTAAGTGTTCTGTGTCTTGTTCGTGATTGGTGAAAATATAGGTGAGTTGCTGTGGTGTTGTTCATGATTGGAGAAATTATAGACGAGTTAGTGTTGTGTGTCTTGTTCATATTTGGAGAAATTATAGGTGAGTGAGTGTGTCAGTGTGTGTCTTGTTCATGATTGGAGAAATTATAGGTGAGTTAGTGTGTCTTGTTCATGATGGGAGAAATTAAAGGTGAGTTAGTAGTGTTGTGTGTCTTGTTCATAATTGGAAAAAAAATATAGGTGAGTTTAGTGTGTCTTGTTCACTTGTTCATGACTGGTGAAAATGTGTCTTGTTCACAATTGGAGAAATCATAGATGAGTTTGTGTGTTGTGTGTCTATTCATGACTGGTATGAAGTATGGTTGAGTTAGTGTTGTATGCCTTATTCATGATTGGAAAAAGTATAGGAAGTTAAAGTTCAGTGTCATATTCATGATTAGAAAAAATATTGATGATTTGGTGTTGTGTGTCATCTTCATGATTGGAGAAATTACAGGTGAGTTAGTGTTGTGTCTTTTATTCACAACTGGAAAAATTACAGGTGGGTTGATGTTGTATGTCATATTCGCGATGGGAAAAATTACAGGCGAGTTAGTGTTGTGCGGCTTATTCATCATTGGAGATCAGAAAGTATAGGTAAGATGGAGTTGAGTCATATTAATGATTAGAAACATCATTGATGAGTTGGTGTTGTGTGTCATATTCACCCCATTGGAGAAATTGCAGATGAGCTGATAATGATGTGTCATAATATTCATCATTGGAGAAATTATGGGTGAGCTGGTTTTGGTGTTGCATGTCATATTCATGATTCGAGAAATCATTGGTGAGTTGGAGTTGTGTGTCATATACATAATCAGAAAAAAAAAAAAATTATCAGTTAGTGTCGTGTGTCATATTCATGATTGCAAAAATGATTTATGAGTTGGTGTGTTGTGTGTCATATTCATGATTGGAAAAATAATAGGTGAGTTGGTGTTGTGTGTCATATTCATGACTGGAAAAATCATAGGTGATTTAGTGCTGTGTTTCATATTCATGATTGGAAAAATCATAGGTGAGTTGGTGTTATGTCATATTCATGATTGAAAAAATCATAGGTGACTTGGTGTTGTGTATTTTGTTCATGATTAGAAAAATAATAGATGAGTTAGTGTTGCATGTCATATACATGAATGGAAAAAAAAATATAGGTAAGTTAGTGTTGTGTGTCATATTCATGATTGGAAAAAAATAATAGGTGGGTTAGTGTTGTGTGTCATATTCGTGATTGGAAAAAAATATGTCTGTTAGTGTTGTGTGTCATATTCACAGTAGGAAAAATCATGGGCAAATTGGCGTTGAGTGCCATATTCTTTGTCCCCTAGTGTGTGGTATTCCCCAGGGCTCTGTGGTGGAACTTGTGTCGTTCACACTTTGTCCTGAACCTTTGAGATTATTTCAGCACATGGTTGTGACTGTCATATCATGGCTTTGATTGTCATAGGAATGCAGATCTATGATATCAAGTTTTCTTAGACAGAGTGCACCATTTGATGAACTTTGAGATATTCAGTCATGTCTTGGGCTACGCATTGCAAAGCACCGTCCTGGATGAACAGCAGCAAGCTCATGATGCTGAACACTGACAAAATTGAAGTGATGCTTGTTAAGTTGTTGGCTTTCTTTCATGAATCAAGCAAACAGACAATAAGTTAGTAAACATTTGGTGCAATAACATTAATGTTAAACTGACAGTCAAATATCTAAGAGCCAAATTAACCACTTTCAAAACAGGATCAGATCAACAGTGTGTGTTGTGTGTCATTCTTGGAACTCAGCAGTGTGTGTTGTGTGTCATTCTTGGAACTCAGCAGTGTGTTCAGATTCAGATTCAGATTCAGAAAACTTTATTGTCTCTCGTAAAAGAGAAATTACATTCGTGACCGCTGCCCTAAAAGTTAAGACATACATATTTATAGTTACAAACGTGACACTGAAAATTGAAATTACTTTCAAACAATGAAACATGCGTGTATCACCAAAAAATGGGAATTTCAGTCTTTCTCCTTTTTGGTAGTGCAAATAAAGCATGCACTCAGCCACTTATAATTATATATACATACATGTGTGCACGTATGAGAGAGAGAGAGAGAGAGAGAGAGGGAGAGGGAGAAAGATAGGTGATTTATCATTAAAAATCATTAAGATAAGACATATTCCAGACATTTCTATTCCTCACTGTTCCAGGACATGCACACATAACACACACCACACACACACACACACACACACACACACACACACACACACACACACACACACTCCAGCATCTATACTTTACCGCTTGCTCACAGACATACACACCCGCGCACATGCTTATGTCACAGGTGATCCACCGCCTCTTCTTACATGCTGTGTTTGTTTAAAAGTGCAATGGATTTGAACACAAAGCTCTTTTTTGTGCGCATCAGCTTAGCTCTGGGGACACAAAATCGTCTGCCTGATGGAAGGAGCTCAAACTGTCGCGCAAGCGTATGCCCACTGTCACTAACAATCGCATGAGCCTTGTTGACCGCATGCCTTTCATACAGCTCACTCATACTCTCCTGTCTCTCACCAACAATCTTACCACAGATGTTCACAAGGCTATCCAAGAGTTTGCTGTTTTTCAAATTTAGATTTCCATACCAGCAAATGCATGAAAAAGTCAAGACAGACTCAATAAAACTCCTGTAAAATGTTTTTAAGATTTTTGGCTTGACATGCAGATTCCTCAATTTGTGTGTAGGAAATACATTCTGGTTTGGCATTTTTTGTATGCGGATCTGGTGTGTGTATTGAAAGTGAGCATACAGTCTAACGTTGTGCCCAGATATTTGTATTCCTCTACCCGTTCCACTTTTTCTCCATCAGTATAAAGATCAGGCACATAATTTTCCGCTTTCCTAAAATCTATGATCATCTCCTTTGTTTTTTTTGACGTTAAGCTCAAGATAATTTTCTTTACACCAGGTGCTGAAACGATCAACTTCATCAAAATAGGTTACATCAGAATTGGAAAGGTCTACAAGGGCTGTATCATCTGAATATTTTATGACTGGTGTTTCTTCTGTACCAATGCAATCGTTGGTGTACAGAGTAAAGAGGACAGGAGAAAGAACGGTACCTTGAGGGGCACCTGTGGAACAAAAGAGGGCAGATGACATGACAGATTGATAGCGCACTGACTGGGATCTGGAGATGAGAAAATCTGTGATCCGCAGGATAAGCCTGGGTCTGACATTAAGGATAAAAGTTTGTGCGCTAAGAGATGAGGCTGGATGGTGTTAAAAGCTGATGAAAAATCAATAAAAAGAATACGAACAAAAGAATCTGTTTTTCTCCAGGTGAGTGTAAGCGTTGTGTAAAGTGTGAGAGTGGCATCGTCTGTGCATCTGTTGCGTTTGTATGCAAACTGATAAGGATCTTGATGACTGACTGGATCAGTGAGGAGGTGACTGAGTATTGCTCTTTCGAAACACTTCATCACAGCGGATGTTAGAGCGACTGGGCGGTAGTCATTGAGGGAAGATGGTTTAGACTTTTTGGTATAGGACAGATCACTGAGGCTTTCCAGAGAGAGGGGACAGTTGAAGTTTTAATAGACCAGTTGAACAGTCTAGTGAAGACATGACAGATTTGAGATCCACAGTTCCTGAGTAATACACTGCTAATATTGTCTGGTCCTGGGGCCTTTTGTATATTTACTCTTTTTAAATTGAAAGTATTGTTGTATCTTCTATAATGATCTCATCTTCTATCTTTGCTGTGATTTCCTCTTTTATCACTCCCAATGCATCAGTGAAATCATGAGCATCAAAACGACAGTAAAATTCGTTGAGTTCATTAGAGATTGTTGTTGCTGTTCTTTTGATAAGGCACAATGATGATGGGATTGGTTTGACCAGTTAATTTTTTTAGACCTTGCCATGCGTTTCGCATATATTACTGCCTGAAACTGCAGTTCAACCTTCTCTTTGTCCTTTGTTTGGGCTGAGCGTATTTCTTTTCTCAGTTTTGTTTAGACTTTCTTATGTTCATTTTGTTTTCTGTTTGAAAGGCAGTTTTCTTTTCATTTAACACTGTTTTCAGTGGCTTCGTTACCCATGGTTATTATTAGGCAAAATTTTGATTGTTTTTGATGGAATGATTAAATCTTGACAAAAACATAATATATTCTGATATGACATCTGTTGCTTCATGGATATTGACATAGGATTCAAAGAAAAGGTCCCAATCAGTACAGTGAAAACATCCTTGTAATTCCAAAATACTGCCAGGCTCCCATACCTTAACCTTCTTCTTTATGATGGGTTCTGTCTGAATTTTAGGTCTGTACGCAGGTATGAGGTGGACTACATCATGATCGGATTTTCCCGATGGGGGGTAGGGGTTCAGATTTGTAAGCATGATTGATGTTGCCATAAAAAAGATCGGGCATTTTGTTTTTATGAGTAAAACAGGTAATATATTGTTTAAAAGATGGGAAGGGATGAGTCAATCTTCTGTTTACAGTTATTAAAATCACCAAGAATAAAATTGGGTGCATCAGGACAGACAGACTGAAGAAACTGCACAGTATCAACAACATGGGCAGCGGCACATGACGCATTGGCAGCAGGAGGAGCATAAACAACTGTTAAAAACAACTGTCCGAATTCCCGCGGCAGGTATCCTGGTCTCAGAGACAGTGATATCAGTTCTACATCAGGGATGCACAGCCGTCTTCTCACAGTCACATTAGCATTGTCACACCATCTATTGTTGACATACACACACACCCCTCCCCCGTGTGCCTTGCCTGTGGTCAGTGGGTCACGGTCAGTTCTGATAGGGGGGTGAAATCCGTCAATGGCCACACTGTCATCAGAGATAGAGTCACACCACCATGTTTGTGTGTCGTTCTTGGAACTCAGCAGTGTGTGTTGTGTGTCGTTCTTGGAACTCAACGGTGTGCGTTGTGTGTCATTCTTGGAACTCGCTCAGTGTGTTGTGTGTCGTTCTTGGAACTCAGCGGTGTGCATTGTGTGTCATTCTTGGAACTCGCTCAATGTGTTGTGTGCCGTTCTTGGAACTCAGCAGTGTGTGTTGTGTGTCGTTCTTGGAACTCTGCTTTCTTGCTTCAGTTCGTAAATATCTTTTAACTGATGTAACAGCAAGACTTGTCAGTTTACTAATTACTTCTTTGTTTGATTATTGTAATTCAGGACTGTATAACTTGCCAGTGGAACTAATTTCCTGGCTGTAGCGAATACAGAATTCAAGACAGTGCAGCGCAATTCATCCTTGATAAAAATAGTGAAATCGCATTATACCACTGCTGAGAAAGCTTGACTGGTTCCCTTTTAAATTTTGTTATCAGTACAAACTAGTCACTCTTGCATCCATGTCTGATGGTTCTCTTCCAGCACTGTCCTGTACACTTTGTGCATTCCACTCATCATGTACTGTTCACTCTTCCAGACAGGAACTCCTGATGATACTCCCTGTACACTTTGTGCATTCCAGTCATCATGTACTGTTCACTCTTCCAGGCAGGAACTCCTGATGATACTAAAACAATAAAATCATTTGATGAGTGTTCCTTTGGAACCCAACTCTTTGGAACTTGCTGCTTCCCACCCTACAAAAGCTGCCAACCTTTGTTTTCAAAGCACAGCTCAAAACTGATCTTTTAAGCCAAGTGTTTGAAACGGTGCTTTCCCCACATGTGTTTACACAAAAACTTAAGTTCTTGTAGTAAGACAGCTGTTATGAATGAAGGTCTGAATGATATGTATATGAAAGCACAGTGAGTAGTTTTTGAGTAGAATAATACTATACAATTTATGAATTTACATGATGAAGATGATGATGATAATGTTTATTGTGACAGAAATCATTGGTAAGTTGGTGTTGTGTATCATCATCATGATGATGGGGAAAAAAAAAATATTGGTAAACTGAGTTGTTATCATGATAAGAGAAATTAATGTTGCATTGGCGAGTGTCATTTTCATGACCAGCAAAATTTTGAAGGCGAGTTGTTATTGTGTGTCGCATTCATATTAGCAGAAGTTACAGATGAATTGGTGTGGAATATCATCATATTCATAGGTCGGTGGGTATGATAGGTCATGGTATGATTGCAGAAAATTCTTAGGTTGTGAATATTGTAGGTCATGGTATGATTGCAGAAATTCTTAGGTTTGTGAATATTGTAGGTCATGTTATGATTGCAGAAATTCTTAGGTCTGTGAGTATTGTAGTTCATGGTATGATTGCAGAAATTCTTAGGTCGGTGGTTATGATAGGTCATGGTATGATTGCAGAAATTCTTAGGTCTGTGAGTATTGTAGCTCATGGTTTGATTGCAGAAATTTTTAGGTCTGTGGCTGTGGTAGGTCATGGTATGATTGCAGAAATTCTTAGGTCAGTGGGTATGGTAGGTCATGGTATGATTGTAGGTCATGGTATGATTGCAGAAATTCTGAGGTCTGTTGGTGTGATCGGTCATATTCATGATCACGGAAATTGTAATTGAGTGGATTTTTCATTCATAGTTAGAGGAATTGTAGGTGAACTGGTCTTGCACTTCATGTTCATCATTGGAGAAATTTCAAATGTGTTGGTGTTCTGAGTCGAAGTCATGATTGGAGAAATTATAGGTGAGTTGGTTTTGTGTGTATTATTCATGACCGCAGATATTACAGATAAGTTTGTGTGGTACATCATATTCATGATTGAAGAAATTGTATGGCCGAAATTATAAGTGGGTTGACTTTGTGTGTCATATTTATGATTGAAAAAATAATACCAGTTACACTGTTGGTGAGATGGTGTTTAATATCATATAATCATGATCAGGGAAATTAGAGATTACTTGATGTTGTGCACCATGTTCATGATTGGGAAAATCACAGGTGAGTTGGTTGTGCCATAATCATGATTAGAAAAATTATTAAGGATGAGTTGGTGTGTGTGTCATATTCATGATTGAAGAAATGAAAGGTGAGTTAGTGTTGTGTGTCATATTCATGACCAGAGAAATTAAGGGTGAATAGGTGTGTGTCATAGTCATGCTTATAAGAAATTAAAGGTGAGTTTGGTGTGTGTCATATTCATACTCAGAGAAATCAAACATAAGTTGGTGTGTGTCATATTCATACTCTAAGATATCAAAGGTGAGTTGGTGTGTGTCATATTCATAGATGGTGAAATCTGAGGTGGCTTGGTGTGTGTCATATTCATGACCGGAGAAATAAAGGTGAATTGGAATGTCATATTCATGATTAGAGAAATATGGTCAAGCTGATATTGTGCATTGTATTCAAAGTCAGAGAAATTATTGGTAAGTAGGTGTTTCTTGTTTAATTGCTTGTTTGTTTTTTTATATATGTTGTTATTATAATAATTATTATTATTATCATTGTCATGAATACTTGCATTGTGCCTATCCTCGGCTGGAGACCAAGCTCTAAGGCTTTACAAGCAGCACTTGTTTACACAACGGACTGCCTACCTGGGTAGTGCTGACAGAAGAGCTGCCAGCAGGCGCTTCATTCAGTCATTTCCCATGTCATCTAGTCAGCATCGTTCAATATCGTTCACTCAGTTCTTTACTTCCTTCATTCTTTCCATTTCTCACACAGTTCATGCAATGTGTAACGTGTCGCCCATACCACATTACATTTGCTTCTTCTGTTTTTAAGTGTTTGCTGTTGTGTACCATGTTCATTACTGGAGGAAAGAGAGTCAGTTTTGTATGGTATTTTTGTTCATAATTGGAGAAAAAGATGAGCTGATAGTGTGGGTCATAGTCGTGATTGAAGAAATGTGGGCAATTACTTCAACAACAAAACAAAGTTTTGTTGATGTGTCAGACTTGATTATGCCAGTTCTTTGCAGCAATTGGTCAGACATAAATCCTTAATTAGCGTTCTATCCATGAGGCAGCCAGTGAAGTTAGCGACTTTGCCAAGTTGAACAGAAACCGAGAAAGACCATTGAAGTTAGTTGCACACACAATATTTCACATTCATTCATTCTTAAATGCAAAAAGGGCCTGTCTGCCATGAAAGCAATGGCAGTTAAAGGCATTGAACAGCGCCATTTCTACCGACTGTACCACACACTTGTACCCAGTGTGTTTGATTATGGATTAGGGCTTACAACACTGTCCAAGAGCAATTTTCTTAAATTAGAAAGAATTCAAAATGAGCAATGAGATTGATCCTGGGAACCCCAAAGGATACATCAGTTGAAACTATGTGATACCTGCTGGACCTTCCTTCAATGCAGGTAAGATACAAGCTAGTAGAACAGGTGAAGGCGTATTTCAGAGCACTTAAATCTCCGAAACCCTATATACGGCGGTCAGGGAAACAAAAGGCGCTCGGCTAGGATGTGGAAAATCATGGATGGGACAGGCAGAAGATGATGTACAGCTTGTGTGCCAGTTAGCAGAACTCAGAGAAACAAAGGAATGGGAAAAGTATCCAGAACACTTCAAACGCCTTTACCAATTGCCATTGCTGCAGATCTTCGAAGACACTGTCGAGAATGGCCAGAAGGCAAAACCAACTGAGAAATTCAGAAACAGATAGAAAACCTTAGCACAATAGATGACATTGTTATATACACTGATGTTTCTGCCACCAAAGCTAAGTCAGGCTGGGGATACACAGAGATGCAAAATGGCCAACCTATCCAGGAAGACAATGCTGCTTACAGTTTAACAACTTCAAGTCTAACTTGGAGGTAGAAGCAGTGACACAAGCTCTCCACTGGCTTTCATCCACAGGCCAGTTTCAACCCTAACGAGCCATGACACTGACTGACTCCATGAGGTAGCTCACAAAGTGAAGAGTGGAATGGAAAGCCCTGTTTGGCAAGAAGTAATGCACAACCTGTCATTGGGGAGACTCATGTGGGATATCCTACCCTCAACATGCTGGGGTTAAAGGAAACAAGAGAGTAGTCATACTGGCTGGCAAGGCAACAATAAGAACTGGGTTACTGCTTGCTGATCTGATGTGACAAGAAATCTGAAGAATCTCTTAAGCAAACAAGAGCGAAGCCTGTATACCATAGACCATCTTTCAGATCTGAACATCAAGACAGGAAGTGGTCACTCATCCATACTTAAAGGAAGAGCAAGAAACATCACCAACCAACCCAACATTGGAGCTCAAGGCCAATGCTGCGAAGGCTCCTAGAGATTGAGGTAAACTCATACTGGGCCTTTTCAATAAGAGACACAAATGATCAAACACATGTCAACTGAGAGAATCTTTCACGGAGCCTGTGTATATTGTAGACGCATGTGTGCTGGTGTGTGTTCATCAGTAGAGTGATGCAGGCGTGTAAATTGGAGCGTCCACAGATGTGAGTGTGTATGCATTGGTGTATGTGTGTGTGTGTGTGTGTGTGTGTGTGTGTGTGTGTGTGTGTGTGTGTGTGTGTGTGTGTGCACATGAATATGTATATATGAGTGAATATGTGTGTGTGCGTGCATGAATATATTGTGTGTGTATGTGCATGTGTGTGTGCACACGCATACACATACATTATACTCATATGTACATGCGCTCACGCACTGCATACACTGAAACACACACTTGGCCCATGTCCACACACCCATACACACACGAGCACACTCGCCATACACACATACAATGATAATAATGGCACAGCCAGTGTTAGGTTGGTACTTAAGCCGTCTGACAAGCATGTTGGGCTAATGTGTAGGTCAGACATCTGTTTAGTTGTAGCCATAATTCTCTCATCTTAGTCATTAATTCATTTATCCATCAGCGTTAAATCATGCGCAGTGTGAGCTCGAAACTTAGCGGATGTGGTGTAGCATATATGGACTAGTCTGCACGCAGTGACACCTTGATGAAACTGAAAGTATTGGTAATAGTAATGTCCTCATTCCTTTTCTTGCCGTAAAGACTGACATTTAAAAACTTTTTTTTTTTTTTTTTTGATTTATCGAAATGTAAGAATAAGATTTACTATGACAATTGATGTGAATCAGGTCAAATTTTTATTTGTTTGGGAAAAAAAAAAACCCCACCTCAAAACAAGAGCTACAAAATACAGCAAATCACTGAAGATCAGTTGCTGTAACAACACGAAACAGGATACTCCCTCTCTCTCTCTCTCTCTCTCTCTCTCTCTCTCTCTCTCCTCCCCCACCCCTCCCCTTCCATGACATCCATTGTACTATGACATCCTTTCCATTATGATATCCCTTCTATTATGATGGCCTTTCCACTATCATATCCCTTCTACTGTGATGGCCTTTCCACTATGATATCCCTTCTACTATGATGGTCTTTCCACTATGATATCCCTTCTACTATGACAACCTTTCCACCATGATATCCCTTCTACTGTGATGGCTTTCCACTATGATATGCTTCTGCTATGATGGCCTTTCCACTATGATATCCCTTCTACTATGATGGCCTTTCCATTATGATATCCCTGCTACTATGATGGCCTTTCCACTATGACATCCCTTCTGCTATGATGGCCTTTCCACTATGATATCCCTTCTACTATGACAAACCTTCCACTATGATATCCCATCTACTGTGACAACTTTCCACTATGATGTCCCTTCCATAATGATGGCCTTTCCACTATCATATCCTTTCTACTATAATGGCCTTTCCTATGATTTCCCTTCTACTGTGATGGCCTTTCCACTATGATGTCCCTTCCACTATGATGGCCTTTCCACAATGATATCCCTTCTACTATGATGGCCTTTCCACTATGATATCCCTTCTACTATGACAACCTTTCAACTATGATATCCCTTCTACTATGATGGCCTTTCCAGTATGATATCCCTTCTACCATGACAACCTTTCAACTATGATATCCCTTCTACTGTGATGGTCTTTTCCACTATGATATCCCTTCTACTATGATGGCCTTTCCACTGTGATACCCCTTCTACTATGATGGCCTTTCCACTATGATATCCCTTCTACCATGACAGCCTTTCAGCTATGATACCCCCTCTACTGTGATGGCCTTTCCACTATGATATCCCTTCTACTATGATGAACTTTCCACTATGATGCCCCTTCCACTATGATGGCCTTTCCAGTATGATATCCCTTCTACTATGATGGCCTTTCCAGTATGATATCCCTTCTACCATGACAACCTTTCA
>JADBJO010000174.1:262500-270000 GCA_016801955.1 Conus betulinus
GGGTTTTCATGCCATGTCATGTTACTGTAGGACAAATCTTTTCACAAAGAAAAGAATGTGTATGAAAACTAGGAGAGTGGTTAGTGAAGCTTATGACCCACCCTGTGAACAGGACCAGTGGGTTGGAATCAGTGAGATGCTGAGGGCCACAGGACCAGTGGGTTGGAATCAGTGAGATGCTGAGGGCCACAGGACCAGTGGGTTGGAATCAGTGAGAGATTGAGGGCCACAGGACCAGTGGGTGGAATCAGTGAGATGTTGAGGGCCACAGGACCCAGTGGGTTGGAATCAGTGAGATGTTGAGGGCCACAGGACCAGTGGGTTGGAATCAGTGAGATGCTGAGGGCCACAGGACCAGTGGGTTGGAATCAGTGAGATGTTGAGGCCCACAGACCAGTGGGTTGGAATCAGTGAGATGCTGAGGGCCACAGGACCAGTGGGTTGGAATCAGTGAGATGTTGAGGGCCACAGGACCAGTGGGTTGGAATCAGTGAGATGTTGAGGGCCAGTGTCATGTAACATTTCTACAACTCGGTGACAGACTGCTCTTTCAGAGGACTGCTCGGCGCTGCACAGAATGCATGGTTTTTCATTTCGATAATTAATTTTTTGCTGTTGCATCTTTGGCACATGGTGGCATCTCCCCAATTCTATTCTGTGCATTGGAGAACAGAGCCTGATAGCTGCAGTGAAGATCATACATGATAATCAGGGAAGATGAAAATGATGTGATGTTCCAGTCTGGTCTGGGACTACCTGACCTTTGCACTGTGCCATCCCTTTCCTGATTTATCCTGGCACCAGTCCCAGAAATACAGACACCTGCAGTGTTGTTGTCCAGCAGTCTGTGAGGACCCAGTCTTCTGTTGTTCACTGATAGCAAATCATTAGTAGTATACTTACTTACTTAATCCTCTTCATCACGCAACCTGAGACATAAGGCGCCAACAAGCCACTCCAGCCCTCTCTGTCCTGGGCAAGCCAGCCCAGTTCATTCCAGGTCTTGCCTGCCTCTCTCATCTCCTCCTCCACTGTCCTCCTCCAGTATGGAAATGGTTAAATGGGTATTTTTGTTTCAAAAATAGCAAGTGGTTTGCATGGACAGGTTAAATAAGTGACTTATGTCAAAAATACTGAATGATTAGCATGGAAAGGGTTAAATGGGTATTCTTATTTCAAAAATAGCAAATGGCCAGCATGGACAGTGTTAAATTAGTGTCTTATATCAAAAACAGCAAATGATTAGCATGGAAAGGGTTTAAATGGGTATTTTATGTCAAAAATCAAGGATGTCTGACAGAGCGTTCGCTGGATTCCAGATTTCCCACTTAGTTCATATAAATAGTTATAGGAGTTTATTTTTCTGTCTGCTCTCTGCTGTGTGGGATGAGGCAGTCAGCTGAAAGTCAGGGTTCCCATGAAGCCCTTGTCACCTTGAACAGCAGTAGTTAGAAGAGCACTGGCCCCCAAACCCACAGTTTCAGTTTCATCAAGGAGGTGTCACTGCGTGCGGACTGGTCCATGGTTACCAAGACACATCTGCATCGTTTGGAGACCTCGCTGCGCACAGTTCGCAGCTGATGGGTGAATGAATTAATGAGTAAGATAAGAGGATTAAGGTGAGGGGCTCATGGATTTGACTTAGCCTAATGTGTTGGTTAGAGCTTGGGTACCTGTCTAACATTGTCTGCAGCACTGTCATTGTATGTGTAAGTTTGCATGATTGTGCACACGAGTGTGTGTAGGTATGTGCATGGCTGGATAGGCATGGGATGGACATGGGACCATATGTGTGTGCTAGTGTATGAGGTGTGTGTGCATGTGCATGTGCATGCATGCTGTGTGTGTGTGTGTGTGTGTATGTGTGTGTGTTTGTACATGTGTATGTATGAGCATGATCTGTGGGCTTGTGTGAGTATGCTCTTGCTTAAATACATTATGCGTTTATGTGTGTACATGTATGTGTCTGTATGTGTGCCTGTGTATATGGGCGCACATGCATGTCTGTGTGTCTGTTTGTGTGTGCATGATATATATGTCAGTACAACATTGATATATGTTGGTGCAAGTCTACAACACTTGATCGATGTAAGTCAGTACAACCTTTTTGAGTCAGACCATGTCTCTCTCATTTTTTTTTTTTTTTTTTTTTTTTTACATAAACTGAACAAAACAGGGCTTTGCCATCTCATATCATTTTCTCTTCATATCTTTTTTTTGAAAGCCACCTGTCAGTCATACCTGCTTGATTTCCTGCCGGCTGTTGAGGGTGGACAATAGCGTGCAGGTAGATGTGTGTTCTGGCAAGTGTGTTGCCCACATTGGGGGTGGGGGGTGAGGAGGGGGGGGGGGGTGGGGGGTGCTGGTATGTGGGGTAAAAGTCATACACCCTCACTGCAGTGTCTGAAGTGTGGGTGGGTGAATGGAGCCGGCCTTTGTCTTCCCACCTTTCACCCAGTCATCGGCATAGGACATGAAATAGAAGCCCTGTACCCCTAACACATAGCCGAGTGCTCTTCATGAAGGTTCAAAGGTGCACAACGATGTAGGCGTTGTCCAATAGAAGACGTTCAGAGACAGACGGAGAGACAGAGAGGGACAAAGAGAAAGATGGAGAGAGAGAGTGAATGTATAGGGACATGTGTGTTGTTTCTTGGTAAACAGAGAGAGAGAGAGAGACAAAAAGAGAGACGGAAAGAGAGTGAATGTATAAGGACGTGTGTAAAAAGAGTGAATGTATAGGGACATTTGTGTAAAGAGAGTGAACATATAGGGACATTTGTGTAAAGAGAGTGAATGTATAGGGACATGTGTGTAAAGAGAGTGAATATATAGGGACATTTGTGTAAAGAGAGTGAACCTATAGGGACATGTGTGTAAAGAGAGTGAACGTATAGGGACATGTGTGTAAAGAGAGTGAATGTATAGGGACATGTGTGTAAAGAGAGTGAATGTATAGGGACATGTGTGTTGTGTCTAGGTAAACGGGAGAGAGAGAGAGAGACGGATAGACTGAAAATGAGATAGAGAAACGATGATCTGTGCCAACAGACTGCAGGTGTTCTAAGAGGGCAGCTGAAAGTTTATATGGGGTATTTTATATAACAACCCTCACCCCCGAAAAAGAAAAGAAGGAAAAAAAAAACCTGTTGCCGTTAAAGAGAAGTGTATAGTATTTAAGATGGCTTTCACATTCTGTTATCTTACACACACACACACACACACACACACACACACACATGCATATAATATATATATATATATATAATTGTATTCAGGTGTGCATGGAAAGTATTGAAGGTCACGCATTTTGTGGTGCCGTGCACACTGATTCATTCTGACATGGTGCAAACTGGCACATCGCCGTGGCAACGCTCAGGGCCCTGCAGACACAGCAGGGCTTTAACACATGGAACTGCTCCATGGAGACACAGCAGGCTTTATGTTTGAGCTGCTCCATGGAGACACAGCAGGCTTTATGTTTGAGCTGCTCCATGGAGACACAGCAGGCTTTATGTTTGAGCTGCTCCATGGAGACGCCTCAGGCTTTATGTTTGAGCTGCTCCATGGAGACGCCTCAGGCTTTATGTTTGAGCTGCTCCATGGAGACGCCTCAGGCTTTATGTTTGAACCGCTCCATGGAGACGCCTCAGGCTTTATGTTTGAACCGCTCCATGGAGACACATCAGGCTTTATGTTTGAACCGCTCCATGGAGACACATCAGACTTTATAAATCTTAAATAAATGTCAGCGAACTGCCCAGAGAAACGTGGACAAACGAGTCACAAGACAACATACAACGCGTTTCGACCTCGTAGGTCTTCCTCAGGTGAAACAAAAACGAACAAAATAACGAAAATGCACTTAGCTTTGATCGCTTCAGATTGCTTCTGAGTTCAGCGCAAGGAAGAAGGCGTTGAATCAAGGCAGATGTTGAGGCAGATGATGTTAATAAAAGTTTGAAGTTTGTTGTAGTGTTAAGAAAAGTTTGAAGTTTGTTATAGTGTTAATGAAAGTTTGAGGTTTGTATGGAGCAGCTGTGCAGAAATTGACTTTCAGACCTTTGATAACACAACTTCACTTTGCATTTTTTTTTTGTCCTCTCTCGGAGTGTGCTTCATTTAGTCTGTCTGTCTGTCTTTTTCTCGATGTTGTTCTTCTCTTACACACACATACACACACTTATACACACACGTACTCACACATATATGCACACACGCACGCACACACACATGCCCTCTCTCTCTCTCTTTCACACATACTCACACTCTCACTTTCACACACACACACACACACACACACACACACACACACACACACACACACACACACACACACATACATACATATGAGGGAAGGTTTAGTATGTTGGGATGAGAGATAAAGCCATGTTGGACAGAAATTATGATATTGGTATTCTGACATTTAAGATTAGGAAAAGAAAAATCTAGAATTGAGCGTCTGTGAGCAATAAATAAAAAGGCAACTCTTAGGGGAGACACTGGAGGAAATGAAACAACAACAAATTTTGAAAAATGCTTAAAATTCAGTTGCAACTTTTCTATAGCAATCTATCTATCTGTCTGATTTGTTTGTCTGTTTGTCTTGCCTCTGTCTCTGGTCTCTTTCTCTTACTCTCTTTTCTCATCTTCTCTTGTGTTTGATTTGATTTGTCGTTTGTATGATTATATTTAATTCCATTTATTTCAGTTTTTCTTCATTTCTGCGCATGCATGCCTGTAAGACCCCCCCCCCCCCCCCCCCCCCCCTTACTCATACACACGCACGCACACTCTCTGCCTGTCTGTATTTCTCTGTCTCTCTGTCACTGTCTATCCTTCTCTCTCTCTCTCTCTCTCTCTCTCTCTCTCTCTCTCTCTCTCCACGCATGTAGAATCAAGTATGATTAACACGTAGAAACATATGTTCAGTCTTGAAGTGGTGGTGACGTATTGTCACCTATGACCTTTACAGGGCCCAGCCATGCAAGGGGGGGGGGGGGGGGGGGGGGGGGGGGGGGGGGGGGGCACAGAAGTAAGCAGAAGTGATGGAAAGAAGAAAGAAATAAAACTATCTACAAAGTAATTCAGGTCTTCAAAGCAAAAATAACATAACAGAAGAGATGAGGGACTGTATTGCTCATTTTTAGATCCGCTTCAATCAGTCTCATCTGCTGGAGTCACTTTGGGGGACAGACCCCGACCAGCACAGCTCAAAGCTGACGCAGTTCTGCTTGAAGAGATGACCCTCACACAAACTAAGGGGGGGAGGGGGGGGGGGGGGGGGGGGGAGCTCCCATTTAAAGAAGGCCAAGCTTGGAATGTCAGCCCCCAAAACAGAAAGAGTTTGAATTTGATGTGACACAGGGCAGATAGCTGAGTCTGCACACGTTCGTTCATGCTGAGGTGTGAAAGAGTTTATATGCATGACTTGAGCGAGTTTACCAGAGTTGAGAGTAACATGCTGGGTAAGCTGGGATGTGTCGACCAGGTTCTTGATGATCTTGGGAGCATGAACAGAGTGTGTGTGTGTTCCGCTGTTCTCGCAGAATGCAGGTCTTGATCTAGGAGTTGCGTCTGACTTTTCCAAGTTTCCAGATCAGCCTCCATGGACCTTTTCCACACCAGAAATTCGCTGTGATCTTGTTGGTTTTCGCAAAGAAACCACCAGCTCTCTGGCATACAAGGCATTGTTTGCCAATCTCTATTCAAAATTCCAGTCCTTTGGGAAAATATTACCGATGGTTCCAAGTCTGAAGATGGAGTGGCCTGTGCAGCCTATTGCCCTGGTGCTCCTCCTCAGATATTATTAGAACATATTCCATCAGATACTTTTGTTGTTTACTCTGCTGAACTTACAGCTCTGGTTCTAGCACTGAAGATAATCTCTCAATCTACATGGAAGGACTTTCTGGTTTTGTCTGATTCGCTGTCAGCTTTGGAGGCCGTAGCTGGCCGTAACCTCCATCATCCCGAATTTCTCCACTTTTTAAACTTTTTACCAGGTTGAAAGTGGAAGGTCACAACATCGTTCTGGCTTGGGTTCCCACTCTGTTGGCATTGGAGGGAATGAAATGGCTGATTGCTTGGCCAGAATGCCACAACAGGGAAACTGTCTGACATATCTATCCCCTGCACAGATCTGAAACCAAAAGTGGATAATTATGTCAGAGACCTGGCAGGAGGATTAGAATACACAGACAGATAACAAACTCTTTCAGATCCATCCAAACCTAAAAGAGTTCCTCTCATCCATGTCTGGTGGTCGCAAAGAAGAAAACGGTTCTATGCAGGCTGCACACTGGCCATTGTATTTTACTCTTTCATACTTTTAAAGAGTGGAGAAGCTCTGTGGTACATTCCATGTCATGTGCCACTCACAATGAAACAATATCGTTTAGAATGTTGGGACTTTACAGCAGATTTCATGAAAACCTTGTTTAGAGACGTTCCGCCTGATGCGATCTTTGAGTTCTTGAAGGAGAGCAACATTTTTCATCGGATCTGAGATTTTATAGTGGAAAGATTTTTAACAAAATTTCAGGTGGATTTTTAGAAGATGCATTTTAAAGAGTTGTGTGAATGAATGACTTTTGAGTTGACTTCAGCGTGGTGACAGCCCTGATGTGGCCCTTTGTGGTCGGCTGGGCTATAAGCAACATTGCCTTACCTTACCTCCAGAGTGTTCCAGTTCAGCGTTTGTGGCCAGGCTGTGACGGGTGGAGTCACAGTAACACACCCAGCATGAACAGAGGTGTGTGTGTTCCTCTGTTCTCCAGTGGTCCAGCTCAGTGTTGGTCTGGCTGTCAGGTGGAGTCACAGTAACACACCCAGCATCAACAGAGGTGTGTGTGTTCCTCTGTTCTCCAGTGGTCCAGCTCAGTGTTGGTCTGGCTGTCACAGGTGGACTCTCAGTAACACACCCAGCATCAACAGAGGTGTTGTGTGTTCCTCCTCCTCCTTGATGTAATGCCCACAATCATCAGGTTGATTATTTTGGCATTCATCAAAACTGATTTGTAAAGATTGTTCAGAGGCTGTTTGAGGAGTCTTCTTCATCAAAACTGATCTGTACTGATTGTTCAGAATACTGTCTGTGTCCTTGGCTGATGAATAATAAAGTTTGTTGGGACTGCTTCTCTCAAAGTTTGAGTGCAATTACAGTAGAAAGAAACTCGTGGAGAGCGTGGCAGCAGAGAGTCCTCAGAAGAGAAGCCCCCTTCAAGCAAGTGTTTCGGCCCTTATCTCCTGACACTCGAGGGGGGTTGGGCCACACCCGGTTCATGACTCCGGATGTCCCTCTGCTGCCCCTTTTTCCATCTTGGGACGAGCCACGGCTGGGATTCGAACCCATGCCCCTCTGGACATGCTCATTTCCACTTAATGACTCGTGCACTAACCACTGAGCCACTGGGACACCTGATACTTGTAGGAAAGTTAAGCCTTATGAAGTTCACTTTTGTTCCTCCTTGACCAGATCCAGCTTGAACACCTCTCTGC
>JADBJO010000174.1:275000-277500 GCA_016801955.1 Conus betulinus
ATCATGGTCAGCAGTATTATGGTCAGCAAAATGAAGGCAGTATCATGGTCAGCAAAATGAAGGCACTGTTATGGTCAGCAGTATTATGGTCAGCAAAATGAAGGTATGGTGTTATGGTCAGCAGTATTATGGTCAGCAGTATTAATGGTCAGCAGTATCATGGTCAGCAGTACTATGGTCAGCAGTATTATGGTCAGCAAATTATGGTCAGCAAGTATTATGGTCAGCAGCAGTCATGGTCAGCAGTATTATGGTCAGCAAAATGAAGGCAGTATTATGGTCAGCAGCAGTCAGCATTATGGTCAGCAAAATGAAGGCAGTATTATGGTCAGCAGTATTATGGTCAGCAGTATTATGGTCAGCATGGTCAGCATGAAGGCAGTGTATTATGGTCAGCAGTATTATGGGCAGCAAATTATGGTCAGCAACATTTGTATTATGGCATATGAGTATGCATGGTCAGCAGTGCCTGTCAATATGAAGGCAGTATTATGCACAATGGCAGTCACTGTATGGATCATGAAGGTACAGGACATCCAGGGATGTTGTGCTGGACAAAAAGACTGGCCTCTCCATGAATGTAGCATCACCGTGTATGAAGTACATGGGGGACTAAACGTCAACCAACCAGAAGGATTGGCTGGATCTGGATGTTAATGGCTTTGTCCTTCCTGGATGTGCCTCTCCATGAGTGAGTGTGTTCAAAGTCATGCACTTTTGAGCACAGAGAGGGTGAGTGATTCAGTCACCAGTTTTTCATGAGATGAGTTAACTGCACCGTTAATGGCTTCTGTTCAGTCAAAGGATGAAGAGTGAGTGTGAAATCAAATTAACTGCACTGCACAAAAGGAAAGAAAGAATGAGGGCAAGAACAGAATTACTGCGCCGCTAAACAAAGGAGCAAACACATCACAAAAAACAAACACAGAGCAGTGCGACCCGTCGGGTCTTCCTCAGGCAAGACAAATAACATTCAAGACAATAAAAACAAAGGACAGACAGACAGTCACCTCTTTGATGTGGGGACATTCGGGTGCATTTATTGTGTTATGTGTCCTGTTTGTTTGATTGTGTTTAATATGTTTATGTGTGTGCATGCTTGTGTGCGTGCGTACGTGCGTGCGTGCATGTGTGTATAACGTGATTTTGCTTATTTCATAAAACTGAAGAAAGTTACATGAAATATACAAAAACTAACTGCTTATTTCATGAAGTAAACTCCCCTCGTCACCCCTTGCCCCCTCTCCCCTCCCCTCCCCCAAAGGGAAGAGGATATTTGAATATAAGTTTAATATTTTCATGGAAAAAAAAATACCGACCGATGCTCTCGCTCTTTCTTTCTCTCACTCTTTTTGTCTCTGTCTCATTCTCTCTCTCTGTATCTCGTCTCTTTCTCTCTTTCCCTCCCATCCTCCCCCTCTCTCTCTCTCTCTCTGTGTGATATTGTTTAGTCAAGTGTTTGCATGATATATGGATGGTGGTCAGTGACAAACAGACACTGACCACCAAAGTGAAGATGTGAATGGCAGTGACAGCTCAGAAGTTCATCGCAGTGACAGCTTAGAAGTTCATACAGTCCCAGTGAAGGTCTGCCATCCAGCAGTCTGCGCCTGACCCAACATCTTTTTCTCCTCTTTCTGTTTCTACAGTTCTCCAGCTGCTGCGCTGTGGTAACACCATTTTTCATGATCAGTACATCCAGTTTTACTGAGCTAAGGACAAGCTGTTGCAGATTGCAGAGCGGAATGACACTGAGCTGTTGTCAGGCTCCTGATAGACCCAAATTACAGGGAATGGTGTTGAAACGTGACAGCTTTTGGCGGCTTATTGCTCCATCTGTTACCAGTACCATTGTCTTTGATTCAAATCATGTAGTAGACTATTCTTGATGTTGGTATAGTAGAACAATATATTGGGTCGTATTGGATCACTGTGGAATTAAGTAAATGTCAAACTGTTGTAAATCTGTTTCAACTTACAGAGACTGGTTAGGATAGGCTGACTGTAAGAGAGAGGGTTTTTTTTTTTTAAGAGATAAACCTGAAGGAGATTTTGAACATGGCAAATTGTGTAGGGAAGTGTGTTCCAGGTGACAGGTCCAGTGAAGGAAAAGACTGCTGCCCCAAAGGGGGGTGATGTGAGACGGTTTTGATGCTTTGAAAATCAGCTTAGCTGCACAGTTTTGAACTTTGGAGTTTCCCAGTTAGATTACTTTGTAGGCCAGCCAACAACACATAGCAATAATCAAGATGAGAAAGAACCAGAGAACAAACAAGAGTTTGTCCTTGGCAGAGAAAGGTCGTGGCATATTTGTCCAATTGTGTGAAGGGCAAGATAGGTACATTGGCATGTTTTCTTGACCTGTTCATTCATAGATGGCTGGGAGTTGAACATAACACCAAAGTTGCAAACTGAATGAGGAAATGAAATTTGAATTTGGACAATTCAGATGTAAAGAGATGAATTTGTTCTGTCAGAAATAAAATGACAGCGCTTCTGT
>JADBJO010000174.1:282500-400000 GCA_016801955.1 Conus betulinus
GGTATTGGTGGGCCTGTTCAGTTCATTCTTTTCTTCCCTGGAAGACGGAATAGGGCTGCCGGACAGGATGTGGGTGAAGCACAGGGCGTGTGTCACAACAGCGCAGAAAGAACAGCAGGAAACAGACCACAGGTAGGAAAGGCAGGCCCATGCAGGGTGTAGGGGAAACAGTGGAGGGGGAGGGGGGGAGGGGTGTGTGGGGGGATGGAGGGGGGGGGGGGGGGGGGTTACAGCCACTGCAGGAGTGTTTAAGGTGGATGTATTGTGGCCAGTAACACTGTGTACACAAGGTGTCTGATATGGAGAAGATGAGATGGGGAAGTGGGTGGGTGTGTGTGTGGTGTGGTGTGTGTGTGTGGAGGTGTTGTTGAAGAAAAGAGTGTTGGTGGTGGGGGTGGTGGTGGTTTACACAGCCAGGCAACCCTGGGCTTGAGTGTCCTCAGCTGGTGGTGGTACAAGTGGGCTGTTTGTTTTCCCTGTACCTTTCACATCTACTGCTTGTTTGCCCTTGTCTTCTCCCTCTCCTCCTCACCCAGAACATGGACTGTGGAGCACCTTCCATTTGGTTTGCCTTCATATGAGAGAGATAGAGAGAGAGAGTGTGTGTGTGTGTGTGTGTGTGTGTGTGTGTGTGTGTGTGTGTGGGCGTACTGCAAACATGCACATGTGTGTACTCACACACGTGCAGATACTTGCACGTAAGAGACGTTAGTGCACAGTGTGGTGCACGGTACAATCTGTCACTAGTGATCATATCATTCGCAAAAAGAGGCACTTTATTTCTTTGTTCATTCCAGTTTTTTTTCTTCTTAAAAACTTTTTTTTCTTTGAATGATTTGGCAGAGTATTAGAAACAGTATGTGTGAATAACTTTGTCATAGTGGTAGTGGTAATAAAAGTATATTGCAAAGTGTAATAGCATCCTTATGTAAATGGCACTTCTCCATGGTACAATGATTGATCTGCCATCAGTATAACTATGTTCCAATTATTGATCTGTCATCAGTGCATTTCTGTTTTAATTAGTGATCTGTCATCAGTGTCACTTTTTATTTCGAATCAGTCCTCCAGTCAAATGCCCTTCTCCCTTCACACTCCCCTCCCCCCCCCCCTTCTCATTATCCTATGTCGTCCACCATTTCACCTCCAAACCATCTTCATGCTGATAACTATAGCTTTCTATGAGCAGACAGTTGGTCCTGAGCCAGTGTTTGGTGGGTTGTGGGTGGGAAGCTGTCACAGGGTTGGGGCATTGTGTGCCCTGAAGTTGGTCAGAAAAGAGACAAAAACAGAAAGAATACACATTGTGGCTGACAGCAGAGGGACAGTGATATAGAACACACCGATGTGGCTGATGGCAGAGGGTCAGTGATACAGAACACACCGATGTGGCTGATGGCAGAGGGTCAGTGATATAGAACACACCGATGTGGCTGATGGCAGAGGGTCAGTGATATAGAACACACCGATGTGGCTGATGGCAGAGGGTCAGTGATATAGAACACACCGATGTGGCTGATGGCAGAGGGTCAGTGATATAGAACACACAGATGTGGCTGATGGCAGAGGGTCAGTGATATAGAACACACAGATGTGGCTGATGGCAGAGGGTCAGTGATATAGAACACACAGATGTGGCTGACGGCAGAGGATCAGTGATGTTTGCACCAGGCCCCAGACCATTCACGCTCTCCGTCAGGGAAGGATGGAATTGTGTTTAATGTCCGTCCACACAGACAGCTTATTGTGGACATGTAATTAATGTAATGATGGTCACATTAGAATGTTGTTATGAACAATAAAGGGAGGTGGGAAAGGTGGAGGGAGGGGGAGAGAGGAGCTTGATAATGTGTAGGGAAGAAGGATCTTTGGAGGGGGAGAGGGGGTGTCAAAGACGAACATTTGAAGGGAACTAAAGTGCAATTAAAGAAAATTGTTAATGGACTTTGTTCAAGTCAGATACTTTAATAAGAGACGTGGCTGACGGCCAGTCTGAAAAGTCAGCAGATATTGCAAGAAAAGAAACAGCTGAAAATCAGTCAGTAGACAATGTACAAAAAGAAACTGCTGAAAATCAGCTAGATAAATCAGAAACAGCTGAAAATCAGTCAGTAGATAATGTCAGAAAAGAAAAAGCTGAAAATCAAACAGTAGATAATGTAAGAAAGAAACAGCTGAAAATCAGTCTAAGAAATTAAATGGCCAACATGAGAAACAGCTGATAGCTAAATCTAACAATCAAATTAATTATACTGTATTATGAGAAAATAGCTAATCTTACAATCAAATTATTATACTGTATTATGAGAAAATAGCTATTCTAACAATGTAATATACTGTTTTATGAGAAACAAATGAACCAGCTGCCATGGCGAAGTGGTTAGCGTCGCGGACCCCTGGCTGTGAGGTCGTGGGTTCGAATCCCATCAGTTATGTGGGTTTTTTCTGCCCTGACCGGCTCCTACCCAGAGTTGAGTTTGCTGCAGACTCAGTCAGGAAGACTGGGACCACACAGTCGAGTTTCATCTACTTAATGGATGCATTTCTGAGTGTTGCTCAAATTTCCTGACCAACACTGCAGGTGCCTGTATCTCTCGGGCCTGGTTGATGCCGGGATATATTATGAAAAGAAGCGTAGAGTACAGCCCTGTCATGTAGTCTCAGACCGAAATGGAAATCCGTAGCATCATCTTATCATCCTCATTCTCATTGATCAGCATTAAAAAAAAAAATGTCTCAAATTCTGTAACCTTTCATGTACTGCTCTCATGGTGATCTCAATTTCAATGTCGTCTCCATGTCTGTGGCCTTACTTTGGTTCCGTCAGGGTCACTGGTATCGGCGAGTCCATGGGGGCTGTCGCTGGATGGACGTGGTGGCGCCCTCCGGAGGAAGAGCTCACTCATGCCGGCTCCATGACTAATTATTGTCGTCAGTAGGGGGCTTAGTAGGTGGTGTCCTGTTTATGTTAGATCAGAACAGGCACCACTGAACACCACCGAAGTGACTCGGCAGCAGTGCAGTGTCTCCTCTGGTGGGTTGCCTCTTGACGACTTGACATTGACTGCTTCCTGTGGATTGCTGGTGCCGGGGCTGCAGCGGGGCCGACTGGGCTGTGGCTGTGGACAGGGGTGTCGGAATGAGCGG
Source organism: Conus betulinus (assembly GCA_016801955.1). Taxonomy (NCBI): domain Eukaryota; kingdom Metazoa; phylum Mollusca; class Gastropoda; order Neogastropoda; family Conidae; genus Conus; species Conus betulinus. The sequence goes on from JADBJO010000174.1 coordinate 285,648, forward strand.
CGTGGGTGCACTGCCTCTGAGGTGGCGCAGAGAGGTTGGGACAGCAAAAAAAAAAAAAAAAAAAAAACAAATGATATAAGTGATGACCAATCTAAAGTGTCAAATAATGATTTAACAAGAATGTAAAAAGTCAAGCGATACTTGAACAAAAGAAATGGGTGATAAGCAATCTGAGAAGTCAGAAACATCCCAGGTGTCTATAAAGGACACCTTCATGAACAAATAAAGCTTCATTACCTCGTAGTGGAAAGAGAGAAGCTGGATGGTAACCTGTACCTGGCCATTGACGCAGTAAACAGCAGTGATGATGATGATGGCGATGGTGATGATGATGATGATGATGATGATAGTGATGATGGTGGTGTTTATAATGGTAATGATGATGGCAATGATGATGATGATGATGATAGTGATGATGGTGGTGTTTATAATGGTGATGATGATGGCGATGATGATGATGATAGTGATGATGGTGATAGTGATGATGGTGGTGTTTGTAATGGTGATGATGATGGCGATGATGATAATGATGCTGATGTGTGTGTGATAGTGATGATGATGATGACAATGATGATGGTAATGGTGATGATGATTATGATGATGATGACGATGATGACGATGCCAATGTGTGTGTGTCAGGAGGGGTGTTGTCCAACAGTCTGGCACTGTTCACGGACGTGCTGCACCTGGCCAGTGACCTCATCAGTTATGTCATCAGCCTGTTGGCGCTCTACCTGTCCAGGAAACAGGCCACACGCCGCATGACCTTCGGCTACCACAGGGCAGGTCAGAGGGACCTGTGTGTGTGTGTGTGTGTGTGTATGTGTGTGTGTGTGTGTGTCCAAATTTGTTGTCATTGTAGACATTTCAGATCTGAGAAGGGTGATAGATGTATTTCTTTGTTTTGTGACTGTGTAGTATTGTAGTTTTCTTTGTTCTGTGACTGTGTGGTGTTGCTGTTTTCTTTGTTTTGTGACTGTGTAGTGATGTAGTTTTCTTTGTTTTTTGACTGCGTGGTGGTGTGGTTTTCTTTGTTTTGTGTCTGTGTGGTGTTGTAGTTTTCTTTGTTTTGTGACTATGTGATGTTGTGGTTTTCTTTGTTTTGTGACTGTGGTGTTGTACTTTTCTTTCTTGTTATTTGTCTTCTCTTTGACTGTAGTAGTTAAAGTAACTAGTGATTATCACTCCCTTCAATCCTAATATGGCTTCAGTGGATGTCTCTTCCCTGGTATGTGGCCTCAATGATCGTCTCTCCCCCAGATGTGGCCTCAGTGATCATTTCTCCCCCAGATGTGGCCTCAGTGATCATTTCTCCCCCAGATGTGGCCTCAGTGATAATTTCTCCCCCAGATGTGGCCTAAATGATCATCTCTCCCCAGATGTGGCCTCAATGATCGTCTCTCTCCCCCAGATGTGGCCTCAATGATCGTCTCTCTCCCCCAGATGTGGCCTCAATGATCATCTCTCCCCCAGATGTGGCCTCAATGATCATCTCTCCCCCAGATGTGGCTTCAATGATAATCTCTCCCCCAGATGTGGCCTCAATGATTGTCTCTCCCCCAGATGTGGCCTCAATGATCGTCTGTCCCCCAGATGTGGCCTCAATGATCATCTCTCTCCGAAATGTGGCCTCAGTGATTGTCTATCCCCCAGATGTGACCACAGTGATCATTTTCCCCCCAGATGTGGCCTCAATGAACATCTCTCCCCCATATGGGCCACAGTGATCATTTCTCCCCTAGATGTGGCCACAATGATCATTTTTTTTTCTCTAGATGAGGCCACAATGATCATTTCTTCCCCAGATGTGGCCACAATAATCATGTCTCCCTCAGATGTGGCCACAATGATCAACTCTCCCCCAGATGTGGCGTTAATGATCATTTCTTCCCCAGATGTGGCCTCGGTGATCATTCTCCCCCAGATGTGACCTCACTGATCAACTCTCCCCCAGATGTGGCCTCAATGATCATTTCTCCCCAAGATGGGCCTCAGTGATCATTTCTGCCCCTTATGGGGCCTCAGTGATCATTTCTGCCCCTTATGGGGCCTCAGTGATCATTCTGCCCCTTATGTGGCCTCAGTGTTGTCTCTTTCTCTTAACCCTGTTATAGCCTCAGTGTCATCTGTCCATCTGATGTGGAGTTAATGATGTCTCTCCCCTTAATGTGGCTTTAGAAACTGTCTCCCTCAGCCCTGATGTGGCGTCACTGTTCATCTCTCCCCTAATGTGGCTTAATATGTGGTCTGTCTCCCTCAACCCTGGCCTGGCCTCACTGTCTCTCCCCCTAATGTGGCTTCATATGTGGTCCGTCTCCCTCAGCCCTAATATGGCCTTTTAGTGATTGGTTGGATTATGAACAGCCTGTCTTGACTGTCTTTCACACACACACACACACACACACACACACACACACACACACACACACACACACACACACACACACACACACACACACACACACACATACACGTTGATGGATACATGCACACAAACACACAGATTCATGTACTTTAATATTTGGCAATGGTTGAAGTGATGACAATGATGTTGATGACTAGGATGATGATGATGATGACATCGAGACACAATGACAATGGTGATTTTAAAAAAGACAGCTGCAGTGTGTTGACGATGATGATGATGGCGGTTGTGGTGGTGGTGATGGTGGTGGTGGTGAAGGTCATGGTGATGGTGATGAGGTGCCTAGGACAGTGGTGGTGGTGACAGTGAACTGGTAGTGAATCCAAAGGTTTGGTCACTGCGTGTGTGCTCACAGAGGTGCTGGGAGCGTTGTTCAGCGTCTTCATCATCTGGCTGGTGTCTGGTGTGCTGTGTTACATCGCTGTGGAACGCATCGTCAACAAACACTACATGGATGTCAAGCCCAACGAAATGCTCATCACCGCCTCCCTCGGCGTCCTCTTCAACCTCATGTGAGTCAGCTGTCAGGGACAGAGAATGGCAAATAGTTGTGGGAAAAAACATTTCATTTAAACAAAACATAGAAAGCAAAAAAATGTATGGTTCAATTCAATTCAGAACATTAGTTTGAGATACACCACAGACCACCAGCACAGTTCTGTCAAATAGCCCAGTGCAATACAAAATGATAGCTCAGTGCAATACAAACCTGTACAATACTCCATTACAATGTAAATTGGAATGCATAAGTGTTATACAATAATCCTGTGCTATGACCAGACGTGAAGCTTTGTCTTCCACTGACAAACAGAAATCAGTCTTTATCTTGTCAGTTGATGATGTTAAGAAAATATATTATGTCATTTTATTATATAAGTTTTTTGCTTGTGCATGAGAGAGAGAGAGAGAGAGACAGAGACAGGGAAAGAGAGAGAGAGAGAGAGAGAAAGAAAGAGAGAGAGAGAGAATGAAAGAGAGAGCAGTATGGTTACCGATTGACTCTGGCACCATGCTCGACATTTCATGTTGGTGCTGTGGGTGCAGAGCTGTCGCAGGAAGTGCTAGAGAGATAGAGTCTGCCCAGTCCCTGTCACTGGGATGTTTTGAATCAGCTGTCAGCTATGCAGCTGTTGGTCTGCTTGTTGCAGCGTACATGATAATAATGATAATGAGGACAATTTCTATAGCGCCCATCCTAACAACATAGGCTACAGGACGCTTTACAAGTTTTAACAATTCAACTTCTAAAAAATATAAGTAGAAACACACACACACACACACACACACACACACACACACACACACACACACACACACTTCTACATTCACAAGTCATAAACATACACACACACAACATACTTACACACACACAGCACACTCGCACGCGCACACACATCCACATCCACACATGCGCGCGCGCGCGCGCGCACACACACACACACACACACACACACACACACACACACACACACACACACACACACACACACTGGAACATAATGGTGCATACATAAACACACTACATGACGAGTGAACAGCTCTTTTCGTACACAAGCAAAGTGTACGAATAGACACTGACAGTTGTGGAACATACATTGTTAACATGGACTGGTCTTGTGACAAGAGAGATGTGTGTGTGTGTGGCAACAAACTGCAACGGAGCAGAAATGAATATATATCTGTGTGCAGTAAATGAAGTGAAACACAGTTAGTCATGTATCATTATTGCATGAAAAGAGTCATGACGTAAACAGAAATGGTCCCAGATTAAAGGAACTCGCAGCTGACTGGCAGATTGTCTGTCTTCGTGAAAAAAAAAAGAAATTATAACAAATAAATCAAAACTAAGACTAGTCAGAAACAAAGGTAATAGTCCTCCGAAGGGAAGAACACAGTACACAAAATAACAATTTGTGTCTTCTTATTTCAGTCACAAATTTTCAGCCTTGTGGCGTTTTTTTAAGAGAAGAGACCCCCCCCCAAAAAAAAAAAAAAAAAAAACCCAAAAAACAAAAAAAAAACAAAAAGTTGTGACACTAAATCATACTGAAGTTTCCCTTCGTGGCTTGTAATAAAACAAGTCAGTACTGAAGTTTCCCTTCATGGCTATATATACAGTAATTCAAAATTTTATCCCTTTTTTCCATGTAATGCTTGATGTACATGTTATGAATTTTGCAGCAGTTTATTGGTTCATATAAGTGTACATATGTAAATCTTTGATCATACTCCATCCCCAACATGCTGGTGTCCTGATATCAGTTGTGCGTTGTTCTCTCTCTCAGTATGGGCTTGGTGCTGCACTCAGAGAAAAGCTGTGGTTAACACACTGGTGTATCTATGTGTGTGGTGTGTGGTGTTCTCTCTCTCAGCATGGCATTGTCAACATGCTGGTGTATCTATGTGTCTATGTGAGTGGTGTGGTGTTCTTTCTCTCAGCATGGCATGGTCAACATGGTATCTATGTGAGTGTGTGTGTTCTCTCTCTCAGCATGGCATGGTCAACATGCTGGTGTATCTATGTGAGTGGTGTGGTGTTCTCTCTCTCAGCATGGCATGGTCAACATGCTGGTGTATCTATGTGAGTGGTGTGGTGTTCTCTCAGCGTGGCGCGTGGCCAACATGATGGTGTCCAGCGTGGCGTGGCCAACATGATGGTGTCCATATATCAGTGTGCGTTGTTCTCTCTCTCAGCATGGGCTTCGTGTTGCACTCGGAGAAGTGCTGTGGCATAGCCAAAAGCCACTCCAAGTTCGGCCACGGCCATTCCCACACCCATGGCGCCCACGCCCACAATCACAGCACCAACAGCACGGGCTTCGAATACGAGCCGCTAGACGTGGCGTCCCACCAGGAAGGGGGGGAGGGGGGAGGAGGAGGAGGAGGAGAGTCACCCACAGCCCCAGCAGCACAAGAACATCAACGTGCGTGCGGCGTTTATCCACGTGGTAGGGGACATCATTCAGAGCCTGGGGGTGCTGGTGGCAGCGCTTATCATCAAGCTGAAGGTGAGAGAGACGTTGGTGGATTTGGGCCATGTGGTTGTGTACATTATCCAATTTTTTTTTTTTTGTCTGGTCATCTATGTCTCTCTATGTGCATAACTCCCACCCTGCCCATTCCAGGCCCTTTGACCACAGCCACACTGCTGTTTGTCCCACTGCAGTGACAGCTCTGTCAACCCACAGGATGTCATCATGAGGCAGCCTACCAGAAGAGACACAGCACTGCTGCCTGCTCACATTGGTGGTGTTCAGTCGTGCCTGTTCTGATCCAACCTACGCAGGACACCACTTACCAACCTCTCTGCTGATGACAAAATTTGCTTAGCGGCAGAGTTAGCATGAATTAGCATCCCCTATGAAGCATACCACCATATTCATCCAACAACAGTTCAAGTTGATTCGCAGCTCGACGTAAACTTAACAATGGCATAATGTGGAGAGGAATCAAAATTTAGGACAGCATGAGAGAAGTACTGGAAGAGGTGTAGAATTTGAGATTCTGTTTTTTATGCTGATCGATGAGGATGAGGAGGAGTTTGTTTTGGAGTTTTTCTCAGCTCGGAGGCAACATGAGAGGGTGGTGCTTTTCACTTCCTTTCAAGCTGGTGACTTGATCAGACTTTTTTTACAGCGACTGTTAAAACTGATGACTGCATCAGACCTTTTTACAGCGACTGTTAAAAATGATGACTGGATCAGACCTTTTTTTTACAGTGACTGTTAAAACAGGTGACTGGGTCAGGCCTTTTTACAGTGACTCTGAAAATTGGTGACTGGATCAGACCTTTTACAGCGACTGTTAAAACTGGTGACTGGGTCAGGCCTTCTTACAGTGACTCGGACCTTTTTAAAACTGATGACTGTATCAGGCCCTTTTTGCAGCAACTGTTAAAAATGATGACTGGATCAGACCTTTTTACAGCAACTGTTGATATTGGTGACTGGATCCGACCTTTTACAGCGACTGTTAAAACAGGTGACAGGATCAGACCTTTTTACAGCGACCGTTAAAAACTGGTGACTGGATCAGACTTTTCCAGCGACTGTTAAAATTGGTGACTGGATCTAACCTTTTTACAATGACTGTAAAAAATTATGACTGCATCAGACCTTTTTACAGTGACTGTCGGACCTTTTAAAAATGATGACTGGATCTGACCTTTTACGGCGACTGTTAAAGCTGGTGATTGAGTCGGACCTTTTTACAGGACTGTTTAAACTGATGACTGCATCAGACCTTTTTACAGCGACTGTTAAAAATAATGACCAGATCAGACCTTTTACAGGACTGACTGTTAAAATTGGTGACTGGATCGGACCTTTTTACAGGACTGTTAAAACTGGTGACTGGATTTGACCTTTTTACAGGACTGTTAAAACTGGTGACTGGATCAGACTTTTTACAGTGACTGTTAAAGCCAGGTGACTGGGTCAGACTTTTCCAGCAACTGTTGAAGAGCAGACAAATGGGGACCTTTCTGCAGTGCTTGTGAGAGAGGTGACAGGACCAGACCTTTATAGCAGCTAAAAATTTGAAGGTGATAAGAAGAGCAGACAACGGGGACCTTTCTGCAGTGCTTGTGAGAGAGGTGACAGGACCAGACCTTTATAGCAGCTGTTGAAGGTGATAAGAAGAGCAGACAACAGGGACCTTTCTGCAGTGCTTGTGAGAGAGGTGACAGGACCAGACCTTTATAGCAGCTGTTGAAGGTGATAAGAAGAGCAGACAACGGGGACCTTTTTGCAGTGCTTGTGAGAGTGACTGGTGACAGGACCAGACCTTTATAGCAGCTGTTGAAGGTGATAAGAAGAGCAGACAACGGGGACCTTTTTGCAGTGCTTGTGAGAGAGAGGTGACAGGATCTCACCTTTATAGCAGCTGTTGAAGGTGATAAGAAGAGCAGACAACGGGGACCTTTTTGCAGTGCTTGTGAGAGAGGTGACAGGACCAGACCTTTATAGCAGCTGTTGAAGGTGATAAGCTGTTGAAGGTGATAAGAAGAGCAGACAACGGGGACCTTTTTGCAGTGCTTGTGAGAGAGGTGACAGGATCAGACAGTTCAGTCATTTTTTTCCCTGCCATGACAAAGGTGATTTCGGTTACCTGTAAGGCTGTTAGGTCTGAGTTAATTTCATGTCTCTGCTGTGCCCTCTGTGTGTGTGTGTGTGTGTGTGTGTGTCTGTGTGTGTGTGTGTGTGTGTGTGTGTGTGTGTGTGTGTGTGTGTGTGCGTGCGTGCATGTGTGTGCATGTGTATGTGTGTGTGTGTGCATGTGTGTGTTTGTATGTGCACTCATTTGAGAGAGAGACAGAGGGAGGGAGAGATACTGCTGTGAAATAAGATACAAAGATGCATGCTTGGTTTGTAATCACTTGATCAATATCCAGAGACCCTGTAAATTGCTTGTTCCCCAAGTACAAAAAAATATCACACAATATGTGCATGAGACTGGCTGGTATGATGTCAAATCAATCAATATAAATAGATGGGTAGATTACCAGTTTCTTCCGAATGATACACAGTTTATTACGATGTTCCAGTGTTACCTATTTTTGTACTTTATCACAAACATAATGCCCAAACCCAGTCATTTGGTTTTAGGTACAGTTTTCATGTCTGTTTTCACAAAGCTTTTTCATCAAAACAAAGTTATCATTTTATTGCTGTAAGTGATCTAAAGTTCGTTAGATCAGAGATTATTTTGGTTGCATTTGTAGTGAAAAAAAAAAAAAAAAAAAAAACGAATAAGATTTTTTCGGTGAAGAATACATGTCCTTTTTTTTTTCTTTCTCTCCTTTATTCTTTGTTTGTTTGTTGTTTTTTCCATTATATATCAGCCTGAATGTTTTAACTTTACAGCCAAATGTTCTGTGATTTTACTCAGTCTGCCCCCACCTGGACAGTGTTCCAAACACACTAAGAAACCTAACTTTACAGCCAAACATTCTGTGATTTTACCCTATCTACCCACCTGGACAGTGTTCCAAACACACTAAGAAACCTAACTTTACAGCCAAACATTCTGTGATTTTACCCTATCTACCCACCTGGACAGTGTTCTAAAACACACTAAGAAACCTAACTTTACAGCCAAACATTCTGTGATTTTACTCAGTCTGCCCACCTGGACAGTGTTCCAAACACACTAAGAAACCTAACTTTACAGCCAAACATTCTGTGATCTTACCCTATCTACCCACCTGGACAGTGTTCCAAACACACTAAGAAACCTAACTTTACAGCCAAACATTCTGTGATTTTACCCTATCTACCCACCTGGACAGTGTTCCAAACACACTAAGAAACCTAACTTTACAGCCAAATGTTCTGTGATTTTACTCAGTCTACCCACCTGGACAGTGTTCCAACACACACTAAGAAACCTAACTTTACAGCCAAATGTTCTGTGATTTTACCCTATCTACCACCTGGACTGTGTTCCAAACACACTAAGAAACCTAACTTTACAGCCAAACATTCTGTGATCTTACCCTATCTACCCACCTGGACAGTGTTCCAAACACACTAAGAAACCTAACTTTACAGCCAAAACATTCTGTGATTTTACCCTATCTACCCACCTGGACAGTGTTCCAAACACACTAAGAAACCTAACTTTACAGCCAAATGTTCTGTGATTTTACTCAGTCTACCCACCTGGACAGTGTTCCAAACACACTAAGAAACCTAACTTTACAGCCAAACATTCTGTGATTTACCCTATCTACCCACCTGGACTGTGTTCCAAACACACTAAGAAACCTAACTTTACAGCCAAACACAGGAGTTTTTTTTTTTTTTTTTCCCAGTAAGTTAGTTGTGACATGAAGGTGTGAGAGTGGTGCATGAAGACGTAATGAGTAGTTTTCAACAACAAATGCACTGTACACACACTAATTGTTATCATTATTATCATTGTTATTACTATCATTATCATTATATATCATCATTATTATCATTATTATCATCATTATTATTATTACTGATATTTTTATGACTTTAACCAACTGTCAAGAAACTTAGGTTAAACAAGTGGGATGGATATTCAGAGTATTTCGGGCATTCCAGTATGAAATTGAAATTATGTCTAAGCACCCACCCATATCATTACTTTTCACACAGACACACACAGACACACACACACCACACACACACACACACATACACACACACACACACACACACACACACACACACACACACACACACACACACATGCCTGTAAGAGGATACAAATGAGGCGTAATGCAAAATGCCGTGAAATGATGCAGACAAAAAAAAAAAATTGATTTACATAAACTCGAAGACTGGAATCAAACTTCTTTCAGTTTGGGGGGATTGTTACAGGTCTGTGCTGCACAATCAAGTTGTTTTGTTGTGTATACACACACATGCCTGTAAGATCATGCAAATGAGGCGTAATGCAAAACACCGTGAGATGAGACGGTTCAGGAGGAAGTGTGTGTGAAAAATGCAAATTGAAACTGAGGTGATTGCCTAGGAAGGCACTGGCGCATCACTTACGACGTTCTGCACTGCCATATGGGCTTAAAAAAAATAAGGCGGAAAAAAAAAAAAATCCACTCACTTTAAAAATCGCCTGGTTTGTGTACACTTTGCAGGGAGCAATCCTCTCATTTATGCTGTTTTGTAAACACACACACACACACACACACACACACACACACACACACACACACACACACACACACACACACACACACACACACACATACACCGTGGTGTGGTATCTTTTGCTGAACACTGCATGGCAATTGTTTATAGTAAGAATGGTATTGATAACAGTATTAATGATATCATGATAGTGATAAGAACATAATGCAGATCAAAATCAGACAGGACAAAAAAAAAAAGAAAAAAAGAAATTACGCACACACACACACAGAGAGGACAAACAAACAGGCAGCAGGTGCATGCATGGGAAGTAGGCAGTCATGTTGGCTAGTGAGACAGATGGTCATGTTTCCCTGTACAGTGCACTTCTACACCACTACCATCTGCACTGCAGGATGGCTGTTCCATTGTGCCCACCCCCACCCCCACATTGAAGATGAGCTTTCTCTCAGTATCTCTGCACACCATGATGGGCTGTTCCATTACTTCCCCCCCCCCCCCCAACTCTTTCATTGAACACCAGTTCCTCTCAGTATCTCTGCACAGCTTTTGAGCTATTCTGTTCTGCCCCCCATTGAACACCAGTTTTCTCTCAGTATCTCTGCACAACTTATGGGCTATTCCATTCTGCCCCCCATTGAATGCAAAGTTTCTCTCAGTTAAACCAATCAATCCTTGCACAAATCTGGCATGGTCTTATTGGCTGATTCAGATTAAGACCTTCAACAAAACACTGGCATGTTGAGACCAAAGAACTTGATTGAAATCAGCCTCCTTCCATTCCCTAACATGGACAGTACATCATTGGTCTTTTCATATTTGGAAACAAAAGCGTTTTTTTGAAGCAGATATGTCTATCTATCTATCTGTCTATCTATCTATCTATCTATCTATCTATCTATCTATTTATATGTGTGTGTGTGTGTGTGTGTATATATATATATATCTATATATATCTATGTATGTATGTGTATATATATATCTCTCTCTATATATATATCTATATATATATGTACAAAATAAAAAAATCCACATGCCCGTGCCTGTTTCTTCCACTTACTCCATTGTCAAATTTTCGGCTTTTCAGCCTTCATCAGGAATCTGCACATTCAAAAACAATAAGCTATCACACCATTGGTGTTCCCATCCATTTTACACTTTTAAATTCTATTGTTCCTTCCACACACACATACACAGTCAAGTGTGCACCACCCACCAAACCACACACACACACTTACACTCATTCACACACATACACTCATACACACACACAACATACACACACACACACACACACACACACACACACACACACACACACACATATGAATACACACACACACACACACACACACACACACATACACACACAATGCCATCATGATAAAGTGTTATACATCAAGATTTTTCTGACTCGAGACTAAAATATATATATTCTAACGAATCCAACACATAAAGTCCATTCATCAGTTTGTTACAATAGAACTATCTTTGCCCCTTCTACTACTAGGTGTGCGGAGTCAGATTTATAACAGGATTTTCTGGAAAAAAAAAAAAAAAAAAAAAAAATATATATATATATATATATATACACACATATACACCCCCCTATTTCTACAATCTGAGACATAAGAGCAAGCTTTGTTGATAATTCAATATTTCTTGCAGTCATTGCAACACCTAGCTGCTCTGTAAGTTGCTGGAATGGTGCTCAGTACTTATCCTTGGAATTTATTGTTTTTTATATATATATATATATATATATATATATATACATATATGTGTATATGGTTTATGATGAATAGTTTACACAGTAGTTAGAAGAACATGAAAATTGTGAGAGACTGGGTCAGAAGAATGCGTGGGGAGGGGATGAGTAAGGAGCAAGTTCATTGCTTATACACAGTGTACTTGGCTGGGGGGGGGGGGGGGGGGGGGGGGATTAGAAAACAGCAAGGTTCAGGTGGAACAGAGAACTATTCTCAGCCGGACTGTTGAGTGTATACACATACACAGGTGCTGATACAGTTTAGAGCAGTAACTGGTCACAGTCTTTGGACTGGAGGCAGTTTTCCCCGTATTACACAGTGATGATTTTCTGCTGTGTGTATCCCCTAATACTGTTTTGTTTTCTCACCAACACACATAGTAAGAAACAGCTGGCAAAATGTGTAGCGTGATCTTGGACATGTATGCACAACACTGTCTTTGTGTTGTTTGATGCTGGATAGACACCCACTTCCGCATCCTCCACCAGCGCTGATTTGATCAAGAACATGATTTTCTTCCCATGGAAGTAAATGGCAAGTCTACAAACAGAAGGGATCACTGAATTCACTGAATCCTGTGAGGAACAGTTTAACATGGGATACACCTGTCTGTCTGTCAGTCTGTCTGCATTGTGTGTGGCTTCCTGTTGGTCACCGTGGTCAGTGAGTTTGGAAACCCACACTGATTTTCCTGGCATTGACACATGGTATTCACACCTGTAGAGGTCAGATCAGTGAGCGATGTATTGAGGAGGGAGGGCAGGAGAGGAGTATGGGTGGCTGTTCAAGTAATAAACAGTAACACAGGAGGTAACAGGTGTGTTCGTGGGAGTACATGAAACAGAGGATCATATGCTCAGCACCTGTCAGGTCACTGGTCTTTGGATTATAGACTAGTATTTCGCTATCCATGTAATGATTCTCTCTCTCTCTCTCTCTCTCTCTCTCTCTGCCTCCCCCCCCTGCCCCCACTCCCCACCTCCCTCTCTTTGGCTCTGTCTCCCCCTCCCTCTCTTTCTCTGCATAATTTATCTTAGCAAGGAGAGATTGGAGAACAGGGCTCTGCCTAAAATCTCAATCCTAGATCGAATGAAAGTTTTCTGAGTTCCGAGTTCTTTCCCATACGAAAAGTGCCCTCACATGCAGCAACTTTTTAGGCTATGCACCCTGAAGGAATATTATGCAATATTGCTCAGATGTGTCGGCAATAATGACAGCAGATTGTTAACTCTCGTTAACTCATTAGAACCTTGTTTTGGTGACGGTAGTTTATCCCTCAATCTGGCGGTTGTCAAATCACTTGCCAGTGTCAGGAGCAGATAAACCATGTACATGTTCATTGGGTGGGTCATTCCCGCTATTGAAAAAGCTGTTATTTTTGCCGATGCTAGTTCAGTTTTTCAGTTGATCTCGTAGAGTTTTTCTGAGTTCAGAAATGCAGAGAGGTGAACATACAGAATTACACATGTATGAGCGTAGTGGAAACTCTGAATAACTGCTCAGGAAACATGTCTGAGGGCACCACATGAAGGCAGTGAAGGGAAACATGTGTGAGGGCACCACATGAAGGCTGTGAAGGGAAACATGTGTGAGGGCACCACATGAAGGCAGTGGAGGGAAACATGTGTGAGGGCACCACACATGAAGGCAGTGAAGGGAAACATGTGTGAGGGCACCACATGAAGGCTGTGAAGGGAAACATGTGTGAGGGCACCACATGAAGGCAGTGGAGGGAAACATGTGTGAGGGCACCACATGAAGGCAGTGAAGGGAAACATGTGTGAGGGCACCACATGAAGGCAGTGGAGGAAATAACTGTACAGGAAACATGTGTGAGGGCACCACATGAAGGCTGTGAAGGGAAACATGTCTGAGGGCACCACATGAAGGCAGTGGAGGGAAACATGTGAGGGCACCACATGAAGGCAGTGGAGGAAAACATGTGTGAGGGCACCACATGAAGGCAGTGGGAGGAAATAACTGTACAGGAAACATGTGTGAGGGCACCACATGAAGGCAGTGGAGGAAATAACTGTGTAGGAAACATGTGTGAGGGCACCACATGGAGGCAGTGAAGGGAAACATGTGAGGGCACCACATGAAGGCTGTGAAGGGAAACGTGTGAGGGCACCACATGAAGGCAGTGAAGGGAAACATGTGAGGGCACCACAGGCAGTGAAGGCAGGGTGAAGGCAGTGGAGGGAAACGTGTGAGGGCACCACATGAAGGCAGTGAAGGGAAACGTGTGAGGGCACCACATGAAGGCAGTGAAGGGAAACATGTGAGGGCACCACATGAAGGCAGTGGAGGGAAACATGTGAGGGACACCACATGAAGGCAGTGAAGGGAAACATGTGTGGGCACCACATGAAGGCAGTGGAGGGAAACATGTGTGAGGCACCACTTGAAGGCAGTGGAGGGAAACATGTGAGGGCACCACATGAAGGCAGTGAAGGGAAACATGTGTGAGGGCACCACATGAAGGCTGTGAAGGGGAAACGTGTGAGGGCACCACATGAAGGCTGTGAGGGGGAAACGTGTGAGGGCACCACATGAAGGCAGGGCACCACATGTGAAGGGAAACATGTGAGGGCACCACATGAAGGCTGTGAAGGGAAACATGTGTGAGGGCACCACATGAAGGCAGTGGAGGGAAACATGTGAGGGCACCACATGAAGGCAGTGAAGGGAAACATGTGTGAGGGCACCACATGAAGGCTGTGGCTGGGAAACATGTGTGAGGGCACCACATGAAGGCTGTGGAGGGAAACGTGTGAGGGCACCACATGAAGGCAGTGAAGGGAAACATGTGAGGGCACCACATGAAGGCAGTGGAGGAAATAACTGCACAGGAAACATGTCTGAGGGCACCACATGAAGGCAGTGGAGGGAAACATGTGAGGGCACCACATGAAGGCAGTGGAGGGAAACATGTGTGAGGGCACCACATGAGGCACATGAAGGCAGGGAAACATGTGAGGGCACCACATGAAGGCAGTGGAGGGAAATGTGTCTGAGGGCACCACATGAAGGCAGTGGAGGGAAATGTGTGAGGGCACCACATGAAGGCAGTGGAGGGAAACATGTGAGGGCACCACATGAAGGCAGTGGAGGGAAACATGTGAGGGCACCACATGAAGGCAGTGGAGGGAAAATGTGTGAGGGC
Source organism: Conus betulinus (assembly GCA_016801955.1). Classification (NCBI taxonomy): domain Eukaryota; kingdom Metazoa; phylum Mollusca; class Gastropoda; order Neogastropoda; family Conidae; genus Conus; species Conus betulinus. The sequence continues at coordinate 300,648 of JADBJO010000174.1, forward strand.
ACCACATGAAGGCAGTGGAGGGAAACATGTGAGGGCACCACATGAAGGCTGTGGAGGGAAACATGTGAGGGCACCACATGAAGGCTGTTGAGGAGTAAGAGGAAGCTGCTTTTTGTTGAATGTGAGCATATGTGACAGTTGCCGATTGAGCCAGCAGGCTTACAAAGTGATTTTGGTTTGCCAGTGTCTGCAGGGTCAAAGGTCAATGTCGAGGACACAGGTTTCCATGTCAGGATTGAAACATAGTTTTTTGTGGTGGTTGTTGTTGTTGATTTTTTGTTTTTTTGGTTTTTAACAAATGTCAGCAATATTCAGTTTTGCAGTACAAAATGTTTTTGTCTTATAACTGAAAAATGGGAAAATAGATATCTTTACAGTACAATAAAAGCTTTGACAAGGTTAAGTGCTCTCCATATTGTCTGTCTGACACAATTCCTTGTTTGCTTGTCTGAAATGTATTTCGTATGTTTTTCTGATTTTTGTGTTTTATGACCGTAAATTATCCTAATAACCATGGCCAAAACATACCAGCTTTTTTCTTTCAGCTCGTGTCAAATGGAGAAAAGTATTTATGAAACAAAATGTGTGTTCTTATGAAAAGAAAGTGGATGGTATAGAAAATCACAGTGTTGGTCGTGTTCTTTTGCTGAAGACATGATGAGTTGCCTGCTAGTCCTGAAAATGGCCTTGGAGGGAGGGCAACAGGACAAGGCACCATCCTCACTCAGACACCCGTCCAGGACAACAGAAAGAAAATAATTGACTACAGAAAAACAAACAACTTGACCAGGCTCCCGCCTGAGGGAAACAGTTACCCTGGGTGTCTCCTTTACAACTCGACACAGACCTCACCCAAGCCTGCCAGGTTCCAAGTCCATGAGATGACTAAGCTGCAGCACACAACATATCTGTATAAGCCGTGCTAAGAGGACGTTAAAGCTCAACCATTTCCGTTGTAGCAAGATACCTCATTCCAACAGTTCAGAGCTGTCCATACACTGCCAGTGCACGGTTTGGCATGGCCATTTTGACTTTCACATAAAGTAACTCTTGATTTACACTGTATGTGTTTGAAAAACATTGACAACACATGCAAACCAATATTTCTTCATTTCTCTTTCACACAAGGCAACAATGTTGAAATAGACCACATTGTGTACAACATGTTACTGAGCATGATGGCAGGCAGGCAGGACAAACATGGCAGAGTGGCTGCCAGCCAGTGTGGCATTAGTAGCCAACGGTCAGGAATGGAGATGACAAGTGGACGACGTCTTTGGTGTTATAATGACTGCCGGAGATTGAGACACTCAGCTGGGAAATAAGCACTTACTTAGAGCTTTCGACAGACGTCGGTCCATCTTCATCAGCGGTCGTGTTGCTACTAGGTGCTGACTGTCCGATTTACAGGGGACGGTGTCAGCAATATTAGTACAACACTATGGATTGGCCTTCCATCTGCCTGCTGTCAGTACTGGTACAACGCTATGGATTGGCCTTCCATCTGCCACGCTGTCAGTACTGGTACAACACTATGGATTGGCCTTCCATCTGCTGGCTGTCAGTATTGGTACAACACTATGGATTGGCCTTCCATCTGCTGGTTGTCAGTATTGGTACAACACTATGGATTGGCCTTCCATCTGCCAGCTATCAATATTGGTACAACACTATGGATTGGCCTTCCATCTGCCCGCTGTCAGTATTGGTACAACACTATGGATTGGCCTTCCATCTACCAGCTGTCAGTATTGGTACAACACTATGGATTGGCCTTCCATCTGCCCGCTATCAATATTGGTACAACACTATGGATTGGCCTTCCATCTGCCCGCCTTGGTACAACACTATGGAGTAGCCTTCCATCTGCCCGCTGTCAGTATTGGTACAACACTATGGATTAGCATTGCATCTGCCTGCTGTCAGTATTTGTACAACCTATTGATTGGCCCTCCAGTTGCTGGCTGTCAATATTGGTACAACACTATGGATTAGCCTTCCATCTGCCTGTTGTCAGTATTGGTACAACACTATAGATTGGCCTTCCGTTTGCCGGCTGCATATTGTCTCAGCTTCTCAGGCTTTTTCTTTCAGCCTGTTTTTTTTCTTGTCAGTAGCGTGGTGTTATTGTGTTTTTTTAAAAGGTTTCTTGATTCACTGTCTTTTGCTTTTGCGTGTATGTCTTTTTCTTCCTCTGTGCGTGTGCGTGTGTGTGTGTGTGTGTGTGTGTGTGTGTGTGTGATTTGTGTTAATGCATTTGTGTGATTCTCCAAATGTCTCCATCAAATGTGACCCATGTTATATGAATTAAACTTTTACGCTGTCTTTCTCATTGTGCCATCAACATTATAGAATTATTACTGATGAATAAAAAGTTAGTATGTATCCACATTGATATCAGACAATGAACAAAAGAAGAAGGCCCCCAGTGACATAAAAGTGACTTGATGTATGAGGAACAAACAAAGAAACAAAGACCCAAGAATGATGTGAAGGTGAATTGTGAAAATGAACCAAGATGGGTGTGAGTGAAGGAAACAAGAAAGAAGTTCTGAAGTGTGACCTGAACCTGATGGTTGTGTGAGTGAAGGAAACAAAGAAAGAAGGCGTGAGTGTGGCCTGAAGGTGATGGTTGTGTGAGTGTGACCTGGCCTGAGTGTGACCTGACCTGATGGTTGTGTGAGTGAAGGAAACAAAGAAAGAAGGCCTGAGTGTGACCTGAAGGTGATGGTTGTGTGAGTGAAGGAAACAAGAAAGAAGGCCTGAGTGTGACCTGAAGGTGATGGTTGTGTGAGTGAAGAAACAAAGAAAGAAGGCGTGAGTGTGACCTGGTTGTGTGTGAGTGAAGAAACAAAGTGAAGGCCTGAATGTGACTGAAGCTGATGGTTGTGTGAGTGAAGGAAACAAAGAAAGAAGGCCTGAGTGTGACCTGAAGGTGATGGTTGTGTGAGTGAAGGAAACAAAGAAAGAAGGCCTGAGTGTGACCTGAAGGTGATGGTTGTGTGATGAATGCAGGAAGGTGATGAGACCTGAAGATACCGGCTGGCCGACCCCATCTGCACCTTCTTCTTCTCCCTCCTGGTGCTGTGAAACACCACAGTTAACGTCCTGAGAGACACCCTGCGCATCATCATGAAGGTGAGTGACCCTCTGTGTCCTTTGAAGTACCGGCTGGCCGACCCCCTGCGCATCATCTTGGAAGGTGAGTGACCCTCTGTGTGACCCTTCTGTCCTTTGAGAGACACCCTGCGCATCATCTTGGAAAGTGAGTGACCCTCTGTGTCTTCTTCCTTTGAGAGACACCCTGCGCATCATCATGGAAGGTGAGTGACCCTCTGTGTCTTCTTTCTTTGAGAGACACCCTGCGCATCAGCATGGTAGGGAAATTGCAGAGAGTGAGATGGGGAGGGTGGGGAGTGGCGGAGAAAGGGTGTGTTATGTTGATTTATGTCGCTCTGTATATGTATGTGTTTTTTTTTTTTGTTTGAAAGGGTAAATGCAACTGCTTTTTTTAATAATGGAGGTGGGAAAGTAATTTTGTTTCTGCGGATCATTCCAAATACACTGAAAAATGCTGTTAATTTGACATCACTTATGATTGCATATGTTGACATATTCACACATCTGAATTATATAACCCATATCGTTAAAAAATATATATATATAACCCATTATCAAATATGATTTCATAGAAACTGAATTTGTGAAATAATTGAAAACAGAAGAACCATCATAGAATCATAGACACCCCCCCCCCCCCCCCCCCCCCCCCCCCATTCCTCTCATTTGATTCATGTGTGCAAAAGAAGATTCAGCTAGCCAACTTAGTAAAGGACCACAGCCAAGTCAGATCCACGATTATCTGCCCACTTGTCTGCTGCCACTCTGACCTCAAACGTCCAACCCCATTTAGATGACAGACAGACAGACAACGGTTTGAGAGAAAGGGAGACCATCCCCACCCCCACCCCCACCTCCCCTCCCACTGTACAGGGTGGTTCAGATTCTGGATGCTAAAGAGGATTGATTTTCTGTCGGAAAAGGTGCAGAAAGACACAACACTTGATCATTCTAAGTGCTGGGGGAGGGGGGATTCATTTCATTCTGAGGTGGAAAAGGTGGTGTGTGGAAAACTTAGCGTGCCTTTGATGCTATCTGGTTTATTGGTGTGGTAACACCTGTCGCCCTCCGGCGTGACATGCACTTCTGTCTGTTCATGTCGACAGCTATTTGTTTTGTTGTGAAAGACACTTCCTTTTGTTTTGTTTTTTGTTTGAAGAGTTCATTTGGGACAGGAAGAATTGGAGGGGGGGTGGGGTGGGTTGGTTAGTTGTTTGCTGTTTTCTTGTTTTTGTTTGTTTATTTCTTTGTTGTGTTGTTTGTTTCTTCGTGTCCAGTGCGGTCAGAGCAAAAACACCTCCACGCTGCTTATGGCAGTTTGCCATGCACAGCTACACGCAGGAAGCTTTTTGTCATAGCCCCAGCCTCAGCAGTTCATAGGGAGCAATTAGTGTCCTACGGTTAAGAGACAACACAGCGGGGTTGATCCTGCAGTGCTGTGGAGTCCCGTCATGGGCGTTCAGTGCCGCTGCTTTGCATTCAGCATCAGCAGTGCATGGCTTGTGAAGCGCCTTCCCCTCCCCTCCCCATCTACCTACTGTGGCCACAGTGAATCATCCAGTTAACACACTGAGCACTGCCAGTGGCCACAGTGGCCAGTGGCCACAGTAAATCATCCAGTTAACACACTGAGCACTGCCAGTGGCCACAGTAAATCATCCAGTTAACACAGTGAGCACAGTAAATTTTAACACACTGAGCCCACACACATGCTGTTTATTTGATGCCAGTATAGCCGCCTAGTGGAGCATGTGGAGTTCAGCTGTGATTGGATGGTGAGCATGGCCGGACAGGGCATCCATTTTTACCTCCTCTTGTCACTGTCTCCATGTGCTTCATGTCTACAGTCCACCTCTGCTCCCTAAGTTTTCCCATGCATGAATGTTAGTCTCATTGCTGATGGAACATAGAATGCCATCTGTCAAACCGTGGAACAAATCCAAAAGGACATGGCCGTCAACCAATTTGTTAGAGCCAATCAAAAGAGGCCAAGTCACAGTGACTGTAAAACAGTGTGCCAGTGTCACGCCAGGAGTGATGACTATTTATCCTCATTAGTGTCAGCGACATGTGTTGTCCGAGTCCGAACCGTCCCTACTGTCACTTTCATCGTGAGAAATTCTGTCGTCTTCATCATCATCGTCATCATTATCATGATCATCTCTCTGTGTGTTAGTATTAGAGCCTTCTGTGGGCAAACTGTGAACCATCAGCAATGGTCAAATCATGTCATTGTAGTCAGCTTTACATAGAGAGGATGTAACCTGTTCGGATTGCCCCCCCCCCCCCCCCCCCCCCCCTCTATGAACTATCAGTGATGGTCAGATTATGTCATCGTAGTCAGCTTTACACAGAGAGAATGTAGCCTGTTCTGATTGTCCCCCCCCCCCCCCCCCCCCCCCCCCATTCCCCCCTCTCCCCAGCCTTGTCTTTCCCCACCAGCTGTTTCCCCCAGTCAGTCTTCATGTGGCGTTCCATCATGGGACCTACCTGTGATGCAGCAGACTCTTAACATGTGTCAGGTTTGTTGGCTATGATAGCAAGCAGGCTGTGACTTGGGGACGTTAACAGTTTGGCAGTGTGGCCTGTAAACACTTGTTACTTGTGCATGCACAATTTACATGCATGCATTCTCCCATACACACACTCACTCACACACACACACACACACATTCTCTCTCTCTCTCTCTCTCTCTCTCTCTCACTCACACACGCACGCACGCATGCGCATGCGTGCGCATGCATACTAACACACACACTCACACACACACACACACACACACACACACACACACACACACACACACACACCCACCGACCCAACAATAATATATTTTATTCTTTTTTCCCCTTTGAGGAGGAAGGGTGAGTTAAAAGCAATAACAGGACAATAGAAGCATTTGTGGAAAACAACATCACCCAAAATGAAAGGTTTTGGGGAGAAATCTTTTTTGCTAGTCACAAAGTATTCTGACATAAACAAGCAATTTACAACACTTGAGATAATCTATATACTTTGAAATGTATTTCTCCTCCTTAAAACAAAATAGAAGCATAAACCATTTCTTTTTGTGTTTCCCCATAGAAGCATTTTGTGTAGACATTAGTAGAAGACATCATTTGACCAAAATTATTGACATGCACGGTTTTGGGGAGAGAAATCTTTTTTGGTAATATATATGTTGCACACATTAACGTATGATGTAACACATTCCAATCCAAAATGACCACCACTTTCACCTGTTGCAGACACGTTGAATTTATTACATAACCTTTCTTCTTTTAAATCCCATGTTGCAAATAGTCAAACACTCATATTGTCTTTGCATTGGTGATTTATGAATTGGAACCTCTAAATTTGATAAGAGGGGAAATACTTTCAATATCTGGTAAGCTAGAAAAATGTATTTCTCCTCCTTAAAATCAGATTTATGAAAGTTTAGAAATAATCAGATTGCGTGTGACAGACGCACGCACGCACGACCGCACGCACGCACACACACACACAGTTAAACATATACACATACATACACTACCTTCACACACACACACACTAACACTACCAGTAACACACTAACACAAACCACAATTGCGTGACGACCGAGGACAGGTCACTCAGCTAGAAAATGGGTAATGTGACTAAATTATAGCACTTTGCTGTGAGCTTTCAACAAGACCTCCGTCCAGCTTGTGACTTGTGTGGCTACTGCGGGTGAACTGGCATTCAGTGCACACTTACTTGGAGACCACGGTCTTTTTCAGCCTACTGGGTGAACCTCAGTGCACACGACCACGGGTGACCCTGGTCATGTGACTGAACAATGAGGGTGTTGTACACCGATGGCAAGGTGTGTCTGCCCCAGTCCCCAGTTGAGTGTGGGGTTGTTGGCGGCAAGTATGTATAGCCTCCTTCACCCCACGCTGAGACCATCTATTGTCATGGTCGAGAACGCTGATGTTGTCATCATTGAACTGATGTTGCTAGGTGTGTGGTGGGTGCCTACTGGTGATGATTCCCTTTTGTGTTCTGTCAAGCATTTTCGAAGGTTTCTCTCAGTTTCCCTGACATAACTCTCTTCACAGTCGTGACAGTCTCTTTGGTAGATCACTCCAGACTTGTCCAGTTTGTCAGTTTTGTCCTTGGGGGTGACCAGCTGGCTGCGGATGGTGTGATAGGTTTGGGATGTACGGAGACGCCAGTTTTTCCTGATCTTCTGCTCAAGGCTTCAGTCACACAGCAGACATAGGGGATGGTGACATGTCCTTTACGCCTGGTTTGGTCTTGTTTGGTGGTAGGATGCGGTGTGATCTTCTTGCTCGCGGGGATGTTCCATGCCCACGTCTCATAGCCTGATATGGTGAGAACCAGTTTTGAGGTGTTCCATTTCCTGGTCTTTGGCATCCTGAGTAGAGCAGATGGTGTTGGCCCAATGGGTGAGGGTGCGTATATACTCCGAGTTTGTGTTCCAGTGTCATGAGCAGGAGGTCTTTCAAACTGCAGGTACTGGTCGGTGTGGGTAGGTCTGCGGTACACACTGAAGGAGAGGCTGTCCTCTGTCCGTGTAATGAGTGTGTAGCGTGGCAATCGAGTTGTTTCTCCTCCACCTCATGAGTGAATTTGATCGCAGGGTGTTGACTGTTCAAATGGTTAGTGAAGTCTTCCACCAGCTCCTTCTTGAGGATGGTCATGGTGTCGTCCATGTAGCAGCCCCAATAGCGTGGAGGAGAAATGGTAAGACGCCACAGGGCCTTCTCCTCGAAGTCCTCCATGAAGAGGTTGGCTACAATGGGGCTGACTGGAGAGCCCATGGCCACTCCTGTGGTCTGCTGGTAGAAGTTACCTTGGAACGTGAAGTAAGTGGTGTTGAGACAGCAAGCCAAGAGTTCACAGATGCTGTCCAAGGAAAGTGTAGTATGCTGGGGCAGAGTGTCATCAGCCTGGAGTCTAGCTTTGTTGATGTGGATGCTTTCTTCGAAGGGGATCGCTGGTGAACAATGCCTGAAACATCATACAATACCAGGCACTCGTCAGGAGAAAGGGTGTAGTCTGCCAGTTTCTGAACCAAGTCCGCACTGTTGATGATGTGGCGTTTCTGTTGTGTGCATATATGTGAGTGTGTGTGTGTGCTAAAGAAGAATTCAAGAGGTTGCCCTAAAGAGAATGATACCTTTACATCACTCTCTGTTTTTTCTCTGTTGTTTCTCTGTATCTTTTCTCTGTTCTCTTTCTCTCTGTCTCTGTTCTTTCTCTTTCTCTCTCTCTCTCTCTCTCTCTCTCTCTCTCTCTGTCTGTCTTTCTGTCAGGAGCACTCCCTTCTCTACTGTTGTTGCTTTCTCTCTGTCTGGTTCATGGATCATCGTAAAGTTGTGCTTGAAATGGTGCGAGGACTCATGGGATTTTGTTACAAAATACTTTGGTTATTGCTGTTGATATGATGATCATTGTTGTCATTGTTACTGTATTGCTGACTTTCATGGTGAAATCCTTTGATTATTGTTGTTGATATGATGATCATTGTTGTCATTATTACTGGGATGCTGACTTTCTTTGGTGGTGAAATACTTTGATTATTGTTGTTGGTATGATGATCATTGTTGTCATTATTACTGTTATGTTGACTTTCATGCTGAAATACTTCGGTTAGTTGTTGATATGATGATCATTGTCGTTGTTAATGTGAAGTTGACCTTCATGATGCCAGGAGCGCCTCAGGCAGTGGACTTTGAACAGCTGAAGCGTGAACTGATGTCGGTGGAATCGGTGGTCACTCTGCACAACCCTGCACGTGGGGGCCTGACCATGGACCGCAATGCCCTGTCTGTCCACCTTGCCATCGGTATGTCCCGGCCTGCCCCTGCCCCACTGCTGGTGGACATAGAACAGAAGGAAAATTTGTTAGACGAAGGTTGAGCTCTATTGGTAGCCATAAAACAAAAGGAAAATGATTACACAAAGGGTTAAGACCCAGCTAGTAGTCATAAAAGAGAAGGGAAATTGTTAGACAAAGGGTTGAGATCCTATCAGTACCATAAAATGGAAGGGACAGTCTTAGTCAAGGGTTGAGACCTGATACCCATGAAAACAAAGGCAGATCTTTAGACAAAAAGCCGAGACTGTCCTGGTTGTCATTGCACGGGAGGGGACTTTCTTAGACTAAGGGTTTAGACCTTTCTGTTACCCATTAAACAAAGGGGTGTCAATACACGGAGGGGACAGTCTTAGACTAGGGTTTAGACCTTTGTGTTACCCATTAAACAAAGGGGTGTCAATGCAAGATGAACATGCAGTGGCAGGCATCACGGTGTATAAGCTAGGTGTTCTGAAGGTACGGATCACTGTGGCTGAACGTGATGGTGTGCCTATCCCTGGTGTCAGTGTCAGCCCCTGTCCTCTCCCCGCCCCACACCTTTGGCTAGTGTGGCCATTCTTGAGATTTGCATAAATCTGCTGAGAAATTTAGAGGGATAGGGGAGGATATTAGACCACTGGATTTATAAGTTCACAATTCAATCCATGAATTTCCTCAGTTTGACTTGTCAGGGCTTCTACCAACCCCTTCACACTTGTTCGTGAAAAAAAAAAAAAAAAAAAAAAAAAATCTGGTTCAAAACGGTTCCAAGATGAAGAAAAGAAGAATCATGGAGAGAAACATTCACAGAACTACAGACATCGAGAACTGCTGTAATGTGGGTTGGCTTGAGCATGCCATTAAGCTCAGGATTGTTTGCCAGTCTAGAAACTAAAAAAAGAAAAAAATGTTCAGCTTCAAGGGCCTTGCCCCCTAACCCCTACAGGTCACGGCCCCTTGTGGTCCCTGAGGGGTCTGATGCTGGCCTGGACCCACTGAACAACACCAGACTCTTTCCTCCCCCTCATCTCCATGTGTGCTCTGTGGATGGTTGGGGCTGTGACAGGACCAGGGAGTGTGGATGGAGTGAGCAGTGTAGGGGTAGTGCCTGTGAGGGAGTTGGAATAGGAGACGACAAAAATCTAACGAGTCACTATCATTTTGATTCAAGCCCCTAGTTACTATTGTCATGGTCATTATCATTGTGGTTCAGGCCCCTAGTTATCATTATTGTCATGGTCATTATCATTGTGGTTCAGGCCCCTAGTTATCATTTTTGTCATGGTCATTATCATTGTGGTTCAGGCCCATGGTCATTATCATTGTGGTTCAGGCCCCTAGTTATCATTATTGTCATGGTCATTATCATTGTGGTTCAGGCCCCTAGTTATCATTATTGTCATGGTCATTATCATTGTGGTTCAGGCCCCTAGTTATCATTATTATCATGGTTATTATCATTTTGTTCAGGCCCCAAGTTATCATTATTGTCATGGTTATTATCATTGTGGTTCAGGCCCCTAGTTATCATTATTGTCATGGTCATTATCAATTGGTCCAGGCCCGTAGTTATGGTTATTGTCATTGTCATTATCAGTTTGTTCAGGACTCTAATTATTGTTATTGTCATGGTCATTATTATTTTGGTTCAGGCCTCTAGATATCATTATTGTCATGGTCATTATCATTTTGGTGCAGGCCTCTAGTTATCATTATTGTCATGGTCATTATCATTTTGGTTCAGGCCTCTAGATATCATTATTGTCATGGTCATTATCATTTTGGTTCAGGCCCCTAGTTATCATTATTGTCATGGTCATTATCATCGTGGTTCAGGCCCGTAGTTATCATTATTTGTCATGGTCATTATCATTTTGGTTCAGGCCTCTAAATATTGTCATGGTCATTATCATTGTGGTCCAGGCCCCTGGATATAATTTTCATGGTCATTATCATTTTGATTCAAGCCCCTAGATATTATTGTCATGGTCATTATCATTTTGGTTTAGATCTTTTGTTATTGTTATTGTCATGGTCATTATCATTTTGTTCAGACCCCTAATTATTATTATTGTCATAGTCATCATTGTGGTTCAGGCCCCTAGATATCATTATTGTCATGGTCATTATCATTTTGGTTCAGGTCTTTTGTTATTGTCATGGTCATTATCATTTTGTTCAGACCCCTAATTATCATTATTGTCATGGTCATTATCATTTTGGTTCAGGCCTTTAGTTATCATTATTATCATGGTCATTATCATTTTGGTCCAGGTCTATAGTTATCATCATTATCATGGTCATATATCATTTTGGTCCATGTCCATAGTTATCATTATTGTCATGGTCATTATCATTTTGGACCAGGTCTGTAGTTATAATTATTGTCATGGTCATTATCATTTTGGTCCAGGCCCCTAGTTATCATTATTGTCATGGTCATTATTTTGGTTCAGGCCCCTAGTTATCATTATTGTCATGGTCATTGTCATTTTGGTAAGTGCCATGACCTTAAACACCTAATACATCTTAAATTATATGCCACAGGATATAAAGTAGAGAAGACAGGGTGCCCCCACATGATGATAATGATAAGTAATGATAATGATGCAATCAGAAGTAATGATAATGTTACCATGATTAGTAATGATAATGTGTCACAATCATAAGTATTGATAATGCTACAGTCATACGTAATGGTAATGTTATGGTCATATGTAATGGTAATGTTAATCATAAGTAATCATTATGTTACAGTCTTAAGTAATGATGATAATGCTACAGTCATAAGTAATGATAATATTACAGTCCTGAGTTGTCATAATGTTACAATCATAGGTTATGATAATGTTACAGCCATAAGAAATGATACTGTTACAGCCATAAACATTGATAATGTTACAATCATAAGCAATGATAATGTTACAGTCATAAGTAGTGATAATGTTACAATCATAAGTAACGATAATGTTACACACTCCCAGGTTCTCTTGCTCCAGACATGTGTTGCACACAGACGCACACACACACACACACACACACACACACACACACACACACACACACACACACACACACACATGCGCGCGCGCGCAGTTGAAGCCGCTTATATAACGAATCGCTGGGGACATTCAAAATTGCTTCGTTATATCCAGCTATCTATCGTCAGAACCGATACGCCAGTTATAAGGAATTTCTGTCTGGTTGCTTCGTTATATCCAGAATGATGTGTTTCTCTGTCTCTCTCTCTCTCTCTCTCTCTCTCTCTCTCTCTCTCTCTCTCTCTCTCTCTCTCTCTCTCTGTGACTCATGGCTTTCAAATATGAACCAATCACAAATGACAGGAGTTGTCGTTCTTGACTTCAAAAAGACGTTTGATCTTGTTGATCATTCCATTCTTCTAAAGAAACTATCTGTCTACTTGAACCATTCCTGGACAGTCTCATTATTTTCCAATCATACTTCAGTGATAGGATTTAGTCAGTGGTACTTAATGGTGAAACCACCTCTTCAGACTTTATCAGACATGGAGTCCCATAAGGCTCGGTGCTAGGCCTCTTCCTGTTCTGCATCTTGTCATTCCAAACAAATGGTAGTGATCTACAAACAACAGAAGCCCCTCTCCAAGAAAGTCTGAATGAAGTGTCAGACTGGTATAACTCAAACTCAGTCAGTGGTTACGCACCCAGCCAAAACCAAGTCTATGATTATAGCCCCCCGCGAAAAGCACCAATTGACTCCTCTTTGCTTAAAACTTCAGTTGAACAGTACTTCTATTGAACAGGTAGATGAGCATCATATTTTAGGTGTAACGATAGACAAAGAACTGATATGGCAGTCTCATCTCAATAATGTAAGCAAGAATTCAAGATAAAAAAAAAAAAAAAAAAAACCCTGTTCCTGTTGTCTCAGTTTAAGTGCAATGTCAACACTACTGTGCTCAACTCACTTAGGACAGACAGTTCTGTCCCTTGTTTTTCCCTGTGGACGGGCCATTTGTTATGTTAGTTAAAAAAAACAAAAAAAATCACCCAAAAATACAAAACAAGAGGTAACTCAACAAAATTTTCAGTGTTATTAATAAACTGTGTTAGTAGAATACAAAAGAATAAACTTCCCACTTTCATATGATTTCTTATGCTTGAGGCTGAAAAAAATGTCCAGTTTTTTTCAGGCGCATCACAACACTCTTGCACAGAGTCAGTGGGCCCATGGCTTCACATTCAGCAAAAAAAGTCAGTAAATACACTAAATGAGTTGAAACAAAGTAGATACACTCCAGGAAACTAAATAAGATAGATGAATCACATGCCTGCTATGCACAATCTAACTTGGAATAATGCAAAAAATGGGGGCGTGGCACTCAGCTGACAGACGAAGGCCAGAAGTACCAGAAAAAGGAGGCACTGTCGGAAAAAAACTCGAATCTTCACACCAGTCGCGTAAAGGAAAGCCAGTGAACTCTTCTTGCTCACTCAAATCCCCAGTCTTTCGCAGCACGCAAACGCTCCGCTCGTGTGAGTGAAGTGGCCCACCCTCACCTTCATCATCACTGAGCTCCACAGACGAGTCAGTGTCAGTTTCCTCCTCTTCTCGAAATTCTTCACTGGAATTACTTTCATCAGCTTCGTCATCCTCTTCTTCAGTGTCTGAACCTTTTGTTTGTAGCATTTCAGTAACTTCAGGAATGCTAAAACATTGCCAATGGGCTTGACTTTGCTCCGACACATTCGCACAAAAAACTTGTTTGAGACGCCATGTTTCTATGCAGATTAGTAAGTCATGTGTGGGTTGGTCTGGTCAATCAGCCACTGAGGTGAAGTGGGTGATGGTGTGCTGCGAAACCGCTGTGCAGGTGAACGAAGGAATGCTGACGATAGTATCTATATCTTGTTGCCATGTACTGATCACGCTGCTACCGCATGAAAAAATTGGTGAAGGCCGAAACCTTGATAGTGTTCGTTTGTACTGAAGCGTTGCATCTTCGGAAAATGCTACAGCGTCTGTTCGTGACGAGAGAGTTGAACTTTCACATATTAGTTACGCTTCAGCAGTATGGGATGGAAGTAGTGATGTCCGTAAAAAGAAAAGGCTGAATTCCCTCCATAGAAGTGCAGCAAAGCTACTCTTCCCAGCCATACCTCAAACAACGGATGAAGAGCTAAATGCACTGAACATACTTGCTCTGCGTAAGCAGTTGGACTTCATCAAGGCATCATTTATGTTGACAATATTGACCGATACCATGTCCTGTTACATCAGTGCCCTTTTACGAGATTGAACAGCTTTCCTGGCTTGAAGAATTCCTTCTCTCCCCTACCAGCTTACTCTGGACCATACGTCTGGATCTCACTTCCACGAGTTTACAGAACATCAATATATGTTGAAACTTTTCAGGAAACATTTACGTAAACATTTTATATCCGAAAAATTTCATTATTCAGGTAAAATCATTCATGTCCCATCGCAAAGTTTTCTGTAAACAATACATTGAATACACCATCTAAACATGCAGCTTACTCCATTAAGTTGCTCATCCCCACTCCCACTCTGTCTACTATCCCTCTTCCCCACCCCCTACCTGTCATCCCCACTTTGAGTTCTTGAAAGAGATTAACTTTTTTCGTTGGATCTGAGTTTTTACAGTGGAAAGGTTTTTAACAAACTTTCGAATGGGTTTTTCGATATTTTAAAGAGTTGTGTGAATGACTGACTCGTGAATGGATTTTAACATGGTGACAGCCCTGATATGGCCATTTGCAGTCGGCTGGGCTATAAGCAACATTATCTTATCTTATCTTATCCCCCTCCCTTCCTCCCCCACCTCCCTCTCACTGTCTCTTTTATTGTTTGTTTTGGTTCCTCTGGTTTGACTACCCATCATGTCATTATTATGTTTACGAATAGTCTGCTTGTCATTGTAGAATTACATTATAGTATTGCTATGTTAAATTGTCACTATGAACGATATGTCTTAAATAAATGTGAGCGAACCTCCCAGAGAAATGTGGACAAACAAGTCACAAGACAAAACACAACGCATTTCGACCTCTTAGGTCTTCTTCAGGTGAGACATAAACAAACAAAAAAAACGAAAATTCACTTAGCTTTGATCGCTTCAAAGTTAAACGCAAGGAAAAAGGCGTTTCTTCCTTGCGCTGAACTCTGAAGTGATCTAAAGCGATCAAAGCTAAGTGAATTTCCATTTTTTGTTTGTTTATGTCTCACCTGAAGAAGACCTAAGAGGTCGAAATGCGTTGTGTTTGTCTTGTGACTCGTTTGTCCACATTTCTCTGGGCGGTTCGCTAACATTTATTTAAGATATGTTTAGATACCAGCCGCCATGGTGAAGTGTTAGCATTGCGGACACCTAGCTGGGAGGTCGTGGGTTCGAATTCCATCAGAGTCATGTGGGTTTTTCCGCCCCGACCGGCTCCTACCCAGAGTTGAGTTTGCTGCGGACTCAGTTGGGAAGACTGGGACCACACAGTCGAGCTTCATCCACTTAATGGATGCGTTTCTGAGAGTGTTGCTCAAATTTCCAAATCA
The DNA here is from genome assembly GCA_016801955.1 of Conus betulinus. Taxonomy (NCBI): domain Eukaryota; kingdom Metazoa; phylum Mollusca; class Gastropoda; order Neogastropoda; family Conidae; genus Conus; species Conus betulinus. The sequence continues at coordinate 316,166 of JADBJO010000174.1, forward strand.
ACACTGCAGGTGCCTGTATCTCTCGGGCCTGGTTGACGCCGGGATATATTATGAAAGGAAGCGTAGAGTACAGCCCTGTCATGTAGTGTCAGACCGAAATGGAAATCCATAGCATCATCTTAATCATCCTCATTCTAATCAATCGGCATAAAGAAAAAAAATGTCTCAAGTTCTGTGGCCCTTCATGCCCTGCTCACAAGGTGACCTCAGTTTCGATGTCCTCTCCACGTCTGCGGCCTTGGTTTGGTTCCGTTGGGGTCACTGATTTGGCGAGTCCATGGGGGCTGTCATTGGACAGACATGGTGGTGCCCTCCGGAGGGAGAGCTCACTCATGCCGGCTCCGCAACTAAGCAATTATTGTCATCAGTAGGGGGCTTAGTAGGTGGTGTCCTGCGTATGTTAGATCAGAACAGGCGCCACTGAACACCACCGAAGTGACTTTGCAGCAGTGCAGTGTCTCCTCCGGTGGGTTGCCTCTTGACGACTTGACATTGACTACCCTCTGTGGATTGCCGGTGCGGGGCTACAGCAGGGCCGACTGGGCTGTGGCTGTGGATAGGGTGTCGGAATGAGCGGCGTGGGTACACTGCCTCTGAGGTGGTGCAGAGATTTGGACAGCAAAAAAAGGGAAAAAAAAAGATTTTGTTTAGATTCCGCCTGCAGTCATCTCACTTTGCAACTGAACAATATGTGTTGAAATAATTTATGCATGACAAGAATAGATTGTAAGACTAGGCCTCAGCCTAAAGTTTTCATCTTTGCGTATTAAAGATCAGTCAATCAGTCAACCGGTCAATCTCTGTCTCTCTCCATCTCCCCCTCCTCCACACATACTTGCGCGCCCGCATACATGGCAGTAATCAAGCTCGTTTCCTATGTGATTACATACTTTGATAAAAATGATTTCAAAAAGTGTTTCCAAAATATGGCTGTAAATTAATGTAAACATTTATATAAGCCTATATTAAAGTTTAAAGGCTTAGAAACCGATAAGAAGTAAAATAGCCGAAGAAAATTCACTTTATTATGCTGAAGACTTCAGAAGAATAGATTGTCAGAACAAATTGCATAGCGCCATGATTTGAAGGTGAAGGGGGAAATGGGGATTTCTGCACCGTTCACATACTGTTTCACACTGCTGGGTTATTAGAGTATGCACTGGTGTGGAAATAAACACTTAAGTATTAATTGATTTTGAAATACATGCACTCTGCCCTGCTGAGCATTTTTGTGCTTGTCAGAGCTTGACGCTGGCATTACAGGACTCTTCAATACGATTTTCCTGTGTATGAATTTCGAGGTGATGTTTACCAACAAACATACAGTAGCAAATTCTGTGTACTTTCTATCTGCCTAAAAGAAGCTGTGTAAGAAAATGAAACAAGCGTAGGTTATGCAGGTAGTCAAATACATGTATAAATGTGTGAATTCTGTTCAGAGCAAGGCATAAAAAGCTCTGCATTTCAGATGGTATGCTGACACCCCTCCATCTCCTGAGAACAGCATGCAACTCTATGAAGCAATACACATGCAGTGGACTAACCAACCATCCATCTCCTGAGAACAGCATGCGACTGTATGAAGCAATACACATGCAGTGACTAACCAACCATCCATCTCCTGAGAACTTTTGCATGCGACTGTATGAAGCAATACACATGCAGTGGACTAACCAACCATCCATCTCCTGAGAACAGCATGCGACTGTATGAAGCAATACAATGCAGTGGACTAACCAACCATCCATCACCTGAGAACTTATGCGACTGTATGAAGCAGTACAATGCAGTGGACTAACCAGCTATTCCTGAGAAAAGTAACCACTTCTTTATATCCCTCTTGAGCTCTTCGCGGGGCTGAACATAATGATTTGCTAGGCGGCTGCTGCTTTTATAAACAAGCGTGATCACCTACAGGGGACACTGGGGTATAAACAGTATTTTGTTACTTCCAACTTTGTTATTTCCAACAGATTTTTAGTCATGTAAAGAAGGATTTTTGTTGGGACTGACCTTTTAACTTTGTTATATCTGGCATTTATTACATCTGATCTCGTTATAAGCGGCTTTGAATGTATATATACATATATCTCTCTCTTGTGAGCGCGCCCACACACACACATGCACACATGCACGCACCTGCAACCCCTCCTGATGGTCCTTGCTGTTGCAGAGGATGCAGATAAGAGCGGTCAGGTATTGAAGGAAGCCATCACCAAGCTGAAACAGCACAACTTCTACCACCTGACCATCCAGGTGGAGCTCTACAACGACGACGTCATGGCCCACTGCTCACACACTGTCAGCTGCTCGTCAACTGAGGAATGTAGTCATTCTTGACTCACGTGTGAACAAAGTGGGTCTGCATAATGACCATGTCTGGTTGACCGTGTGTGTGTGCGTGGTGTGTGTGTGTGTGTGTGTGTGTGTGTGTGTGTGTGTGTGTGTGTGTGTGTGTGTGTGTGTGTGTGTGTGTGTTTGTTTTAAACTTTACTTTTATTTTTCTTGCCAGATACAGGCTCCAGTATAAGCAGACTGGCAGGATGATGAAGATTTGTAAGGCATTTTCTGTCATCTACAGCATGAATACGTCATAGAATGGGAAGGGCTGTAACTATGTGATTCTTTTTTTTTTTTTTTCAGCAGTACTTGCAGTATTACAAAATCAGCACTTTTTGCAACAAATTGTGATCAACTACTATTATTCCTGTAAGCACTGTTAACAAATAGGTCAAGTGATGTTGTATGCTGAAAAATCAACACGTATCAAATTCTGTCAAGAGTAGACTGTTTAATGGGAATTGTACCATGCAGATGTACACATATGAATAAATATATGACTATATCAAGAACTAAGATAGACCATGTACAGATATGTCTTGCCAAATACAGCGAAATAGATTATGAGTCTGTCATTGATGATGAATCATGCCAGTGGAGCCGTGTTAATGTGGATTTAAACCAAAGTCTCATTTGTGTTGCCAGTGGAGCCGTGTTAATGTGGATTTAAACCAAAGTCTCATTTGTGTTGATGATGACAAAGCTTTACACAAACTACTGCAAGGCGTCTTGAATATTACTTTGTTGCCAAAATGAGAGAAAGTGGTCAGTCACTTTCACAAAATCTGCGATCAGCTAAACATCAGCTGTATCGGGTAAATATAAGGTGTACATTGTTTTAAGATAAGACGTTATGTGTTGTGCCACTGGTGGTTGATGAAGAGCATTTGAACTACTTTGGCATCAACTCGCAGGCTTTAACACTTTTGTTCAAGGATACCAAGGGGGGGATGGCACTGGAGGAAGCAAGGAAGAAGGGAGTGTATATAAGGTGTTTGTGTTTCGGGGGTGGGGAGTAGGGAGAGAAGAGTGAAGAAAGAGAAATAAAGACTGGGCTGGAATGGTTTGGTACCTGTTTTTGCCTAGTGCAGGTAACCATTGCACACCAGCCACAAAGAGCTGTTGTCAAGGCCAGGGCATTTCATTAGGAACTGTGGCTGCTTGTAACTGTGTAGGAGCTAATGAGCTATGAGAGAAAAAGGAATGAGCGGAAGTGTGGAGAGAGAAGGGGGGGAGGGCGGGGGTGGTGGGCAGGGAGAGGGTGGTGTTTGGTGGCTGAAGGCTGAAGTGGATGGGCAGAGTGGAAAAGTACGGGAGAAGGAAATGGTCACTGGGAGAATCGGTGGTGTGTCAGCGCTGTGCTCACTGCCACACTACTTTCCTAGGGGGGCTGATCTGTGTTGGTGCGCCATGCACTGCCACACTACTTTCCCAGGGGGCTGATCTGTGTTGGTGCGCCATGCACCGCTGTGTGGGCGCTGTGCTCACTGCCACACTACTTTCTTTAGGGGGGGGAGGGGGAGGGGTTGATCTGTGTTGGTGCGCCATGCACCGCTGTGTGGGCGCTGTGCTCACTGCCACACTACTTTCCTTAGGGGGGGGGGGGGGGGGGAGGGGGAGGGGGCTGATCTGTGTTGGTACACCATGCACTGCCACACTACTTTCCTTGGGGGGGGGGGGGGGGAGGGGGGGGTTGATCTGTGTTGGTGCGCCATGCACCGCTGTATGGGCGCTGTGCTCACTGCCACACTACTTTCCCAGGGGGGCTGATCTGGTTGGTGCGCCATGCACCACTGTAGTTAGCTGAACAAATCGAGCCAGAGATGGGAATATTTAAGTAGTCACTGTGTTGGTTACTGTACACACTACAGTTAGCCAATGAAATCTTGCCCGAGACGTGAGCGAGCCGGTGGTCTGTGTTTTAAGCAGTGTGTGTGAGATGTGTGTGTGTGTGTGTGAGATTATCCTCCATGAAGAAGCGATATTGTTTCAGCAGCTTGATGCTTATTGCTGCATTGGTATAGAAGAGGCAGCCAACTTTATGAGGATGGGGGTGGGGGATGAAGGGATATCATCATGGGTTTCGTGGCTCAGGTTTGAGTATGCATCACAGTGATTTTTTTTTTTTTTTTTTTTTTTTTAAATAAGTTTTCCGCATTTTACAGTTCTACACAGGATACAGTGAAGGAAGCAGACTGATCTGGAAAAAAAAAAAGAAAAAAAGAAGTCAGATTTGTTTGATGTTGTAGAAATGATCCGATCACTGACGGAGGATCTTGTTCTTCACTGTCCTGCGGCAGCATTGATCACGCAGGGGTCACACAGGCCTTGACCTCTCCGCATGCTGGGAAAATTTCAGGGTTGCTGGCAGGTCGGTGTTGGGGCTGGAAAGAATGGACGGTACTGAACCGGGGTTGTGTTGGAAATGGTTCAGTGCGCTGGAACCAGGTTTGATGTCAGAAGTGTTTGAAAGGATGGTGTTGGAATTGTGATTATGCTGAAAAGTGTGGATGGTATGGAAAGTCTATGATGGAAACATTCCGGTGGATAAGGTAGTGATGAAGATAATTGTGTGTGTGGGCAAGTCCTCATCAACAAAGCTTTTGTTTTGGTGCCAGTAGAGAAGGGAAGCTATGTTTTCATACGCATTTAGTTGGCATGTATGTTATGGTATGTGTGGCATGTATGTGTAATGATATTTATGGCATGTATGTGTGATGGTACACCTTTTGTGATGCATGCTTGGATCCCACTTTCAGTGGTTTGGGCAGGAAAGCCCATTTGGAATTGTGTTTTGAAGGGCATCTTAATGAATGTATTTTAAGAATTTTTTTTAAAGATATATTATTTGTGGATCTCAGTAATGGCGGAAGGCTGAGTATTATTTATTGCCTTCCAATTCAAGAATACCGATAGTCATTTTTGTGTTTTAATAGTGTATTTTAACTGATTCTTAGCCTGTTGTCCAGCTTACATGGCTGAATTCCTGTTTCAAACTTTAGAAATAAATGTTATGCCACCAGATGAAAGACACTAACAAATTACAAGATGAACACAGCACGTTTCCACCTCTTTGGTCTTCTTCAGGCAAGATAAACAATATTTGAGACAATGAAAATGAAGCACAAACAGACGATCCTCAAATTGCGTGCAAAACAGCCGTTTTGTGCCCCATTTGAGGAGATAAGTGACAGTCTGTGCTTCGTTTTAATTGTCTTGATTGTTGTTTGTCTTGTCTGAAGAAAATTAAAGAGATGGAAACATGTTGTGTTTGTGTTGTGATTTGTTTGTTTCTTTCATTTCGTCGCATAGTAATTTTTCTTTTATTTTCAGTGTTTGGATGCATCACCTCACTTTCAAATTTCTTATTTCACTATGTCCTATCTTGAAATCTGTGGTGTTCTTCGTACAAAACAGTTTATTCCTACACATCAAATGAGGACACAATCTTTTGGTCATTGCGACTTATTTTCATGCACACCACAGATGTAGAATTCTGTTCCAAATCAGGTTTTTCGTGTTCTTTCCCTTCAGTCTGTCAAGAGATGTGAAACCATTATTTTTTAAAGCTTTGTAATGACAAGATTTCTTGCTGCATTTTTCATCTGGTGTATGAATTAGCCCAGAGACTGGATTGTAGTGTTTATTGTTCTGCACTGGACACTCAGATAGGTCCAGGACTGTTGTATATTAAAACAGACATCAGAATATGCTCTGGAATCTGACATACATATATGTATCAAAACAGACAGAATAGGACCTGGAATGTTTATCAATCAAAAGAGCTGATTTGAACAAGTCTCTGAATGTTTAGATTAAAACAGCCATGGAGATAAGTGCTGTATTGCACTGTATATTGAAACATAGGGCCTGTATGGGGTATACTAAAATCGGACCAGGTCTTTGAATATGTAGATTTAAACAGCCATTAGGACAAGTGCCATATTATATTGTTTCTGATTAAGACATGGGTCCTAGTATTTCATATTCTAAAACCATCAATAAGTTTTAATAGACTGCTGCTTTTCATGCAGATGTGCCAAAATTTTTACCCCCAGAGAAAATGGAAGCAAGAAACGAAAGGAAACAGCACCTCAGGTATTAGAGATGTAGTTGAGAACCGATGTGTGTACCATAGAGGAGGCCATTGGCAGCAACAGAGGAGACCATTGGCAGCAGCGTGACAGCTTTTGACTGCACTACAGTCGCTTGCACACGGTGGCTGTCGGCACCGTCAAATGAGGCTAGGAGCAGGCTCAATGCTTCAGCAGAAAGGGGGGCTTTTATTGCAGTGTGCTTGTTCCGTGTTGGGTCAGTGTACAAACCTGAGGTGGACATTCATGACATACACCAAGTAAACAGGTGTAAGTGTGTGTGGGAAAGTTATTGTTTGTATTTCAAGTCCAGCTTTAGTTTCCTGTTGACATTCTTTGCCAAGAGAGAAACAGCGAGAGTGCCATGAGAGGGGAAAAGCAAGGAGAGGTGCAGGGGAAATAACTTTGTATGATTATTTCCCTTGCCAATTCAGGCTTGAAAACAAACTTTTTAATCTTTGTTGGTTTTACTTTCTCTTTTATTTAACTTTTAATTTGATGTGCAAGTGGAGTGCACCAAGTTCTGTTGCCTTGTTACTGGACTTCATCACACCCTGTGACATCACAGTGAGGCTGTGACCAGTGATGTGAGGCATTATCACCCGACTTGCTGGCCTCGCTGTATTGTTGACACTGTTCAACAGCAAGGGTTACAGCAGCCAAGGGAAAGCATTTATGAGCCATCGCTGGCACTTACACAGGGCAGATTTATTACACTAAACACAGGGCAGATTTACTCTTAATGAGGATAAACAATACTACGCAGATGAATGACGATTTAATATTTTTTTTCTGGATGGAGTTTTCACGTTTGCATTTAAGAAAAAGAGGAATGTGTGCAAACATGTGAAGATAAATGTTTTTTGTGGTTAGCGAGATGCCAGCCTCTGAACTCCCCCGTCCCCCATCCCCCCTGCACCCCATCCCTCCTTCGACTGCTGTGAGCTGTGTAAAGACATGAAGTGGAAAAGTTCACTTTGGTGTGGAGGGTGATGCCTCCTTCAGCATTCTCACCCTACCCTTTCTCTCATCGCCATTTGCTGTGTGAAGGTGAAGTAGTCAAGGTCACTTTGTGCAGAGGTAGGCATTTCAGTTCTAGCTCCCCTTTCTCTGATTGCCTTTAGCTGCATTCAAGTGAAGTAAAAATGATTGCTTTGTGTGGAGCAGGTGCTCCGCTGTGAGCTCCCCCTCCCTCTGCCTTCTGTCACTGCCGTTAACCCTCACCTCCCCCTGCCCCTGAGCTCTTTGTACTGGTGTTCATCTTTCTATTTGGACTTCAGAGGTTGTGCTACAATAAGAGGGAACCAAGCTGAAAATGCTGACAGATTTTTTTACATTTTTGTTTGTTTGTTTGTTTATTTTTTGTTTTAGTTAACAGATATTGAAAATAGTTAGGAATGAGATCTGTGGGGGATGATGCTGAACATGAGCTGTGAAGGTTATCCCCCTTGTCAGCTTGTTTTTGTCTGCCCTTGAATGATTCACATTGCCCAAGAACACTGTTATCGTGGGATTTTATAGATAGTGCATGATCATTAAGATCACTTATCGTGGGATTTTGTGGATAGTTGTATGATCACTAAGATCACTGCCATCGTGGGATTTTATAGATAGACGTATGATCACTAAGGTCACTGCTATTGTGGGATTTTGTGGATAGTGTATGATCACCAAGATCACTATTATCGTGGGATTTTATAGATAGTGTATGATCATTAAGGAAATAGATGCTGTGCTTTGAGGTACATGTTTTTTTTTTTTAGTGGCAATGCACAAAAGATCCAAACTCTACACGCTTCAGAACTGCAGCTAGCTGGTTTGTGTTGTGTACATACAGTACGTCCCAGTGACTTACATCACAACTGTGTGTTGCTTTGTGAGACTGAGTTCTTTTTTTTTATCTGTAAGTGCCAGTGTGTGTGTGTGTGTGTGTGTGTGTGTGTGTGTGTGTGTGTGTGCATGCATGTCTGTTTGAGGGGTTAGGATGGGGACAGGTATCTATCACATGTGACAAGGAGAGAGGTGTGCTCCACCAGCGCCACTACTATCTCCATAACTCTCCCCAATCTCCTCTCCTGCACACACATGTACACACGTAAACACACCCACACACAGGCACCTGACACATGTAACGCACGCAACGAAGATATCATATCGCAATTATAAGGGCAACCTACAGGCAGTGGATATATCATAGCCCAATTTTAATGCAACACACACACACACACACACACACACACACACACACACACACACACACTGTGGAAAAATGAAACAAACAAAAAAAGCTTCACTGGTGGCAGAGGTAAAGAACATATATATGAAAGAAAGGTCACTTTTGTGATGCAGATTGTGATCATTTTTTTTTTTTTTTTTTCTGAATGCATTTGTTTTGAATGTATTGTGCGTGTGCAGGGAGGGGAGAAGGGGTAAGGTGGGGATGTGGAGAGGGCTTGCATGTGTGTGTGGAAAGAGAGGTTGTGTGTGTGTGTGTGGAAAGAGAGTTGTGTGTGTGTGTGTGTGAAAGTGTGGATGTTTTAAGCTTAGAGCAAATAAACTGAGAGAAAACTGCTGAGCATGAACCCTTTATCGTGGGCTTTCCCCGACTCCAGTCCACACCACACCTGTGTTCTTACCTTCACCTTGGCTGGCTTTACCCCAGCTGTCCTGGGATACATAAAGGGAGAGAAGGAAGGAAACCTTCTGAACGGGAGCCTCTAGGCAAAAAAGGAAAGAAAGGAAGAATGAACCTTTTTTTTTTTTTTTCTTAAATGGATATCTTTTGAAGTGAAAGATGACATTATTTTTGATGTTAGTTTATTGTTGATATTGTTTTCATGATTCACAGTCAGAGCTGAAAGGAAGAACAGAACCTTTTTTTACTTACATGATATCTTTTGAAGTGAAAGATGACGTTATTGTTGATATTATGTTTATTGTTGATATCATTTTCATGATTCATGGTCAGAGCTAGTGGAGACAGACTTTGCTTCAGTTTTTTCATTCCACAGACTCCGAGATGAGGTCTGCTCCATTTTCCCCTACAGTTTAGTTGACCCGGAAGAGATGGTTTGAGGTTGAAGAGAACTGAGGCAACGTGGTGTCTCAGTGTTGTCAGCGTGCGTTAGTTTTAATGTTTGCACATAGTAAGGGGAAGGAGACGAGTAGTAGCATGGCTGTTTGAGAGGCTGTCAGGTGATCTTTGTATGGTTGCTTCCATGGTGACAAAGGATCAGAGGAGGGAAAGCAAGCATATGATTGGCCGAGACATGATCATGAATGAGTAATTTCAGTGTATTGTTTTTTTTTTATGTTTTTTTTTTTTTCCAATCAGACCATGTGAAAGATGTGATATTGACAGACCCCCATGCTAGATGTCTGGTGCGCCATCCTCTTGATTCCTTGGTGTTGTTGTTGTTGTTGCCCTTTTTGGGTTTATTTCTCATCTTTAGTAACTAATAGCGCAATTTCAGCTGATTTCATATTTTGATAAGTTCTGGTATCTGTGTAAAATGTGATTGTTGACAATGTTAATGACAATGAGGCATGATGAAAAATGATAGGCATGAGCTAGGCCTGCATGCTCACTCAGAGTCAGTCAGTTTTCCTCCACAGTTTTCTTGGCACGGTGCTTCACACACATGTAGGATTTGGTGAAATTTTTTTAAAGAGTGAGGAAAAAAAAAATGTTTATCTCTAAAAAAAAAAAAAAAAAAAAAAACCATTGTGTTAAAGTAGACAGTGGTAGATATTTTGGGTAAAGAAATGAAGTCTCCGTAACTGATGTTGACTGTGTGGACAAATCCCTCTCAAAACATCAGATGTCCAAACATTTCATGCAGTAGAACGTTTAATTCTGCAGCCTCCATTATTCCAGGAATTGAGGGTTTTTTAATTCCAGGAATCTGGATTCATGATTATTTGTGATTTTTATATGTTTCTTGATGATTCTGTTTTTTTTTTTCCTCCATTATTACATTGCTTTTCAGAATCTGTTTGAAATCTGAGTCTGTTTACTCTGGATGATACGATATGTCAGGAAAAGAAGAGATAAATTGTATTCATCAGTACATTGCCATGAAAATAGAGACCTTTCAAAGGAATGAATCGAAAGGCTTTCAGCAAGTGACCTTGTAGGGTGTTATTCATCTCTCAGCCGTGGCAAGGCTTCCGTCAGAGTTTTGTAGAGGCTGCATGGTGTCTGTACAGGGCTGGGCAATACCTGCAGAAACCAAGGTCTGTAGGAGGTCAAACCAAGGTCTGTTTAGGGTCAAACAGATCTGTGCAAGGTCGAACCGAGATCTGTACAAGGTCAAGCCAAGGTCTGTACAAGGTCAAGTCAAGGTTGTACAAGGTCAAACCAAAGTCTGCACAAGGTCTGAGCAAGGTCTGTACAAAGTCAAACCAAGATCTGTAAAAGGTCAGTCCAAGGTCTGTGCAAGGTCAAACCAAAGTCAAACAACAACATGTGTGCAATGCCTTCATTTCATTAATTGAAGTGTTTACAGCTTGTAATGTGTTGCAATCTAAAAACTGTACAGGCATCTCTGAAATGTATACTGTGAGAGAAGCTTGAGAAGGTGCAGGACTTTGATCTGTTGCGGTGCAGTACACTGACCTCATCCAACAACACTTGAAGATGCTGCATCCAGGTGCTTCATAGACAAAGCCTGTTGCATCAGTATGTTGCCCAGAGCCAACCCTTTGGTGTGTCATTAGATGTTACTTTAATGAAATTCTTTTATATCAAACAGTTTTCGTCACTTCTCTCTTCTGTCAAAGAACAATCATCACAATTAAGAGACATTTACATTATGCTGCTATTATTAGAGACATTTACATTATGCTGGTATTTCTGTGGTGGAAGGTCTTAGCGCATTAGACAAAGTGCAGAGACAAAGACCAAAGTCAAGAGGACAAATAACACAAGTGGAGTGAACAAAAACTGCACGACAATTCATCCAGTCCTACCAAACTGCTGGCATTAGTAATTTCAGGGTAGACATTTTTTGTGGTAGACACTGCTTGTCATCGTCAACAAATGGGTGCAGGAGTTGACTCCCTGCTTTTCAATGTCTCCTCACTACCAGGCCTCCTGTGAAGGAAAAAAAAGTGGAATTTTTTTTCTTGTTTATTGGCTGTACATACACTAGATATGACGTCAGAGAATAAACGGAGACTATTTATGTTTTTTGGCTGTACATGCACTAGGTGTGATGTCGGAGAGTAAACAGAGACTATTTATTTATTTTCATATTGTAACTGTCCACATATTTTCATATTGTAACTGTCCACATTGATTTCATATTGTAATTATTGACATGGAAATTGCCGTGAGTTATAGAAGATTTTGTTTGTTCATTGTGGAAGTCCCGTACTTATGTGATTGAAGGGCAGTCCAGGGGGATCATTGATCTTTGGTGTGAATGAGACTCTTGAAAGTGCAGCTTATTTATTGATGGTGGTTGTAGAAGACCATTTTGTCGTTGGGTTTATCTTTACGTGTTCTTGCTCATGTAAGCGTGAACATCACCGGAAAAATTATGGCAGAGTGTGCTGACATTCTGATCAGTTTGATTGTGTCATAAGGGAGCTTTCAGGGTAGTGAGTGAGTGAGAGAGAGAAAGCGACTGGGTGATATAACCAGAAACTTCTAATGAGAATCCCACACACCCTACCCCACCCCCCCTGGACCCCCAGATTCAAAGTTTGTTTTTTTTTTCTGGTACGTCTTCCTGATCACTCATGTTGTTATATTGTTAGAGAAATGTCAATATGATATGGCTTGGCTGGTGGGCTGACTTGTTTCATGTTGTTATATTGTTAGAGAAAGGTCAATATGATATGGCTTGGCTGGTGGGCTGCCTTGTTTCATGTTGTTATATTGTTAGAGAAAGGTCAATATTATATGGCTTGGCTGGTGGGCTGGCTTGTTTCATGTTGTTATAATTATTGTTAGAGAAAGGTCAATATTATATGGCTTGGCTGGTGGGCTGGCTTGTTCTAGTGGCTTGGATTGAATGTTTTTATTCGGTACCACATCAGAGCTGCCAAGCGTGTCCAAAATTTAGCTGTACTGTAAGTGTTACATTCCAAATTGAAGTGTAGCATTTGTATGCGATGCCACACGTCAGACTCTACAGCATTTTCAGTTGCACTTTGCTTCATGCGTGACATGGTTGTAGACTAAGAAGAGATAAATCTCGCTAGTTATCAAATGATTTTTTTTTTTTTTAGACTGACAAACAAGAAAAATAGCGGACAGGGAAAATGGGAAAAGGCAGTCAGATCATGATTGCCCAAATCATTGTTTCCCCTTTTTTTCATTCTCTCTGTATTGACCACGGTGATTTTTTGACAAAATCAATATACAGTATAAAGATCTAGGTTACATGGATTTAGTTTAAACTGTCTTTAAATCTGAGAAGTGTATGTTTGTTTATTTTTGAACATTTTAGGGTTTTGGCGTAACATTGCACAATAAAGGGTAGCAGTGTGGCATGTCGATGTAATTGTAACATGCTGCATTATGAAGTCGTAACACCTGGCAGCTCTGCAGTGTGTCAAGTCAGCTGCTGTGTAATCAGACAAAGGCAACGCACTGTCTTCATCATACTTTTATAGAATAGCATGGTCAGTGCTTCGTTTGCGTTGATATTGTTATGGTTGTACACCTAGTACTGCTGCATTTGTGTGAATCTTTTCATGTTCCATGAATTCTTTTGAATTATTTTCTCTGGTGGTAGTGAAAGGTGCGCAGGATGTGTCAGACAGTCTTGTGGGTCATCTGGTGTTGGTGACCTGGTTTGTGATCTGGATGATGGCTGAGTCAGCAGTGTGATCTGGATGATGGCTGAGTCAGCAGTGTGATCTGGATGATGGCTGAGTCAGCAGTGTGATCTAGATGATGGCTGAGTCAGCAGTGTGATCTGGTTGATGGCTGAATCAGCAGTGTGATCTGTGATCTGGATGATGGCTGAGTCAGCAGTGTGATCTGTGATCTGGATGATGGCTGAGTCAGCAGTGTGATCTGGATGATGGCTGAGTCAGCAGTGTTATCTGGATGATGGCTGAGTCAGCAGTGTGATCTGAATGATGGCTGAGTCAGCAGTGTGATCTGGATGATGGCTGAGTCAGCAGTGTGATCTGGATGATGGCTGAGTCAGCAGTGTGATCTGTGATCTGGATGATGATGGCTGAGTCAGCAGTGTGATCTGGATGATGGCTGAGTCAGCAGTGTGATCTGGATGATGGCTGAGTCAGCAGTGTGATCTGGATGATGGCTGAGTCAGCCGTGTGACCTGGTCGATGGCTGAGTCCGCCGTGTGACCTGGTCGATGGCTGAGTCAGCAGTGTGACCTGGTCGATGGCTGAGTCAGCAGTGTGATCTGGATGATGGCTGAGTCAGCAGTATGATCTGTGATCTGGATGATGACTGAGTCAGCAGTGTGACCTGGTTGATGGCTGAGTCAGCAGTGTGACCTGGTTGATGGCTGAGTCAGCAGTGTGATCTGTGATCTGGATAATGGCTGTATGTTTAGGGATTGCATATGTAGAAAGCTGGGTGTTGTTTGGTGGAGCTTTAATGCGTTATGGTTTTGTTATGGATGTATTTGATTTTTCTTTTAGCTCTGATGGGCTTCCATGCTTTGCTGGACTTTTCAGCAGTGTGACGAAGGATGTAGTGACCGACAAACCGATGTCATGTCTTTCTCATGTACACCTCATCATCTGTGTCTGATGGACAGTACATGTACATCTCGTGATCTGTGTTTAATGAACAGTACATGTACACCTAATGATCTGTGTTTAATGAATAGTACATGTATACCTCATGATCTGTGTCTGATGGATAGTACATGTACACCTCATGATCTGTGTCTGATGGATAGTACATGTACACCTCATGATCTGTGTCTGGTGGATAGTACATGTACACCCTCGTGATCTGTGTCTGATGAACAGCGAGTGTACACCTCATGATCTGTGTCTGATAGACTGTACATACACACCTCGCTATCTGTGTTTGATAGACAGTACACATACACTTCATGATCTGTTTTAAGTAGACAGTACATATACACCTCATGATCTGTGTCTGATGGACAGTACGTGTACTCTTCATGTTCTGTTTCTAGAAGACAGTTCATGTACACCTCGTGGTCTGTGCAGTAGGTGTACACCTCATGGTCTGCGTTTTATGGGTGTACATGCTTGTGATGGAAAAAGAGCAATCTTCTGTACATGGTCCTGGGCCTGGACCCAGGCTGGACTTGGGGGGGGGGGGGGGGGGAGGGGGGGTAGGTGAGGGTGGATAGGGGATGTCTCTGTCTCACACTGCAGTGGAAACAGTGCAATGTTGGTTAAAATATTCATCAAAATAATCATTTGGACATTTGTTGGTTAAAATATTCATCAAGTGGGCATTTGGACGTTTGTTGGTTAAACTGTTCATCAAATGGTCATTTGGACATTTGTTGGTTTAAACTATTCATCAGATGGTCATTTGGACATTTGTTGGTTTTAAACTATTCATCAGATGGTCATTTGGACATTTGTTGGTTAAACTATTCATCAGATGGTCATTTGGACATTTGTTGGCGCTGTCCTCACAGGCAGGGAGCTCAAAACACTGTACAACAAATGTGAAATGAATCAATAAACATCAACATGTACCACTCAAAAACACTGTACAACAAATGTGAAATGAATCAATACACATCAACATTTACCACTCAAAGCACGTGCAATAAATGTGAAATGAATCAATACACATCAACATTTACCACTCAAAGCACGTGCAATAAATGTGAAATGAATCAATACACATCAACATTTACCACTCAAAGCACGTGCAACAAATGTGAAATGAATCAATACACATCAACATTTACCACTCAAAGCATGTGCAATAAAAGTGAAATGAATCAATACACATCAACATTTACCACTCAAAGCACGTACAATGAATGTGAAATGAATCAATACACATCAACATTTACCACTCAAAACACTGTACAATAAATGTGAAATACATCAATACACATCAATAATTACCACTTAAAGCACTGTACAATAAATGTGAAATGCATCAATACACATCAATATTTATCACTCAAAAAACTTCACACTAAATGTGAAATACATCAGTACATGTCAACATTTGCCACTCAAAGCGCTGAACAATGAAAGTGAAACACATCAATACGCATCAATATTTACCACTCAAAGCGCTGTACAGTGAATGTGAAATATCAATACACATCAGCATTTACCACTCAAAGCATTGTTCAATGAATGTGAAATAATAATAATGATAATAATAATAATGTATGGATTTTATATGGCGCAATTCTTGGGGTCAGCTCATTGCACTTAAACACACCCTCGAACACTCGCACTGACATGTGTTCACACACACACGCACACACACACACACACACACACACACACACACACACACACACACACCCCCGACACAGGCGTACTTATCAAGTTCATCAGTTAAAGCGTAAACAATACAGTTTTATGTAGTACATAAAAAGTCAGGTCGGAATAATAGACACAGCATTTAGATATTATGGTTGAAGAAGGCTTTCCTAAAGAAGTATGTTTTTAACTCTGATTTGAATTTAGATAATGTGGGCAGGTCACGTAAGCTATCAGGAAGAGAAATTCAAAGAGTGGGCGCACTAAAGCGAAATGTTCTCTCACCGACTGTCTTTAACGAGCACCTAGGAATTTTCAGAAGTTTTTGAGAAGATGAGTGAAGAGACCGAGAAGTTTGATAGGTGGACAGAGAAGCAGAAAGATACTGTGGGAGTGTCCCATCAAAGTAACGATAGGCAAAAACTGCGATTTTGAACTGCCATCGATATTTGATGGGAAGGCAGTGAAGTTCACGCAACAAAGGTGTAATATGCTCATTTTTACGCTTTTTGAGAGAACAAGCCAAGCTGCACTGTTTTGCACCCTTTGTAATCGTGCAAGCTGTTCTGAAGGAAGTCCTGCCAACACAGAGTTACAGTAGTCTAATCGGGACATTACCATGGCGGTGATGAGTCTGCTTGTTGCCTGTGTGGAGAGGTAAGACTGGATAGAAGCAATACGTCGCAATTCCAGGAAGCATGCACGACAAACATTAGATATTTGGTTCTGCATAGAGAGCGTTTGATTAATGCTGACACCTAAATATTTTCACTGACTCTTTGAAAGGTAAAACAACACCATCAATTTCTGCCGACTCAGCTTTAACCATCTTGACATGAGAGGAGGTACCAACAGCCATGATCTCGGTTTTGTCACTATTCAGCTTAAGTTTGTTGCTGGTCATCCAGACTTTTACATCCCCCAAAACATGCGATAATGTCTTATTGAGCACCTTGAAAATCGCTGGTAGTTGCACTCTTAGAGAGTTCAGTGTCATCTGCAAATTTGTGGAAGTCACAGCCATGGGCAGAAATAACGTCAGATAAAGGCTGAAAATAAAGGGTAAAAAGAACTGGTCCAAGGACAGAGCCCTGAGGAACACCATACAGAGAGAGGAGAAGGGGATAATTCAGCACCATTAATGATTACCGTCTGTGTCCTGTCAGAAAGGTATGATGTGAACCATTTGAGAACTATATTGTCAAATCCAAAAGTAACCTCGAGTCTCTTGAGTAGGATAGAGTGGTCAAGAGTATCGAAAGCAGCACTGAGGTCAAGCAATGCTAGAAGGGAGACTAGTATATCGTCTGATTTACAAAGCAAGCAGTCTAAGACACTCAGAACTGCAGTCTCTGTGCTGTGGTTTTTTCCTATCAGACTGACACACTCTTGGAGACCATTATCTGACAAATGGATTGGAGCTGCTTCGAAACAACACGTTCAAGGATTTTAGAAAAGAAATGGAAGATTTGATACTGGTCTAAAATTCTTCATATCATTTGCGTCAAGACCACTTTTCTTCAACAAAGGTGTGACAACAGCATATTTGAACTGTGGAGGGACACAACCAGATGCGAGAGATTTGTTCACAATGGACGTAATCAACGGCACCAGATGTGAGGCACACTGTTTCATGAGGGGAGTGGGGATAGGGTCAAGGATACAACTTTTACCAGGAGAATGAGCAATCAAATAAAAAATCTGCTTTTCACTAACGGGTTCAAAACAGGAAAACAAAGGTCCATCATACAAATCAAAAAGAGCAGACCGGCATGAATCAGAGTCAAGATTGTCTCGAATACGCATATCAATACACATCAGCATTTACCACTCAAAGCATTGTGCAATGAATGTGAAATAGCATTACACATCAGCATTTACCACTCCAAGCTCTGTACAATGAATGTGAAGCACATTAATGTACATCACACATTGAACACTCAAATCATTTCATAAGAAATGTGAAGCACATCAATACACATCACACATTTAACACGGACCATTTCATAAGAAATGTGAAACGCATCAGTACACATCACACATTTTAACACACAGACCATTTCATAAGAATTGTGAAGCACATCAATACACATCACATTTAACACTCAAACCATTTCACAGTAAATGTCAAGCACATCAATATTCATCACACATTTAACACTCAAAGCACTTTACAAAAGAGTGGTACATGACACACATATGCCAAAGGAAAAAAGAGTACAGCTCTAAAAAACACACGTGCATCCATGTTTATTGAGATAGTAATTCACACACATGCACATGCGTGCACTCGCTCATGTTTGCGTGAACGTACCTTCATTTGCAAGCACAGGCATTCGTGCACATGCATGCATGCAAGTGCACAAAACACACACACACACACACACACACACACACACACACACACACACACACACACCACATGCACACACATCTTACAAAAACACACACAGTCACGTACACACACACACACACACACGCACACACACACACACACACACACACACACACTCTCTCTCTCTCTAACTTGGTACGTTCCATACCTGCATGTCACAATGAAGAGTCAGACACCAGTACAGTAAGCAATTTCCAAAAGACCACTGTTTAGACCAGTGTGAACAGATTGAAGGGAAGCAGATAGGGGAGGTAATCTGGTCCAGACGGATGGGGCCCAATAGACTAGAACAGTAGATAGGGGAGGTAATCTGGTCCAGACAGAGGGTGCCCAAAAGATTAGAACAGTAGATAGGGGAGGTAATTTGGTCCAGACAGATGGGGCCCGAGAGATTAGAACAGTAGATAGGGGAGGTAATCTGGTCCAGACAGAGGGTGCCCAATAGACTAGAACAGTAGATAAGGGAGGTAATCTGGTCCAGACAGATGGGGCCCGATAGAACTAGAACAGTAGATAGGTTAGGTAATCTGATCCAGACAGAGGGTGCCCAATAGAACTAGAAGAATAGATAGGGGAGGTAATCTGGTCCAGAACAAGAAGAGTAGTTGGGGGAGGTAATCTGGTCCAGACAGAGGGTGCCAATAGAACTAGAAGAGTAGATAGGGGCGGTAATCTAGTCCAGAGGGTGCCCAATAGAACTGGAATAGATAGGGGAGGTAATCTGGTCCAGACAGAGAGTGTCCGATAGAACTAGAAGAGTAGATAGGGGAGGTAATTTGGTCCAAAGGGTGTCCAATAGAACTAGAATAGTTAGGGGAGGTAATCTGGTCCAGATAGAGGTGCCCAATAGAACTAGAAGAGTAGATAGGGGAGGTAATCTGCTCCAGACAAAGGGTGTCCTATAGAACTGAAAGAGTAGATAGGGGAGGTAATCTGGTCCAGACGAAGGGTGCCCAATAGAACTAGAAGAGTAGTTAAGGGAGGTAATCTAGTCCAGAGGGTGCCCATGGAACTAGAAGAGTTAATAGGGGAGGTAATCTGATCTAGACAGAGGGTGCCCAATAGAACTAGAAGACTCGCGGGAAGTCTTCAGCTTTAAACATGGGGACCAAGGAGCCAGCTTGCATTGAAACATGGTCAGGGTTGGTGAAGGACTATCGATGCCAAATACATACATCCTACTGTACAGTTGGATATGAATGGCATTTCACCATGGAATGACCTCGTCATCACATGCCTGCGCTCCCTTTTTGGGGGGGGGGTGGGGGGGGGGAGGGGGCAACAATAATGATATTCATCTCCACTTATATGACTGGTAGTGCTGTTTTCTTCCTGGAAAAAAAAAATAGTCGTTTAGATCTCAATCACTTTGATCTTGCAGCATTTGTAGATTGAATGAAAAATAGATTTAGAAATTCCGTTCATTTGCTTTGAAGCTGATTGATATTGTTATTGTTATTGTTCATATACTTAGCTTAGTTAATATTCATTTATATCCTATGAATTATAGTTTCTATAAACAGAGGGGGGTTTTGTACATTTTCTTTCAAGATCCTTCAAGATATTTTTTAAGTCATCCTTGTATTGGAAGTTTGAGGAAGAGGTAAGAGGAGGAGTTTTGAACATCAAATGGTCTCTTCTCTTTCTCTCTGTCTCTGTCGGTGTCTCTTTCCCTCTGCCTGTCTGTCTGACTCTCACTCTCCCTCTCTCTCTCTCGCACATCTTTGTGTGATAAGTTTACAGCCTTCTTTAAGTAATCCATTTGCCAGACTTTCCCTGATGTTCCTGACTCTCCAGTTATTGTGGCCAGGGAAGAACTAAACGCTCAATAAACCAATGAAATGATCACAGTGATTTTTCTTTCGCTTATGTGTCTTGGGCCAGAACATGACCTGTCAGTATGTGTCAGTTTCTGTGCACCTTTGTTCCTGTGTCTGCTGTCTCTCCTTCCCCTCACCCCTGTCTTCCTCATTGTCTCTCTCTCTGTACCTGTGATTGCTACATTACATACAAGCAGTTAGCATGCATGCAGACAAAATATACAGTTTGCATACATGCACACATAATGCAGTTATGTATGCAGGCACATGCACATGCAGCTATCATGCACATGCACATCCGTTATGCACGCACACATACATGCACTTAACATGCATAAACACATGCATGCAGCTATCATGTACGCACATTTGCATGCAGTTATTGTGTATGCACGCATACATGCCATTATAATGCACGCATGTAGTTATGTATGAGCACATACATGCAGTTAGCACATGCTTATATTTGAATGCAGTTATCATGCATGCACATATATATGCCATTATCATGCACCACTCCTGTGTATGCAGTTATCATGCATGTACACAAACATGCAGTTATTGTGCACACACACATACATGCAGTTGTTGTGTGTGTTATCATGCACACACAAACATGCAGTTGTCATGCACCCACACATACACGCAGTTATCATGCACACACACATACATGCAGTTGTTGTGTGTGTTGTTATCATGCACACACACATACATGCAGTTATCATGCACACACACACATACATACAATTATGCACACGCACATACATGCAGTTATCATGCACACGCACATACAAGCAATTATCATGCCTGCACATATACATGCAGTTGTCATGCATACGCACATACATGCAGTTATCATGCACGCAAACATACATACATGCAGTTGTCATGTACACACACACACATGCAGTATCATGCACACACACACACACATAAATGTAATCATCGTGTATGCACACATACATGCAGTTATCATACACACACATGTGTACAGTTATGCATGCACACATTCATGCAGTTATGTACACACATGCATGAGTTTTATATTATGCACACACACATTCATGCAGTTATCATGCACACACATATGCATGCATTTATGGTGTATGTACACATTTATGCAGTTATCATGCATGCACACATACATCAGGTCACATGTACTTAATCTGCATACAGACATACTTGGACGCATGGGCACACAAGCAAACATGCAGGCATGAGTGTGTGCAACTCCAGTCACTTTCAATCCTCGTGGGAAGGGGGTGGGGGGGGGGGGGGGGGGGGGGGGTCCTATCGTTGTTCTTGGAAAAAGTCGAGAGGAAGGTCGATCAGTGGGATAGCCAAGTTCTTGTTGGTGGGTTGGGAGTTGGCAACGATACAGGTCACTAGTGAACTTCATGTATGATGTTCGCATTTTCCGACAGGTAGCAACTTTGAGAGTAAAGAAAATGTGCACATGTTCACCTCACACAATCGGTGTTTCGTAGTAATGTTGCCTTCCGATCCCCCCCCCCCCCCCCCCCCCCCCCCCCCCCCCCCCCCCCCCCCCCCCCCCCCCCCCCCCCCCCCCCCCATAAATTGTGAAAAAAAGACAAAAAAAGAGTCCATCAATATGAATGCGATCAAATGGCCTAACGTGAAAAAAAAAAAAAAATCATCGGTAAATTTGAAAACGGATCCCTTTTGATTGAGTAGAAATGCAGATAGAGATATGTCGAGAAAATGACAAATATTTCAAATGATGTGTACTGTTTAGAAAACTGAAATTGTTCACAACAAATAGTTTCAAACAGGCACTCGTATGCCGAAAGGGGACCAGCATTAATGTTGCGCACCCCACCTTCTAAGTCTGCGAATACAATGGATCACTGCAAGTAAAAATTATAATCATATTCTGTTTTAAGGAAAGGTTTTAGACTCGGATCTGGCCAAATGAGCAGTTTTTAATGTTATATTGAAAAGAAGGTACGAAGAAAGTGCTTCCCAAGAATCGGCAAGAAGCCTCGAACATGTGAAGCGAAAGTGCCATTTTCTCGAAAAAAGGGACGCAACTTTAGGCAAACAGATTTGTCGTCTGCAAGAATGAAACGTTTGAGCTCAACTATCTTTAATTAAAAAAAAAAAAAAAAAAATCGAATGATGCGTATTGCATTGAAAGGATTCAAATCTGTGCATCTGGAGGCGTGTATAATAATAATAATGATAATAATAATAATAATTCAGAACCTCAACATACCGTGTGATGCGCAGCAGAATGGTCAACCTAACCTCGGTAAAATGTGCTAACGTTCTAATGTGCAAATTTGTCGGTGTGTTTTTGATGCAATGTTGTGCATGTTGGCAATGCTAGCAATTTACATGTGTACATTGTTTCTTTCTGTGAATATTTGGACACAAAAATTTTTAAGAAGATATATGGAGGGCTTCTATCGACAATGACATTACCAGATATTGGACATGCATGTTTAACCCAATCAGTGTTTGTCCAGCCGAAACCAAAAGTAGGTTTCGGGGAAAGCCCCGAAGAGTCGACTTCTGAACATCGTCAGATTGCAGTGTTACTGATCGCAAAATGTGTCACAGTCTTGCTGGGTTTGTCAAGTACATGTGTTTAATCTTTTGAATTGGAACTTTCTAAGGCAGCAGTCTTGTCGAGCCAAATCGGCTTGCACAGATAAATGTAAACTGAAGGTTACCACCAGCTTGCTTCGCGTTGACGCAAAGGTTACGCCTAGACGACCAGACGTTTCTCTCATTTCGACTTCCGTGATGTTATGTCCCAGAACCATTTGCGTGATACAGGGACTTCCTTGACGGTTTCTTCTAGAGCCTTCTGCACAACAAAGAACTTATGTTCAAGGTAAGTGAGCTTCCATAAGATATGAAAAGATAATACTTCTTTTTGTAAGATGGTAATTAGGCATTACAATAGTAATCTTTTGATTTGTTCAAACCCAGCTTGACACCTAGTGTAGTCAGTGAGTTGAGTGACACACAGTTATGGCGACTGGCTGTTCAAGTTTGTCAGGGACCTGTTCTCAACCTTCACAGGTACCATGGAATAAGGTGAGAGTGGCATAGTGATGAGCAATCAGGTGTGTGTTATTTGGCTGTTACTCCAGCTCATATAACATATTCTCTTGTGACCGCGGTTGGCACAACCCTGGCCGAATGATCAGTTTCGGTGAAGAATTTTCATGATTCAAGGTGGGGGACATTCTTTCCTGTAAAGCTGATACAGAAAGGAACTCCACAACCCCAGTCACCCCCCACACAGTTTTATAGAGTTAGGGTTAGGTTAGGGTTTGGAACAGGGTTAGGTTTAAATTAGGCCTAGTTTTGCATTAGGGTTTGGGTCCCTTGAGGGTTAGGTGCATTTGTCAGTATAAAACCAGACAAAGGAAGATTTGCTTCACCAAATGTCTCATTTCATATTGGTAAATAAAAACCGGAAGATTTGTTATTCCAAATGGTTCATTTCAGATTGTTCATTGCAGATGGATTCAGTGATAAAACCAGAGGAGACTGCCACTCCTGCTGGTTGTATGACTGCCACTCCTGCTGGCTGTATGACCTTAGCTCTAACCCTGACCTAGACCTTCGTCTTACCCTGATCCTAATCCTACCCTAATCCCATCCTAACTGTATAAAATCTTCTACTAACTTTTGTTAATAAACTGCACTTGAAGTGTGGGGGTGTGGAGTTGTCTTCTTGGAGTGCTCTTCTTTTGATCTCAGAAAAGGAAACAGCATCCATTACATTTATAAGATGGGAGGAGGGGGGGGGGGGGGGGAGTCCTTTTTGCTTCTTTTGTATATGTGTTTTTTCTTTTTTGTTATTGCTGTTGTTGTTGTTGTTGTTGTTTTTAAATGAACTTTGAATATGTGAACCGTTAAACGCTAGAACAATTGCGTGCACCTCCTGTGTAGTTTTCCATTGTTTCTATCATCAGCTTTATTGTAGCCAGTTTTTTTTATTTCTGTAAAGGTCTGCTATAGAGGCTCATGATGGCTTGATGTTAATATGAAGTGTTTGACAAACAGTAAAAATGGACAGTTGAATCTTTTCTGATCATGTGTGAAAATTGAATCATGAAAGTGGGCATTTTCACCTGTAATCAAGGAAAAGGGAAGTACTCCACTGGATTTTTGCCTAGACAGCAGTAAGTGAGAAATAATATATCCAAGAAGTTTTCAATTTGCATCAGACACAATTGCAGATAATAAGCTCAGTTCAAATCAGTAATTTGCCAACAAAAAAGTAACTCAATGTTTGGTTAGATATGAACATTACAAGCACACATAATTAAGAAAACAAAATTGCCATTTGAAACTCACTACCTACAGAAATGCCTCATGTTTTCCAGTTTAAATCATTGTAGGCTAGGTGACCACACAGAGCCTTTTCAGGATTGTGGAATCCATCAGGGAAAAGTGTTATTGTACAAAACAAGTTCTGCTCATTCCACTTATTACAGCATATACATTTACGCTATGTTGAGGATGGTAGGCTTCCCTTTGATTTATTGCTCCCAGAGAGAGAGAAAAATGGTAAAGAGTTGATGAAAAACATTCAAATGAAAAAAGATTTGTTTGGATGATTGTGGTTTCTTACTTATTAATCATTGTTTTTACTGACTGCGCTTAAACTCTGATTTGTGCTGCTGCCTGAGCAATTTTTGCTTTGGACCTATGCAGAGTTATAAAGGATGCAAGTTACACACAATTTTATCATATGCTAGATATCCAGAGCCAGAAAATTATGACTGAATATTTTTAACAACCATCTTGGTGAAATGATGAGTGTCGTGGACTCCAGGCTAGGAGAGGTCGTGGTTTCTATTCCCCTCAGAGTCATGTAGGATTCTTCTACATAACCCTCTCCATGTATGTGGCCCTGGTTTGATTTTGTTGGGGTTACCGGTATCAGCAAATCCATGGGGGCTGTTGTTGGACGGATGTGGTGGCACCCTCCATTGGGAGAGCTCACTCACACCGGCTCCGCGACTAAGCAATTATTGTTGTCAGTAGGGGGCATAGTAGATGGTGTCCTGCATATGTTAGATCAGAACAGGTGCCACTGAACACCACCCGAAGTGACTCCGCAGCAGTGCAGTGTCTCCTGTGGTGGGTTGCCTCTTGATGAATTGACATTGACTTTTCTGTGTGATTTGCTGGTACTAGGGCTGCAACGGGACAGGCCGGGCAGTGACTGTGGACGGGATGTCGGAATGAGTGGCATGGGTGCACTGCAACTGAGATGGCACAGAAGTTGGGAAAGCAAAGAAAAAAAAAAAAGAAAAGAAAAGAAAAAAAAGATTATGAATTTTCATTTTCACAGTGTGTGTGTGTGTGTGTGTGTGTGTGTGTGTGTGTGCATGTGTGTGTGTGTGTGTGTGTGTGTGTGTGTGTGTGTGTGTGTGTGTGTGTGTGCGCGCGCGTGTGTTTGCACTTTAAAGATAGAGAGGCAGGTAGATAGTGTGTGTGTGTGTGTGTGTGTGTGTGTGTGTGTGTGTGTTACAAACACAGTTCAGCTCAATAAACTAACGTTTATTTTTTTCAGATAATAAGTTGGTTATTTCTGTGTTTTAAATTTGTTGTTTATTTTGTCTTGTGAGTTATTTCTGTTGAAATTCATGAATCACAGTGAATGATGTAATTTTTAAGATTTGAATTACCTGTACATTTTAAGTCATCAGCAAGGGTGAAAAAAATCTACAAAATCTGGATTGTCCACATTGGCCTCATACCAGCATGTCAGTCATGCACATAGGTCAAGATTTGTCACACCCACTCACCCCACCAACACACAAATAGCATTACCACAAAAACACATGCACACACACACACACACACACACACACACACACACACACACACACACACACACACACACACACACACACACACACACTAATGTGCATGGGAAATAAAAAAATTAGGCAAGTTGTTAAGTCTACAATATTAGTAGCTAGCTCTCACAGCTAGCTACTAAACTCATTGCTCAACTGACCTGGATAATTAATGTAGATTGAGGGTCTGAATGTGCATCACTGTTTGATTGATATGATCAGTGGCGCCATGGTCTGTCATACTCCTAACTACAGACAGGTAGGCTGCGAGATGACACTCTTGAGGGCAATGTCTTATGTTACACTGCAGAAAACTCAGAGTGGAGTTTGCTGTCTTGGTCATGTAATATAAAGAGATAAACATGCCACTAGAGGTCATGAGATTGGAGTCAAGGTACATGTTATTCTGTACTTGTAGAACACTGCCCTTCAAGCTAGAGAAATGAGTTGTCTACTTTCTGACACAGCCTTTTTTGTTAGCTTGTTGAATCTCATACCCCACTTGTCTGCCCAACGTTCCTGCTGGTTAAGGTCTTCTTGCAGTTTGAAGCTATCGTGATAACTCCATATTTTTCTGTATAATAAACAGTCATCTACAAACAGTCTAAAATGCAAACTCAGTGCTAGAGGGAGATCATTTATGTGACAAAGGAATAGTAGTTGTCCCATAACCTGGCCTTGCAAAACCCCCAGATTCCACAGCAACTTCTTCTGACATCTGTCTCAGGGTGACCCTCATGCTTCTATTGGTAAGGAAGCCAGTAAGCCATTTGTCAGTGGGGCCATCGATACCACACATCTTCAGCTTGACCAACAGCTTCTGAGGGGAATGGTGTTGAAGGCCTGGCTAATACTCCGGTAGGTAATGTCCCCTTGCTGCTCTCATGGGAGGTGAAGAGATGTCAGCTGGGCTGTAATAAACAGTGTGTCCAGTATGGTCAGCTGTAATAAACAGTGTGTCCAGTATGGCCAGCTGTAATAAACAGTGTGTCCAGTATGGTCAGCTGTAATAAACAGTGTGTCCAGTATGGTCAGCTGTAATAAACAATGTGTCCAGTATGGTCAGCTGTAATAAACAATGTGTCCAGTATGGTCAGCTGTAATAAACAGTGTGTCCAGTATGGTCAGCTGTAATAAACAGTGTGTCCAGTATGGTCAGTTGTAATAAACAGTGTGTCCAGCATGGTCAGCTGTAATAAACAGTGTGTCCAGTATGGTCAGCTGTAATAAACAGTGTGTCCGGTATGGTCAGCTGAATAATTGTTAAACAGTGCGTCCAGTATGGTCAGTTGTAATAAAAAGTGTGTCCAGTATGGTCAGCTATAATAAATAATGTGTCCATTAAGGTCAGCTGGGCTGTAATAAACTGTGTCCTGTATGGTCAGCTGTAATAAACAGTGTGTCCAGTATGGTCAGCTGTATTAAACAGTGTGTCCAGTATGGTTAGCTGTAATAAACAGTTCGTCCAGTATGGTCAGTTGTAATAAACAGTGTGTCCAGTATGGTCAGATGTAATAAACAGTGTGTCCAGTATGGTCATGTGTAATAAAGTTTGTCCAGTATGGTCAGCTGTAATAAACAATGTGTCCAGTATGATCAGCTGTGCTGTAATAAACAGCGTGTCCAGTATGGTCAGCTGTGCTTTAATAAAGTGTGCCGAGTATGGTCAGCTCTGCTGTAATAAAACCGTGTGTCCAGTATGGTCAGTTCTAATAAACAGTGTGTCCAGTATGGTCAGCTGTAATAAACAGTGTGTCCACTATGGTCAGCTCTACTGTAATAAACATTGTGTCCAGTATGGTCAGCTGTAATAAACATTGTGTCCAGTATGGTCACATGTAATAAACAGTGTGCCCAGTATGGTCAGCTGTAATAAACATTGTGTCCAGTATGGTCAGCTGTGCTGTAATGAACAGTGTGTCCAGTATGGTCAGCTGTGCTGTAATGAACAGTGTGTCCAGTATGGTCAGCTGTGCTGTAATAAACAGTGTCCAATATGGGTCATCTGTGATAAACAGTGTGTCCACTATGGTCAGCTGTAATAACCAGTGCGTTCAGTATGGTCATCTGTGATAAATTGTGTCTATTATGGTCAGCTGTAATAAACAGTATGTCCAATATGGTCAGCTGTAATTAACAGTGTGTCCAGTATGGTCAGCTGTTATAAACAGTGTGTCTAGTATGTTCAGCTGTAATAAACAGTATGTCCAATTTGGTAAGCTGTAATTAACAGTGTGTCCAGTATGGTCAGCTGTTATAAACAGTGCGTCTAGTATGTTCAGCTGTAATGAACAGTGTGTCCAGTATGGTCAGCTGTGATAAACAGTGTGTCCAATATGGTCAGCTGTGATATAAACAGTGTGTCCAGTATGCCGAGTGTTAAGAAAGTGTGTCCTGTATGGTCACCTTAGCTGTAATGAGTAATATGCTCAGCTGTAACAGTGTGTCCAGTATGGTAAGCTGTAATAAACAGTGTGTCCAGTATGGTCAGCTGGGCTGTAATAAACAGTGTGTCCAGTATGGTAAGCTGTAATAAACAATGTGTCCAGTATGGTCAGCTGTAATAAACAGTGTGTCCAGTACGGTCAGCTGTAATAAACAGTGTGTCCAGTATGGTCACCTGTAATAATGTGTCCAGTATGGTCAGCTGTAACAAACAGTGTGTCCAGTATGGTCAGCTGTAACAAACAGTGTGTCCAGTATGGTCAGCTGTAACAGTGTGTCCAGTATGGTCAGCTGGGCTGTAATAAACAGTGTGTCCAGTAATGTCCGCTGTAATAAACAGTGTGTCCAGTATGGTCTGCTGGGCTGTAATAAACAGTGTGTCCAGTATGGTAAGCTGTAATAAACAATGTGTCCAGTTTGGTCAGCTGTAATAAACAGTGTGTCCAGTACGGTCAGCTGTAATAAACAGTGTGTCCAGTATGGTCACCTGTAATAATGTGTCCAGTATGGTCAGCTGTAACAAACAGTGTGTCCAGTATGGTCAGCTGTAACAAACAGTGTGTCCAGTATGGTCAGCTGTAACAGTGTGTCCAGTATGGTCAGCTGGGCTGTAATAAACAGTGTGTCCAGTAATGTCCGCTGTAATAAACAGTGTGTCTAGGATGGTCATCTGTAATGAATACTGTGTCCAGTATGGTCAGCTGTAATAAACAATTTGCAGGATGGTCAGCTGTAATAAACAGTGTGTCCAGTATGGTCAGCTGTAATAAACAGTGTGTCCAGTATGGTCAGCTGGGCTGTTTAAACAGTGTGTCCAGTATGGTTAGCTAGGCTGTATTAAACAGTGTGTGTCCAGTATGGCCAGCTGGGCTGTATTAAACAGTGTGTCCAGTATGGTCAGCAGTAATAAACAGTGTGTCCAGTATGGTCAGCTGGGCTGTATTAAACAGTGTGTCCAGTATGGTCAGCTGTAATAAACAGTGTGTCCAGTATGGTCAGCAGTAATAAACTGTGTGTCCAGTATGGGAAGTTGATATAACAGTGTATCCTGAATGGACAGTCGTAATAAATCGTGTGTCCAATAATGTCAGCTGTTATAAACAGTGTGTCCAGGATGGTTAGCTGTAATAAATGCTGTGTCCAGAGTGGTCAGCTGTAATAAACAATGTGTGCAGGATGGTCATCTGTAATACACAGTGTGTCCAGTATGGTCAGCTGTAATAAACAGTGTGTACTGTATGATCAGCTGTAACAAACAGTGAGTCCAGTATGGTCAGCTGTAATGAACTGTGTGTCGACTATGATCAAATGCGATAAAGAGTGTGTCCAGTATGATCAGCTGTAATAAACAGTGTGTCCAGTATGGTCAGCTGTAATAAACAGTGTGTCCAGTACGGACAGCTGTAATAAACAGTGTGTCCAGTACGGTCAGCTGTAATAAACAGTGTGTCCAGTATGGTCAGCTGTAATAAACAGTGTGTCCAGTATGATCAGCTGTAATAAACAGTGTGTCCAGTATGATCAGCTGTAATAAACAGTGTGTCCAGTACGGACACTGTAATAAACAGTGTGTCCAGTATGGTCAGCTGTAATAAACAGTGTGTCCAGTATGGTCAGCTGTAATAAAAACAGTGTGTCCAGTATGGACAGCTGTAATAAACAGTGTGTCCGGTATAGACAGCTGTAATAAACAGTGTGTCCAGTATGGACAGCTGTAATATTTGTCCCACATGGTCAGCTACATGAAAGAGTGTGTCCAGTATGGTCAGCAATAATCAGGTGTTTGTCCAGTATGGTCAGCTGTAATAAAATGTGTCCAGGGTGGTCAGCTGTAAGAATGAATGTGTCCTGTATGGTCATCTGTAATGAATAGTGTGTCCAGTATGGTGAGCTGTAATAAACTGCGTGCCCAATATGGTCAGCTGTAATAAACTGTCAGGTATGGTCAGCTGTAATAAACAGTGTGTCCAGTATGGTCAGCTGGAGTGTAGTAAACAGTGTGTCCAGTATGGTCAGCTATAAGAAACTGTGACCAGTATGGTCAGCTGGGGTATAATAAACAGTGTGTCCAGTATGGTCAGCTGGGGTGTAATAAACAGTGTGTCCAGTATGGTCAGCTGGAGTGTAATAAACAGTGTGTCCAGTATGGTCAGCTATAAGAAACTGTGTCCAGTATGGTCAGCTGGGGTGTAATAAACAGTGTGTTCAGTATGGTCAGCTGGGTGTAATAAACAGTGTGTCCAGTATGGTCAGCTGTAAGAAAAAAACTGTGTCCAGTATGGTCAGCTGGACTGTAATAATATGTATCCAATATCGTTAGCTGTAATAAAGTGTCTCTGGTAGAGTCAGCTGTGCTCTAATAAACACTGTGTCCAGTATGGTCAGCTGTAACAAGCAATGTGTCCAATATGGTTAGCTGTAATAAACAGTGTGTCCAGTATGGTCAGCTGTAATATAAACAGTGTGTCCATTATGGCATCTGTAATAAACAGTGTGTCCAGTATGGTCAGCTGTAATAAACAGTGTGTCCAGCATGGTCAGCTGTAATAAACAGTTTGTCCAGTATGGTCAGCTGTAATAAACTGTGTCCACTAAAGTCAGCTGGGCTGTAATAAACCATGTGTCCAGTATGGTCAGCTGTAATAAACAGTGTGTCCAGTATTGTCAGCTGGGCTGTAATAAACAGTGTGTCCATTATGGTCAGCTTTAATAAACAGTGTGTCCATTATGGTCAGCTGTAATAAACAGTGTGTCCATTATGGTCAGCTGTAATAAACAGTGTGTCCATTATGGTCAGCTGGGCTGTACTAATCACTGTGTGAAGTATAGTCAGCTGTAATAAACAGTGTGTCCGGTATGGTTTGGCTGTGCTGTAACAGTGTGTCCATTATGGTCAGCTGTACTAAAGAATGTGTCTGGTATGGTCAGCTGTAATAGACAGTGTGTGCAGAATGGTCAGCTGTAATAAACAGTGTGTCCATTATGGTCAGCTGGGCTGTCATAAACAGCATGTCCAGTATCAGCTGTAATAAACAGTGTGTCCA
The DNA here is from genome assembly GCA_016801955.1 of Conus betulinus. Lineage (NCBI taxonomy): Eukaryota > Metazoa > Mollusca > Gastropoda > Neogastropoda > Conidae > Conus > Conus betulinus. Next base: position 347,585 of record JADBJO010000174.1, read on the forward strand.
GTATGGTCAGCTGTAATAAACAGTGTGTCCAGTATGGTCTGCTGCAATAATCAGTGTGTCCAGTATGGTCAGCTGTATTAAACAGTATGTCCAGTATGGTCAGCTGGGCTGTAATAAACTGTGCGCAGTATGACCAGCTGTAATAAACAGTGTGTCCAGTATGGTCAGCTGTAATAAACTGTGTCCAATATATATATATATATATATATATATATATATATATATATATATATATATATATATATATATATAGATAGATAGATAGATAGATAGATAGATAGATATATATATATGGTAAGCTGGGCTGTAATAAACAGTATGTCTGGTATGGTCAGCTGTAATAAAGTGTGTCCAGTATAGTCAGGTGTGCTGTTATCTAGAGTGTGTCCAGTTTGGTCAGTTGTGCTGTAATAAACAGTATGAGCTGTAATGAATAGTGTGTCCAGTATGGTCAGCTGTAATAAGAAGTGTCCAGTATGGTCAGCAAGGCTGTGATAAACAGTGTGCCCAGTATGGTCAGCTGTAATAAACCATGTGCTCAGTATGGTCAGCTGTAATAAACTGTGTCCAGTATGGCCAGCAAGAACATAATAGACAGTGTGTCCAGTATGGTCAGCAGTAATAAACAGTGTGCCCAGTATGGTCAACTGTAATATACAGTGTGTCCAGTATGGTGAGCAAGGCTATAATACAAAGTGTGTCCAGTATGGTCAGTTGTGATAAACAATATGTCCAGTATGGTCAGCTATAATAAATAGTGTGTCCAGTATGGTCAGCAGTAAGAAACAGTGTGCCCAGTATGGTCAGCTGTAATATACAGTGTGTCCAGTATGGTCAGCAAGGCTGTAATAAAAAGTGTGCCCAGTATGGTCAGCTGTGATAAACAATATGTCCAGAATGGTCAGCTGTAATAAATAGTGTGTCCAGTATGATCAGCTGTGATAAAGTGTGTCCAGTATGGTCAGCTGTAATATACAGTGTGTCCAGTATGGTTAGCAAGGCTGTAATAAAAAGTGTGTCCAGTATGGTCAGCTGTGATAAATAGTGTGTGTCCAGTATGGTCAGCTGTGATAAACAATATGTCCAGTATGGTCAGCTGTAATATACAGTGTGTCCAGTATGGTCAGCTGTGATGAAACAATATGTCCAGTATGGTCAGCAAGGCTGTAATAAACAGCGTGTCCAGTATGGTCAGCAGTAATAAATAGTGTGTCCAGTATGGTCAGCTGTGATAAATAGTGTGTCCAGTATGGTCAGCTGTAATATACAGTGTGTCCAGTATGGTAAGCTGTGATAAACAGTGTGTCCAGTATGGTCAGCAAGGCTGTAATAAACAGTGTGTCCAGTATGGTCAGCTGTAATAAATAGTGTGTCTAGTATGGTCAGCAGTAATAAACAGTGTGCCCAGTATGGTCAGCTGTAATATACAGTGTGTCCAGTATGGTCAGCAAGGCAGTAATAAAAAATGTGTCCAGTATGGTCAGCTGTGATAAACAATATGTCCAGTATGGTCAGCTGTAATAAATAGTGTGTCCAGTATGGTCAGCTGTGATAAACAGTGTGTCCAGTATGATCAGCTGTAATAAACAGTGTGTCCAGTATGGTCAGCTGTAATAAACTGTGTGCCCAGTATGGTCAGCTGAGCTGAATAAAGTTCCAGTGTGGTTAGTGTGATAAACAGTGTGTCCTGTACGGTCAGCTGTGCAGTAATAAATAGTGTGTCCTGTATGGCCATTTGTAATAAACAGTATGTCCAGTATGGTCAGCTGTAATAAACAGTGTCCAGTATGGTCAGCTGTAATAAACAGTGTGTCCAGTATAGTCAGCTGTGATAAACAGTGTGCCCAGAACGATCAGCTGTAATAAACAGTGGGCTGTAATAAAGAGTGTCCAGTATGGTCAGCTAGGATGTAATAAACAGTGTGTCCAGATTGGTCAGCCATAATAAACAGTGTGTCCAGGATGGCCAGCTGTAATACACAGTGTGTCCAGTATGGTCAGTTGTAACGAACAGTGTCCAGTATGGTCAGCTGTAATAGTGTGTCCATGATGGTCAGCTTTAATAAATAGTGTGTACGGTAATAAACGATATGTTTAGTATGGTCAGCTGTAATAGTGTGTCCAGTATGGTCAGCAGTAATAAACAGTTTGTCCTGTGTGGTCAGCATTAATAAACAGTTTGTCTTGTATGGTCAGTTGCAATAAACATTGTGTCAAGTATGGTCAGCATTAATAAAAAGTGTGTCCAGTATGGTCAGCATTAATAAACAGTTTGTCTTGTATGGTCAGCTGTAATAAACAGCGTTTCCAGAATGGTCAGCTGGGCTGTGAACATGGCATCCCAGATAAAGTAATTTACAAGTAAGCGCAGCATCCCCCCAGTCAACAATTTCTTAAATTTGGCTGTCATACTGTGGTCCGTTGTCGGATGTTGGAACAGAGACCAGTGAATGAGCCATGTTGTGGTTGAAGAGAAACAGCTGAACACTGTTATCATGTCTCTCTCTCTCTTTTTTTTTCAGCTTAGTGCATGCCAGCACCATTCTAAATTTGTATGAGAATTATATAAAAGTTCAGGCTATTTTGATAGGTACCCCTGGTTTTCATTCAGGTACAAACATCTGTTTTTGAGACCTTACAAACTTTATTTCCGATTCAAATCGTTTTTGAATCGAAGATCGTGAGTGTAGGAGTGTGCGGGCACGAGCTTCAGTGGTGATATGAATATTAATCTAGACAGTTTTGTTTCCCAGTGTATAATTCAGCTGTAATGACATGGCTGCTCCTTTGTCTTTCTCGTTTTTATTTTCGTTTTCCGGTTTATTTATTTCAATTCTTGGTTGATTAATTTGATCAGTAGATCATTGTGTTAACTATGGTACCTGTGAGTTGATTTCAACGCTATGACTGCCCTGATATGGCCCTTTGCGGCCGCTTGGGCTATCAGCAACGCGCACACACACACACACACACACACACACACACACACACACACACACTCGCTCTCTCTCTCTGTTAACTTTGGTGGAAATGTATCCCCAAATGTGTAGCTGTTTCTGAATAGAATTTGTTATGTAGACCACCAGTTGTTGTGTGCAAACTGTGAGTTTAGTGTATAGTCATTCAAAGCACGATATAAGTAATAAGCTTGCTGTTGCTCTTGATAGATAAATTCGTCTAATAATTTTGAATTAAGTTCTCTTTAAGCCACTCTTCAAATATGTAGTAAAACGATCAAGTTACAAGAAGCATTGTACATCAGACATAGTCTGCGAGCATACTCATAATACCGTGCTGTTTCGGCATTCTGTCACTGTCCAGAAACATTCTAGTGGGGGTGAAAACTGCGTAGTAAAATGATCGAGAGATTTCACTTCACCTCGCCTCACCTCACCTCAGGCCCATAACTACAGAAGTAGTCGTTTGGGAAACCTGACGACCGCAGACGCAACCTCCCCTCTCATCTGTCTCTGTCAGCAGCCACCGGCAGCAGCTCACATGTATGGAGTCCGGTCCATTCTTTGATGTTCTCATGCCAGTTCTTCCGCTGTTTTCCTCTTCTTCTCCCGCCCTCGATGGTGCCTTGCATGATTGTTTTGGACAGACTGGTGTGTCGAGTGTTGTGCCCAAACCATCACAGCTTGCGTCTCTTCACAGTTGGATAGAGAGGTTCCTGAGGACCAGTAAGGTTCTCAGTTCTGCTCCGTACATTTATTGGTCCTGTGCTCTATCCAGGAGAGTTGAAGGAGCTTCCTCAGGCATTTGTTCTCGAGAGCCTGGATCTTCCTTTCAGTTTCAGCCGTCAGTGTCCATGCCTCGCAACCATACGGTACAATGGAGACCACCAGGGCTTTGTAGAGTTTGAATTTTGTGGAGAATCGGATGTTACTTTCCCACACTCTGTTCAGTTTGGTCCTGGCTGCGGTGGCTGTGCCAATATGAATTCTTATTTCTGCTTTGCAGCTTCCATCCTCTGTCAGGGTTGCTCCAAGATATTTGAAGTTTCCGACATCTTCCAGTTGTTTCTCCGTTCATGAAAATAGTGGCATGGTCCATGTTCTCGCTGTTTACCATGGTTTTGGATTTCTCTGTGCTGACCTCCACTCCGTAAGCACCCGCTCTATCAACAAGTCTGTTGGTAAAGTTCCTGCAGTTCTTCGTCTGTTCCCCACATCAGATCTATCTCATCAGCAAACCGGAGGTTGCATATTCGTCTGCCACCAATGGAGATGGAAGTCTCATGGTTTTCCAGTGCCTCCTGCATTATCCTTTCCAAGAATAAATTGAACAACACAGGAGAGGATACAGCCTTGTCTGACACCGACGGTTGTTCTGAAAGAACTCCCCTAATTGATTGTTGAGGAGCACTACACTGTTGGAGTTCTTGTATAGGGCCTCTATCACGCTCACGATGCCTTCGTCGATTCCATATCCTCTCAGCACATGCCATAGTCCCTCATGCCAAACCCTGTCAAACGTTTCTTGAAGTCAATAAAATTGTGGAACAAGTCGCGCTGGTGTTGAAGGTGCTTCTCAATGAGTATTCTGCAATTGAATATTTGCTCAGTGGTGCTTTTCCCCCTTCTGAAACCAGCTTGTTCTTTGGCGAGTACTTCTCGGCCCTTGACTTCAGTCTGTTGAGGAGAATTCGTAGCATGATCTTGATTGGGTGACTAATGGTCCTATAGTTCTGGCATTGTCTCAGGTTGCCCTTCTTTGGCAGAGGAATCATCAGTGATTGCGTCCACTGTTGACCATCTCTTCTCATCAAGTATTTTCTGGCATACTGCTTGAAGGACTGCGATATACGTCTCACCACCTTGCCGCAACATTTCTGCTGGGATATTGTCCACATCCGGTGCTTTCCCTTCTTTCAAGCTTCGTATTGCGTTTCTGCCCTCCTCCTTCAGTATGGGTGGACAATAGTTGTCACGTTCAACTGACAGAGTGTCATTTCCGATATGGAGCTGTCTAGGTGGAGCTGGTGGTTATACAGGCCAGTGCAATATTCTGTCCACCTTTCCAGGACGTCTTCACTGTCTGAAAGGAGTTTGCCTTCTTTGCCCTCTGTTATGGCAGTTCTTGCTTGACTTGACTGAGTGAGGTTTCTTAGTGTGCTGTAGGCCTGTTTGCTGCTCCCATTTTCAAAGCCTTCTTCAATTTCGTTGCACTGTTCCTCTATCCAGTTTTCTTCTGCCTCCATCTTCCTTCTCACCTTCCTGTTAGATTGCTGGTATTGCCATCTTGCCAAATCACTTTCATTCTTTCGTCCTTTCACTTCAAACAGAAACAAACACCCAAGCACACAAACAAACGAACGAACAGAAAGAGGGTGAAATCTTTTTTCAATGGTATCTTATGTCTGACAGATGCTGTGAGGACATCATCTGAAGGTGACCCGGCCAGTCATGGAGGACGACACATTTTTTGTGCCCACGTCGACTTCTTGGCGCTCTGAGTTAGTAGAGTTCTTTGCTTTCTTTCTTCTTCTTCTTCTTCTTTTTTTTTTTAAGAATGCACTTTCTGTTAAGATTTTCAGGTTCTGTGTGACGAAAAAATCGCAAAGTTTTCATATCTTTTTATTATGGCAAAATTGCTGTAAAGTGTCTTCTCGATTTACAACCTGAATTTTTGCATTGAAATCCCACCTCAGAGAACGTACTCCAAAAGTCTCAGTAGTACAATAGTATCATCTAATCACTTGCTGCACTCTTAGTGTGGATATGAAGTCCCACACGCTTCTGTGCCTAGATCTTTAGCGTGTATCATGTCTTGAAATGATCGGCTACCTCTGCCCATCCCATGAAAGTTTTGATGACACATTGCTTGATCAAACAGGTCTGTTTTTCATAAAGTCATTCTGAAAATTCAGAACATGCTCATGACTGGTAACTTTTGATTACCCTGAATTTCGTTAGCTGCCACTTGTAGGTGATGATAAAGGTCCTTTGCTCTAAGACACAGTGTGAATTAACAATGTATGTATATATGTAACTCGGTTCTCTTCCTAATCTTGATCCTACCTTGGTAACAATGGCTGGGTTGTTTGCCTAGGAAACATGAATTGGTCGTGCTTGTAATTATGATATCATTTTGATCCAACCCTTTCTTCCAAAGAGCACATGTTGAATATTGTAGGAGCTGTGTGAAGATCACATAACCGACCACTGTCTGTCAATACGTGCAACCAACGCTTTGTTGTTGAAAGCGATCTGTCGATGACACTACGAAGTACCTATATCAAAAGCAGAGGAGACAGAACAGCGCTGCTGAATGCCATCAGTAGTGTCCGTTTCTGCTGGTTGTGATTCAACATACGCTTGGCACCACCTGCTATTACGCCTCATGTTGATGGCAATAATTGTTTGGTTATGGAATCACTGTGAATGAACGTCCTGTTGTGGAAGATGACATCCCATTCACCCGATGACGGGCCTTAAAAGCTGGCTGACTGATATGAATCCACCCGTAGTTGTGGATGTGCATGGAGACATCAAAACTGAGGTCACCGTGAGAGCAGGACGTGAAGGGCCACACAGTTTGATTGTTGATTTTATTATAATGGGGATGATGACGGTGATTTATCGAAGTTCTGTTTTCTTTCTTAAGACAATGTGATAGGGCTGCATTGGACTCATCCTTTCACAGTATATCCCTGCTAGCCAGGAAACTTGAACGACACTGTCAGAGATGCATCAATGAAGTGGATGAAATTCGCCAGTGAGGTCCCAGGCTTCCCAGTGAGCCAACAGCATATTTGACAAATATGGGCAGTGGCAGGCATGATGAATATATGCCCACACATCTATATCTGTGATGAACTTTGAACCAGCAAGCTCCCAATGCCCACGCCCTGCCACTGCCACTGCAACATGATACATGGCAGCAGTTTTTTTTAAATTTATGAACAAAAGCATGTAGATAGCAGTATGTAAGTTCTAGGTTCTAAAGTGGTTTCATGTTTTAGGATTCTGGAACAGGATAAGTAGGAACTAAAATAAAACAATAGTATTTTCATCATGTTAAAATTGGTGTATTTTTGCAGAGTGCCTCAGATACAGCCTCTGAGAACATGACTCTTATTCTCGCCCCAACCACCACCCACCACCACCTCACCCACATTTCCCCCTTTCACCTTCATATCTATATACCTGTTTATTAGTGTGATGAGTATTTTGATTTTATTTATTTTTATCATCTTACTTGGAATTAGAGATATAGTTAAAGAAAGATGTTTCTCCTCCCGTTTTCTCACTCGTCTTATCCGTAACTCCTCCTTTTCCTTGTCCTTTTTCCTGGGCTATAAGCTATATGACTTAACTTTGATAAGATGATAGACCTGATTTGGCTCCTGACAGTCGGATGGACTCTAAACATGAATCGAGAGAGAGAGAGAGAGAGAGAGAGAGAGAGAGAGAGAGAGAGAGAGAGAGAGAGAGAGAGAGACGCTCTGACGATTTATTGCCTTGAGCTACAGGTGCCATTAAAGCAAGGGGGTTACACATATGACTGGACACATTGCATCATCATAGTATAGGGAAAATACACATTGCATCATTAAAGTATGAGGAAAACAAATAATGATTAAATTACCAAAACTGTCAGGACTTTATGGATCGAAATATCGCTCACAGTGTTACGATGGCACTGACAGTTATACATAATCCAACTCACGTGAACGATTGAAGAAGAAGAACATCCGTATAGAATATCCTTTCCTGCGCTGTCGTACCCGTCCCTTTAGTTCCAAAACGTAGTTCATATTCCCTTCTCTGACCTTACACTAATGTACAGTAAACACTAGCTCACATTCTCACAGTCTTCCATTCCTCCTTCATATCAATCTCACCCCTAATCCGACGGATCCCCGACGGTCGGATCGCCCCCCACCCTTCTTTACCCTTCTTCACTCCCTTCTCGCTGTCTCAAATGTGACGAGATGGTTATGAGTGGTAGGTGGGTCCTCTAGGGGAAGGACTTGGAATAATTTCTCTATGAGAATTATCTTACATTTCACCTACACTCTCTCTCTTACTAGTTGTGGAAGGAGCAACTTTCCGGTACTAGTCATCGAAGAAATTTTTTATTTGTTCCGGGTATTGATAAAATACAGAAGAATGGCTCTGAGATATTTTTCCTTAGGCTTGTACTCATAATTAATAGTACTTATAGCTCCGAGATACAGAATTGAAGAGAGAAGTTCAAACATTCAACATTCGATTGAACAACAGGGAACTGACACAAGTTAAGTGCACTTTCACCCATCAACTTTTATTACTTACACATAGATAAGAAATGGCGCATCACTTCCATAGACTGAGTTTCAGTTCTCAGTGGACTACCACAATGAGGGCCCTTCCTCACTCCTACTTTACTCGCTGGCACTCTGTGCAACAAGCTTAAGTTGGCATACAGGGGTTCTGTCTAAGTTACACTGAATGTATATGGGTATTATACATCCACCTCGCTTGCGATACCCAGTATTGTAGCCAGGGTGGTACTCATAGACAGGTTCTCACTGTTTCATCATAAAGTGAGGGTAAGGGTCTGATGGGTTTGAGTCCAGGTGGTGAGCAAACTTAGCTTTGCTTCGGAGAAGACAGTTTGTCTCTCCTGTGGCTGGTGACTGCCCCCTGGTGTAGATATGTTGTCTGGTGTCGCCCTGGTTTCTGGCGAAGTCCCAGCTTCTGGTTCAGCTGTAATGTGCAGCGTGACCAGGATCCCAGTTCTGCGATAAAGAGAACTTGATCTGTAGATGAGAATCTGGTGGCTGGTCTGTCGAGTGCCCACATTTACCCTTTTCCTCTTTCTTTCAGAGGAGGTGTGAGACTCAGCCAGCAAAGTTTTTTTTCTCTATGGTAGAGTTTCTGTTATAACTATTAACCTCCACTTTTGTTCAAAGGCTAAGTCAAGCTTACAAAAGGGCAGGAGACAGTAATACAATGTTACAGTTTTAGTTAAACAACTCTTCCATGTTTCATATGAATTAAATCACACTGACTTGGGCTATGCTTAGTCCAAGTACACATGTGGTGTAGACTTAAAGTCACACACTACTGTTTTGTTCTGATCAAAATTAATCATTGAATTATTATCTTAACAGACAAGAGTTGCATACTGGCAAAGCCAGGGTGAACACAAAGAGCAGTGGTCAGATTGTTAACAAAGAATCAAAACCACTGGGAGAGAGCTTTTGCCATATGATGGCAAGCAAACCACTACACAAAATAATCATTCATCAGTTTGATAAATGTTGCTAAGCATTTGTACAAAGTTACAATGCTAACACACACAGCATACATAAAAATCAATACATAGATTCAAAAATGTAAAACAGAGTTCCAACTCACTTTTCCTGGGAATGAACAGTGAATGACTTGAGATCAAAGAGTTACCAAGAGTTTACTAGGCCTTCTCTGTCCCTTTGTCTTCCTCTGCTCGTCTACAGGCAGTCCTGAGGGGTCAGTGAAGCTGCGCTGTGTGTGCCTAGTATATGAATCTCTCGCTTGCCGAATCAAATTTCGACAAACTGTCATTCACCCATCAGGGGTGAGAGGGGGAGGGATTTAGTCTAGTCACCAATCGCCTTGGAAATCGTTTGAACCTAATCGGCACGGGATAATTTATACATCCGTAGAGTTGTCCGTGAGCCCCAGTTAATTTATGCGTCCACATAGGTGTCCGCGAGCATGTGTAGGTGTCTGCGAGGACAGGGACCGTAGGTATGAGGGGGGGGTGGGGGGGGGGGTGGGGTGGTGGTGGTGGTGGTGGTGTCTTTGTGAGAGCGCGCGGCACATGCCTTTGTGTTGCGGGGGGGAGGGGGGGGGGGGGGGGGGGGAGACGGGCTATTGTTAGAACGCACATCCCACGCCGCGTAGTATCGCACAGCATGGGGAGGAGGGTTGGGTTGAGAGGGGGGAAGGGAGGTAGGCTGCTAAGCATGAAAGGCGGCACGAATTTACCGTGACGCAGTTTTTTTTTTTCCTGTGTCATAGATCGTGTCAGTCGGGCCTTTGCACAGTCCTAAGCAAGAAAGGGGGGGGGGGGGGGGGGGGGTTGAGAGGGGAGAGTGGGCATAGATTTGAAATCTATTCTTTGGTTTGGTGTTTTAGTGGGGCCGATCGGATGGTGTTGTCAAGCGTCACGTCACATAGGCCCCCCGAAAAAAGATTCTCTCTCTCGAGAAGCTTCTGCTTGACAATCCATTCCGATCGTGGTCCGTTTATGCTTTGGCACTAGCTCTGGAGTCACTAACACACCGATGGAGCTTCGGAATACATTATTGGGCTCCTGTTGGCCTGTGTCTGGATTGTCAGGCTGGCCTGGGGACGAATCGTCCTCTTGGCTAGATGACCAGTGTTGGCAAAGGGGGCAGGAATCGACATATTTCTTTATGTCCTCTGCCATCCCTGGCCAATAGTACTGCTTCATCATCACCATTGCACTGTCTGCCCTACATTGATATGTCCTGGCGAACAGAGTGTATGTCCCACTTCCATTACTCGGGTCCGGTGTGTGGCGCGGGACCACAAGTTGTGAATGATCTTTATTAAGCCTACGATACAAAAGACCGTTTACGCCTAAAGAATTCACCTCTGCGAGTGGGGGTGATGGGTGTGGCGCTGCCTCTTAAAGCATGCAGCTAATGTTGGGTCAGCTCGCTGAGCTGCTTTCATCTCCTTTTTAGGAGGTTTGAATTGCTTTGGGGTCTTCACCTGCAGTGTGGATACAATGACAGGTTCAGATGGGTTCCCGAGTGTGACATAATGGCCTCCAAGTAGGAGATCATGGATCGGATTGTCCATGATGGCTGCCTTGATCTGTCCCTTGACGTACTACTGTCAACCATGATTGTGGCAACAGGTAAGGTAGCAGGTGGCAAAGTCAGGTCAGCCCCTTGTAAAGGCACTGTCTCCTCGGTGATAGCAGCTGGCTCCACAAGGGAAGCTCTTACTACTGCATCGTATGACAATCTGTGTCATACAAACATGTGGCAGTTTGTTATTTACTACACACCTGCTCACTGATGGGTGGTGCAGTGATGTTATGTACCATAGATGGTGTGTCACGCTTTTGGGTGTAGACACTACCTGGTATGCAGCAATCGTTTGGACTCTTGGTCCAAAGAATTTTCTGCACTCTGTAGTATTGTGTGAAGTCATTTTACAGTGCATGCAGAAACGCTTCTGTGCACTGTTTTGACTCACAGGGACTGAGTTTACACTGTGTGTGGTTTACCAGTTTGTGGTTTCTCACTTTGTGGTGGTTTCCCACTTGGTGGTGGGTTTTGGTTCTGAGATTGCTGTGACGGTGGGGGGTTCGAAATCCCGGTTTTGCCTGTCACGCATCTTTTTGTGTGCGTTTTGCTTCATCATGGGCGGCGGTGTATCTGTCAGCTAGCTTGATCAGGTCAGCTAGTGACGCAGCAGCACCTTTCTGCAGTGAAAGTTTGCAGGTCAGTGGGACATTGTGTCACGCAGCTGCTTGCAGAGGATGAGCTCAGTTAGACTATCAAAAGTCTGTGCTTGGTTTGACAGTGTCAACCATTTTTGGAGATAAGTTGTTAACCTATCTGCTAAGTGGCCATAGTTTCTCCCCTGCTACGCCGCGAGTTTCGAAATTTCTTTCGGTAGGCTTCAGCTGTCAGCTCATAACGGGTGAGTAGGGCTTGTTTGAGAGCATCATAATCGGTTACTTTTTGGTGGTGGTAACTTGGTATAAACATCATAAGCAACACCTCTAAGACCTTGTGCTAATTTGATGTTACGCTTTTCTGGGGCTAGCCCGAATTCATTGGCCAATCTTTCGAACCGGTCTAAGTATGTGTGTCAATACTTTCCGTGTTCTCATTTAAAAGGGTCCAAAGAAAATGACATGGCCGGAATTTGGGATGGAGGCGGTGAATATTGGCTGGCCGTGTCTGAAGAGCTATCATTCTCCGCTGATTTCTCAATCTTTCTGAGCTCAAGTTCATGTTCTCTCACTTTATCGCGTTCTTCAGCTTCACGGGCCTCTTTCCGCTCTTCAGCTTCACGGATTTTGTCATGCTCAGCAGCTTCATGCTGTCTAACCTTTTCGCTAACCTTCGCGCTCTCGGCATCTAATTCCAGCTGTTTTAATTTCCTGGCGTTCTCAGATTCCTTTTCAAATTGTGTAATCACAAATGAGACTAAATCTTGCCCAGAGAGGCCTAGGGATTCTCCCCACTCCTTGATCTCCCGTCTAAGTTTCACTGCTTCAGCCATGATAATGAACTGTTATACAATCCTTATCAATCAAAGATCCACTAAAGTACCACAAAAGCAAGTAATCACACAATGAAAATATCAAAATGAATTGATTATAACATCAACCACACACACTCTTATTGTTTGCTATGTAAGATAACCGTTCACACAACAAACATAAAAGATTTCCTCCTGGACTCAACTCAATCAGCCTATTTGCTCTGAATTCTGCTCTTTGTCCAAATTTTTGGACTAGCCAAAGGAAATAAAATTTGATGAACATTTAACAAGTGAATTGTATTTTACAATCCCGGACGAGCCCCCACTTCGATGTGACAAGATGGATATGAGTGGTAGGTGGGTCCTCTAGGGGAAGGACTTGGAATAATTTCTCTATGAGAATTATCATACATTTCACCTACACTCTCTCTCTTACTAGTGGTGGAAGGAGCAACTTTCCGGTACTAGTCATCAAAGAAATTTTTATTTGTTCCGGGTATTGATAAAATACAGAAGAATGGCTCTGAGATAATTTTCCTTAGGCTTGTACTCATAATTAAAGTACTTATAGCTCCGAGATACAGAAGAATTGAAGAGAGAAGTTCAAAACATTCAACATTCGATTGAACAACAGGGAACTGACACAAGTTAAGTGCACTTTCACACATCAACTTTTATTACTTACACATAGATAAGAAATGGCGCATCACTTCCATAGACTGTGTTTCAGTTCTCATTGGACTACCACAATGAGGGGCCCTTCCTCACTCCTACTTTACTCGCTGGCACTCTGTGCAGCAAGCTTAAGTTGGCATACAGGGGTTCTGTCTAAGTTACACTGAATGTATATGGTTATTATACATCCACCCCGCTTGCGATACCCAGTATTGTAGCCAGGGTGGTACTCATAGACAGGTTCTCACTTTTCATCATCATAAAGTGAGGGTAAGGGTCTGATGGGTTTGAGTCCAGGTGGTAAGCAAACTTAGCTTTGCTTCGGAGAAGACAGTTGTTCTCTCCTGTGGCTGGTGACTGCCCCACTGGTGTAGATTTGTTGTCTGGTGTCGCCCTGGTTTCTGGCGAAGTCCCAGCTTCTGGTTCAGCTGTAATGTGTAGCGTGACCAGGATCCCAGTTCTGCGATAAAGAGAACTTGATCTGTAGATGAGAAGAATCTGGTGGCTGGTCTGTCGAGTGCCCACATTTACCCTTTTCCTCTTTCTTTCAGAGAGGAGGGTGTGAGACTCAGCCAGCAAAGTTTTCTCTATGGTAGAGTTTCTGCTATAACTATTAACCTCCACTTTCTGTTAAAGGCTAAGTAAGCTTACAAAAGGGTAGGAGACAGTAATACAATGTTACAGTTTTAGTTAAACAACTCTTCCATGTTTCATATGAATTAAATCACACTGACTTGGGCTATGCTTAGTCCAAGTACACATGTGGTGTAGACTTAAAGTCACACTACAAATCATTCCAATAATCACCAGTATTTATAAATCAGAGTAGCAGCAGTTTTACCTAGCACAGGCATACTGTTTTCTGATCAAAATTAATCATTGAATTATTATCTTAACAGACAGAGTTGCATACTGGCAAAAGTCAGGGTGAACACAAAGAGCAGTGGTCAGATTGTTAACAAAGAATCAAAACCACTGGGAGAGAGCTTTTGCCATATGATGGCAAGCAAAACTACTACACAAAATAATCATTCATCAGTTTGATAAATGTTGCTAAGCATTTGTACAAAGTTACAATGCTAACACACACAGCATACATAAAATCAATACATAGATTCAAAAATGTAAAACAGAGTTCCAACTCACTTTTCCTGGGAATGAACAGTGAATGACTTGAGATCAAAGAGTTACCAAGAGTTTACTAGGCCCTTCTCTGTCCCTTTGTCTTCCTCTGCTGCTTGTCTACAGGCAGTCCTGAGGGGTCAGTGAAGCTGCGCCTGTGTGTGTGCCTAGTATATATATGAATCTCTCGCTTGCCGAATCAAATTTCGACAAACTGTCATTCACCCATCAACCGTAGGTATGAAAGGGGGGTGGGGGTGGAGGTGGTGGTGGTGGTGTCGGTGGGGGTTTTATTTAACACAGTTTACTGCTGTTCGAACGAACAGTGGATATCTTCCTGTTTCTCCGTAACTCATTTTGTGTGAAGTGTAGTGGTACACCAAGAATCATTTAATGGCAAAAGTATACACCTTTTCTATTAACCGTACATCTTCTAACCCCCATACTACTGCTGTGTAATATGGGCGCAGTCAGAGAATCAAAAAGATTCCAGAATAGGAAAGGATCAATTTTGTGTAGTTTCCTTAGTGATTTTTTAGATTTCAGTAACGCCCATTTTACCTTTTCTGCTCATGTCTAAAAGGGCAGTACACATATTTAATTTTGTTGTAAATATCAAGCCTAAGTATTTGTATGTGTTTGCTATTCTTATTTCTTTGTTTCCATATGTCCATTTTTCTCGTATTCAAGATAACCACCTTTACGGAAAACCATAATATTTGTCTTATCAAGATACTTCTAGACATAACCTGTCAGCTTCTTTTTTTCAGATTGTTTAGCAGGTTCTGTAAGCATACAACAGTGTTTGGTAGCAAAATCACATCATCTGGAAAAAGCAATACAAATAATTCTAAAGATCCTGGTCCCATTTGGACTCCGTGCTTCCCTTCCCTGATTATTGTACGGCAAATTCATTGACCAAAAAAGAGCATAATTGGGCTGAGTAAACATCCTGGTTTTACTCCTCGCGGACAATAAACAAATCAGAATATGAATGCTTATCTGTCACACCCCGCTTTAGCTTAAGGCTGTGTCGGGCAAATTGACATAGGCGCGAACACCAAGGCTACATCAAAATATTGTTATGCTCTGCATAGTTATGCGGGGATTGTCTTCGCTTGTGACAAGCTCCTAGCATAGCATTATCAGTCTCCAAAATCCCCCGAAGTCGGAGTGTGGCTGCCCATGTGGTGGGGTAATCAAAAACGGTCACACACGTAATGTTCTCATCCCCAGATGATGCATATGTACCATACTTCAAGTACTTCGGCTGTTTGGATTATCCCTGGAGTCTTTTAGATAGGGTAAGACAACAACAAAATCTCTCACACATGCAATGATTGAGTCGTAAACTCCCTGAAGTGCTTTTATACATTTTTGCCATCAACCCCACTTCTTCTTAACACATGCCATAGGACATTTCTGTCAACAATATCAAGAGAGAGGGAGGGAGGGAATGCGAATACGAATGCGAATGCGAATGTTTATTCAGTTTTTAGGCCTAGGCCCCTATCTGAAGGGGGTGGTCGTTCACCGACTCATATGATCTCACATGTACACACATGTATATACTAACATTACGCAATTTAGGCACTGATCATAAAGCATTTGTCAAGTACTAAACAAAAATAAAGTAAAGCATAACAAAACAAAACAAAGAAAAAAAAAAAACAACAAAAAACCCCCAAGGAAATGTCAGTGGTATGTGGTCCATCCATAGCACTTTTATGTTGAAGCAGTACACAAACGTTTTAAAGCTTTATAAGTGAATAGTGCAACATTAGATAATACACTCTCATTTCTACATGCCATAGTAGATTAAACCTGAACTGGCATGGGTCATTATAATACTTGGGCTGAATATATCTCATCCTTAAATCATGAAGAATAGGGCAACAAAGAATAATATGAATGGCATCTTCCTTACGAACATGACACAAGCGACACATAATTTCATCTGCTTTTCCACTGTATCTAAATCGGTGGCTGGCTATATCTGACACACCAAATCTAAGTTTTGTAAGAGCACTTTTAACATATCTATTCATAACAATTTCAGCATATGGTTCCACAAGATTGTGTTGCCTTAAATGCCCTATATTCAGCAAATCGGTCACTGGTGTACATGTGACTATGCCAGTCTTGCCACCTGCAGTCAATGATTCTTTGTTTAAAGCATTTGATAAAGGCTGCAATATTTTCGACACCTTGGTTATCCCATACAAAAGAAAAACCATAAGAATATAGGCACTTACGAACATTTGTGGCCCAAGTCTTCTTTCCGTTAATATCAAGATCATATAACACTTTATACGCTTTAAATGGTAGCTTGTAATTTTCCATCCTTGTCAATTTTAGCCAATAACTGATGCATTTAACGTACGAGTTTAAATAGATAGGATACCTCCCCATTTCTCCATATACCAAATCATTAGGAGTACGACTGTCGACGTTCAAAAAGCGTTTCATGGCAAACAGATGCAGCTTTTCAATAACATTGCCGCCTTCGAACGCCCATATTTCAGCCCCGTATTGTAAAATTGATTGAACTTGTGAATCAAATAACTTTTTAAATATATTAAACGAACTACAGTCAAGCTTATACATTACTTAAAATATATTAGAACAGCTCTTTTTGCTCTGTTAACTATATCTCTACATGCATAGGTAAAACTCAGCCTGGTTGAAAAGAATATACCCAGATACTTATACACGTTTACTACTTTTACTGTACAATAATCAACAGCAGATTACAAGAGTGGGTAAATTTAAATAACATAACTGGGGAACATCAAGCAGGCTTTAAGAAGGACTACTGTACGATAGATCATGTATTTACATTGCTAGCTGCCATTCAGAAACAGTTTGCAAAGAATCAAAAATTGTATGTTGCATTTGTAGATTTCGAGAAAGCTTTCGACTCCATTTGTAGAAATTTGCTATGGCCTGTTGTTGCTGAAAAATGGAGTCAGTGGTAAATGATACAGATGTATTAAGAGTATGTATAGAGATGTAAAGGCTAGGATAAGAAGTGGGGGTAAATTATCAGAAGTTGTGAATTGCACAAGGGGAGTAAAGCAAGGTGATGTTTGCAGCCCGATTCTTTTTTTTCGTTGTTCGTCAACGAACTTGCACTAGAAATTATAGAAAATGGCAAACATGGTGTGTCCTTTGATTTGATAGAGAATTGTTCATATTACTCTTTGCGGGTGATATTATCTTGTTATCAATATCGGTTGTTGGTCTACAAAGACAGTTGAATAGTTTGTATGCGGCTGCAATAAGACTGGAGCTAAAAGTGAATATGGAGAAAACAAATATCATTGTGTTTTTCGCAAGGGTGGGTATCTGGCTAGGCATGAACAATGGATGTATGGAAATGAGCCAGAGGGAGGGAGGGGAGAGAGAGAGAGAGAGAGAGAGAGAGAGAGAGAGAGAGAGAGAGAGAGACAGACAGACAGACAGACAGACAGACAGACAGACAGACAGAAAACGGACAGTTTCTGTATTGGGTGTATATGATATGTGTGTCCTTTCAGTGCCAGCCGTTACAGGTTTCCATACAGAGGAGCATACGCCAGACCGGGAGACGAAAGCAACTCTGATGATAATATACTGTGTGAGAGACCCTTTCATTACTGTCAGATGTAGTTTTCTTTTTTTTTTCTGTCAAGTAAGAAAGGATGAATGCTCTGATAATAATGTGTAATCCTTGCTCTATAATGACCTCCATGATCGACCGAATAGTTTATATTTTCAGTACTTTCATTGTGTCACACGCGTTGTTTGCTTGCCTACATGCTTGGGTGTTTTTAATTATTTGTGTTGTTTTCACAATGGAAGAGTCTACCATCTCTTCACTTTCACCCTGTTTTTGTGTGAAGCTGTAGTTATTTCTCAGTCTCTGTGCAATCTAGCCTTAGCAGTGAATTAAGTGTTTTATAGCCCAGCCATTGTTCTCTCTGGATGTGATTAGTGAAAGAACCCATAACACAAAACCATATCATTACAAATAGTCCTGCCCTTGGGGCTGTTGTGGACCTCTTCTTCGTTGTCGTCTTTTGCCTGTCTGGTACTGGTTTGTGGCCTAGTTCAGGCTAGGTTGCAGGAGCTCTCCCCTCCATGCTAAGGATTGGAAGCTGGTTGAGGCAACTGGGACATCTTCACTCTGCCTGGCTGTACCGTTGGAGCCTTCACCCTACCTGTGGCAATTGAGTGGACGGTCCCGTTAACAGTCCTTTGTCGCATGTCGCATGTCCCTCAAGAAGCCGGGAAGGTGTTGTGACATAAGTCTTTTGGCCTTGGCCCTTACTTGGATTCCATGATGGATGGGTAACGGAGGGATGAAATTCAAAACAAGACAACATGACTTCTTCACTATAGATCACCCCCACCGCCCCCACCCCCACCCCCACCCCCAAGTCCCCCAAGAAAAAAAAACAAGAAGGGTCAGAGAATAAAAGAAGCGGACAGTGATTTAGATACAACAACAACAACAAACAAACAACAACAAAAAAGGAAAAAGAAAGGTGTGGGCGCTTCTTGGTTGGTGGTGGGAGTAACTGAAGAAAAAAAAAAAACTATTACATGCTCTGGGCCCCTTTTGCGATCCAGAAAAGTTTCCGATATATTGTAGGCGATCCAAAATTCATGAGAAAGCTTCAAAATGGCTCTTCTCTCATTGAATGCCACTTTAAAAAAAAACTAGTCAGAACAGCTCCGAAGTGCTTCGAAGCTGGTTGAAGGCGTATCAGGTATCTCCACACAAGCAGTAGAACTCGTCCAAAGGAGTCATCAGGTGTCCCGACCTTAAAGACGTTTCAATGACAGAGATCAAGAGCGAATTAGGACCACAAAGAGTGACTCATGTACACCGAGTGACCATTCGGAAAGGGTCGAATCGGATAGCAATAAACGTTCTTTCGATATTTTGTACACCATGACTGCCACAAACAATTAGAGTTAGTTACCTGGGTGTCAGAGTAGACCTCTCTGTCCTGCTCAGATGAGATGCTTTCACTGTCAGAAATCCACAATCTTACTCAGGTTATAGACGCATATTATTGGTCCTTTCCTGTGCTCACTGGGAACAGCATGTTAAACACACACACAATCTCTCTCTCTCTCTCTCTCTCTCTCTCTCTCTCTCTCTCTCTCTCTCTCTCTCTCTCTCTTTCACACACACACACACACACACACACACACACACACACACACACACACACACACACACACACACACACACACACACACAGAAGAAGAGAGTTCATTGTTCAATGGTCTTAATGAGATCAATGATTTGTTTACAAGACAGAAATACACAGGACGGGGATGGGATGGAAGGTCGGGGAGGGAAGAAGGTGCAGAGGGTCCTGTGCTCATTGGGATCAGCGTGTTACACAGTTCTAACACACACACACACACACACACACACACACACACACACACACACACACACACACACACACACGCACGCACACACACACAGTTCATTGTTCAATGGTCTCAATGAATCAATGCTTTGTTTACAAGACAGAAATACACATGAGGGGGATGGGATGGAAGGTCGAAGGGAGGGGGGGGGGGTGTAGTGAGAAGTGGGGGGTATGGACAGGATGAAACTAGGTGGAAATACTGATATATGTGTATGTAGCCTGCCTTAGGTATACTTTAGTAATGAATTTATTAACATCTGCTTGATGAAAATCACATTTAATGGTCTGATCGTAAATAAAATGCAACATTCCTTTTTCTTTCAGTACTTATGTATAATATCACTATAAGCAGTGTACAAGTTGATAAAGGTAACAGATCATAGCTCATAAGTTAGGTCATTTTTTCAATATTGCAAATATAAAACCATCAATGAAAGAACAATAAACAAGTAGGGTAACTTCGCTGGCAGCTTTGGAGGTGCTGTTGGATTCTTTTTTGAACCCTTGGTGGTGAGAACACCACAGTATTATGGACTGCGGTGTGTCTCTATGTGACACCAGGAGCACAGACACAAACAGCCGTGTCTCCCTGATGAGTTCGATCCAGTGGACGAAAGGCCTAGGAGCAGGCATTACAAATGCATCTGCCTTTGAAAGGGATTTCAATGCAGCTAGTGAAGTTTTCATATTTGCAATATATTTTCTTAATTTTATGTTCCCGTTTTCTTCATCTTCAACCCCCCCCCCCCCCCCCCCCCCCCCCCCCCCTCCCCTTAAGTTCAAATCTTTGCCAAGTCATTACTGTGATGACGGAGGGGTTGTTGGCCTGTGCTTGTTTTTCACCCACTATTAGATTGTTCGTCTTTGTATTTGACCTTATTCAAGTTTATAAGGCTGTGCCAGTCTTGAATAAAAGTTACTCTGAGTTAGGTTTTCTTATGGGAGCAAGAGTTACCCTACTTGTTTATTGTTTACTGCTCCCTGTCTCGCTTCACGTGCAATTTCGTTTCAATTAAACCGAGGTTACTCGTATTTGTTTCTGTCTGTATTTGTGTGTGTCTTTTGATCTCTCTTGCATTCTTGGATGGATCCTCAGGCGTAGGCTCAAAGATCTTCCCCTACATTTTATACTGTTTGCATAATGTCTTTAGTTTTTTCTCCCACACTTTCATTTTGTTTCATTTACTACCCTTCGCTGGCTGCTTTGGGGGTGCTGTTGGATTCCTTTTTGAACCCATGGTGGTGAGAACACCACAGTATTATGGACTGACTGCGGTGTGTCTCTATGTGACACCAGGAGCACAGACACAAAGCAGCCGTGTCTCCCTGATGAGTGCGATCCAGTGGACGAAAGGCCTAGGAGCAGGCAATACAAATAGTTCTGCCTTTGAAAGGAAAGGGATTTCGATGGTTCCCTCATGCAGCTAGTGAAGGTTTTATATTTATAATATATTTTCTTAATTTTATGTTCCCGTTTTCTTCTTCATCCCCCCCCCCCCCCTTCCCTCTTAAGTTCAAATCTTTGCCAAGTCATTACTGTGATGACGGAGGGGTTGTTGGCCTGCGCTTGTTCCCCCCCCCCCCCCCCCCCCCCACTATTAGATTGTTCGTCTTTGTATTTATCTGACCTTATTCAAGTTTAAAGGCTGTGTCAGTCTTGAATAAAAGTTACTCCGTGTTAGGTTTTCTAATGGGAGCAAGAGTTACCCTACTTGTTTATTGTTGTCTACTGTTCCTGCCTCATTTCATGTTCAATTTCATCAATGGAAGAGTTACGGTATTACCTTTCGATGACATGTTCATGCAGGGGGTGGCTTAAAGGATCGGCACTGTTGAACATTTTACCAAGTTAGGTTATGCTGGCGGTTGTATGCTGAAAAATGGCAGCATTGAAGTTTACCATAAACACACGCCTGTGCGTGCGCAAACGTGTGTTTATGGTAAATTTCAATGCTGGGGGTCCTGTACTCATTGG
The DNA here is from genome assembly GCA_016801955.1 of Conus betulinus. Lineage (NCBI taxonomy): Eukaryota > Metazoa > Mollusca > Gastropoda > Neogastropoda > Conidae > Conus > Conus betulinus. The sequence goes on from JADBJO010000174.1 coordinate 369,019, forward strand.
GATCAGCATGTTACCCATTTCTAACAGACAGACAGACAGACAGACACACACACACACACACACACACACACACACACACACACACACACACACACACACACACACACTAACACATACACACACACACGTACACACACACACGCACGCACGCACACACACACACACACACACACACACACACACACACACACACACACACACACACCAACTCCCTCATACATACACGCACGCACGTATGCAGAGCGTCTGTCCATTGTTATTGCTGTTAACGATAAATCAGCCCAAACAGTAAGAGCAAAGATACTGTAGCTAAGTACAATTATTATAAGTGTGATGACTGGAATAAGTTAAAAGCATTCTAAATGTAATATTGCAAAACGCTAAGGACATTTTATTCCAAATTCATTGATGGTGTTCTTCAAGCAACTGACTGTTCTGTACCCAGTTATCCGACTTAACAGAAAATCTAACAAACATTTGTTGAACATATAGTAGAATGAAACATGTGATAAGGTTGTGAAAGAAAGGACACTTTTATTGATAGGCTATGTATAGGATAAGAAATCAGAGTATCACACTTCACTGAGAAAAGTTTACTAGAAAGTACAAGTTGAAAACATTTCAGGGAAAGGAAAAAAAAAAAAGAAAAAAAAAACACGGGACATTTCCTTTATACTCACTCAAAACAGTTGTTAAACTTTGACACATGAAGTATATCTTTCAATGTAGCTTTTATATTCAAGGACAGTTTTTGTGTGTTGATTAGATTCAATCGATTGCTTTTAAAACAAAGTTTAGTAAACATGTAACTTGTCTTTACGGTGAAAAAAAAGCCAGAGAGATGTTGCATTCGGTTTCACTGTGCGCATTTTAATACTCATTTACCTATGCTACCAAACTATCTTAGAACAGGTTTTAAGAAATTTGCCACTAATGAATAGAATCGCCGTTTCATGACATCTTAGGCCCAGTATTTCTGTTTCTAGAAAGCAGACTGATACCCAGCTGTTTTCCTGCTGTAGCTTCTTCTTCACTGTTTGATTTCTTGTACATTTTATTGTTGCTGTAAGCGTTATATTGTTACTGTAAGCGTTATTGTTGTAAGCTTATTAGTATTGTTTGCCGTTTTTGGTGACAATATCACTTCCTGTGAATAGTTGTTAAATTGAAGAACCAAGTAACTACTCAGACACATGCACACAAGCGCGCATGCGCGCGCGCGCGCGCACACACACACACACACACACACACACACACACACACACACACACACACACACACACACACTCACTCACTCACTCACACACACACGCACGCACGCACGCACGCACGCACGCACGCACGCACAGACAAGACAAGTCAAAAAGGTTTATGTAGACTCGGTTTATGAGATAATCGCATGTATTCATTCGTTAGTCCCACATGTATCATAACATTACCGACTCTGTTTTCAGTTGGTGACCGTCATGAGGCAGAAATCCAACCAAGCGGCGATCGTCAGCAAACTGTTTTGTATGATTTCAGAACTGCTGGTGACTATGTAAAAGGTCGTTTTATCGTGAGTCCAGGGATAAAAGATATTATAGGAAGGTTTAAAAGAGAGTCTGTGAATGTCATAGAGCACACAGATCATTCTGAGGGCATACACATCATTGTTCTGGAAGGAGACAATGAAAAGACTGTAAAATATCTTCAAGTCAAACCTGGAAGCAAGTTCTATTATGTTTGATGATAAGGGAATCTACTAGCATTGAGAACATCACAAAACAATTACAGAAAATTGAATCAGAGTTTGTTGCTTTCTTGGCTAAATCTCAGCGTGTTCATAAGAAGCAGTGGCCTATGGTGAAAGAAAAGGACATTGCTCTGTTTATCAATCATGAACGTGTGACCATTTCAGACGCCATCAAGCTGCCTACTTTTGCCGTTGTTGAACTGTGTTTTGACATCCCAGTCATTTGGCGCATTTCCTACCGATACAAGCTATTTTGTGACAAGCGGTACCTTCTCCACTGCTCCTCTGCACACTCTCTGACTGACATCAAACGCATGTTTCTAGATCTGTTCAAAAGAACAGATATGAATGAGAGAAAAGAAGAGATGTCTATTGAATCTGTCTGGTTTACTCAGGGAGACAATCTGCTAACGGAAAAACTCGTGAGGCGCAGCTTTATGTTACCATTGAAGTCTGAAGCCAGTGACGGCTTAGCCTTGCGTACCATTGAAAATCTAGTCACGTATGTGGATGACGTGTATGTGCACTTTCAGCCACCAAATGCAGTATGTGCAAAAGTGATTTTGAAAACTGGCAATACACAGACAGATGTTGGCACTCTTGTTCTGCCACCAGAACAACCCACAAGCTATGTGAGGGAAGAGGTGGCCAAACTTGTCGGAAAACAACCAGAGAGCATAGCCATTTCACTGGAACTGTAAAGCTTGAAGGCAAGATCAAAATGCACCAGGCTTTGTCAGCGTCAGGCTGTAAAATCACTGTAAAACTAAAAACAAAATCTCTCTGTCTGTTCGTGTTTGTCCACCACATGCTCAGACATATACATTTGCCATGTACCCTTATGACAATGTGGAAGTGTTGAAGAACCATTTGTGCAAACAGATTGACGTACCTCCTCACTGCGTAGACTTGTTCTTCGAAAACAAGGGATTGGGCGACGGAAGCACTTTCAGTGACTACAGAATCCGAGACGGAGATGAGCTGGAAGCCCGCATGTTTCCCCGAAGACAGACCCTGAGGGTCAGGATGCCCGACAGGAAGTGGCATGAGGTGGTGGTGGACGACAGCCGACAGGTCACTGTAGGTCAGATGAAAGCCTTCTGCCAGACCCTCCCTGCAGAACGCCCTGTCCCTGCCTGTGACCTCACCGCCCTAGTACAGCACCGAGTGCTCTCTGACCCACAGACCCTGGATGACGTCATGGCTGGAGGGCCGCGTGGGCCATCCAGACTGCTCCTGGTCCACACAGAGAACATGGGTTTCACCGCAGACACTGCCTGCAAGGGCACCTACATCGTCTTCACCGCTACGGAGGGATCCTGCTTCGACAGGGTCTTGACAATGTCCAGTGGAAAGGATGTCTTTCAAGGTAATTTTTTGTGTGGTCCCACTGTTTTAGCATTTTTGAAGTCAGTATATTAATGTCCTTTTGTAAAAGAGAAATATCAGGTTTACTTCTTTCATATGTAGCTGTTTTTCTGATACGCCATTGTTTTTCAGACATTTGTTTCCTGACGTTTATTGCAATAATTATTGGCTCAGATGTTTTCGTCAGGGAAAATGTAAACAGTGTCTTTTCAGTGTCAGTTAAGTTTGGATGGACAGAAGAACAGCCTCACGGAGCACGTTTGTCTGAGATGCTAGGTTATGCTTTTCTTCTTCGCCTGCTTCAAACAGAGGGCACGTTTTTGGTATGGCCAGACCATTTGGTTCAAACTTCTTTTTAGCCTGTTTTGGGTTATTATGCACAGGAATCACGAGCGAGTGTCATAGTATTTTACACCTTGCACAAAGGCTCGAACCTTGGCCCCGTAAGTTCCTTTCTTTGACCAGTCTAAGCCCTTCTACCTGACTTTTCCTGTGTAATGTACCCGACCTTCAGTCCGAACCGTCCTCATTTCAGAGGATGGATGAAATGGGATATGAAAAGAGAAAAACTTTTGTGTACCGGCGCAGAAAAAAAAACAGCCCGTCGGGGCATTGGGCGCGTCCGTAGATCAGCTCACAGGGACTTCATATTTCTATTAGGCCTTCACTGGCTGATCTACACCCACATCAGTTCAGCACGATGGCCCGTTTTTGCAGGCCGTTTTCTTCTCTGTGAGGGTGGACGGCTGCTGGCAATCCTCCAGACCCAGCATCACCTCTGCGTGTTGAGGGGGTCTCTGGGCTGCTCCTGGACCCACCCTGTTGGCTGTCCAGAGGGCTCTGAAGACCAGGACCCCACCTCTCCTGTCTTCTTTTTTCACCTGCTGATGAGGTAAGTTATAAATACCTGCATCTCTGTTAGGTGATTTCAGGAATTTGAGCGTGGTAGATACGTATATTCATCGCTTTTTTTCATCTTCTCCTTTACCAGCAAAGCTAAACTATTGAAGTATTTTCGGAAGTCAGTGGTAAAACATATGAAAAAGTGCCAGCAGCTTTCCTCCCTGACCGAAGAGGAAGGGACAAGGAGAGTCTTTCCCTCAACTCCCCGCTACAGCAGCGAATTGATGTAGGTGTAGGATTAGCCAACGAAGGCCTCGTGAAACAGCGAAGTCCCCATGATCGCTCGACGAGCTGCTTTCTTCTGCGCCATTTGTTCCAGTTTTCCCTTTAAACACTCCTTGCCTTGCATTCCTTGAAATGGGAACGGCCCGGACTGAAGGTCAGGTACATGCCGCAGGGGAGTCAGAAGGGCTCTGATTAGTCAAAGAAAGGAAATCTCGTGGGCTGGATTAGAGTCCTACGTGGAAGACGCAAGAGAATACAACATAGGCACGTGTTTCATATGGAGCAAGTGCTGTTTGAGACATACTCGCCCAAAACAAGCAAGAGAGAAACTGTACCAGATGGTCTGATCATACAGAAAAAGCCTTCTCTTTCAAGAGGGCATAGAAGAAAAAAAGTAGCCTAGCATCACGGCTAAATCTGGTACGTGACACAGCCCCTTCCTAAGCGTCACATTGCCAATGTGGCGCCGCAGGCTGTGTGCAAAAGTCAGACGAGTTGACTTCGCCAGGTCACGCCGTGCCGTCTTTGAGTGTTTTCTTCTTCACAAAGTCACATCTAAAAGACTCAAGATTTTATGATTCCCTTTCTGCTGACTCACCAACCAACTGACTGGGTTAATCCACAAGCGCACACCCAATATGTGTAAGCCAGTCGACTATCACTTCATTTGCGTGGTGACGTGGATGTTTACCAATTTTAGATCATAGGGTGGCTCACAGGTTAACTTGGTCTGCTTTTGTCACCAACGGCTCCCTGTACACATCAGTATCCAAAACAGTAGAAGTACAGCTCTATGATCCAATTTATGTATTCATGGTGTCTGACTCCCATAAAATTGGTCTGATTAATGCTTTGAAACTCGAGGAATGAGACAAGTGTTAAGTACCATGGCCCACCCCAATAGTCTACGACTGACTGCCCGCTCTGGTGTAGGTTCCTACGTTCCCAGGTAGAAACTATGAGACTATATCCCTTACTTTCTGTTTTGTTAATTTTTTTTATGACTTTTTCTTTCCCAAGCTTATTCTACTGTCTGCCAATGCGCTTTGTGGAGTGTCCTCACAATCTGAACAGTGTGGACTCCCTCATGGCACACAGTCATCACCTGAGTTGCATCCGTCCCAGTATTCCGTGGGTTATTAGGAGTTCTTTCCGTCATTTAGGGTTATGACATAGGGTAAGGTTGTTCATCTTCAGGAATTTGCAGGAAACAGACAGACACTCTCCTCGTCACTGAAGATCATTCAGTGTCCCGCCGCAATGCACCACGGAGCTTCTTCGCCTTTCAAAAGATAAGAATGGGTATAAAACGAGTGGCATGTGTGCGAGCGGCATGTACCACTCACAGTGAAAAACATATTCTTCTAGGTTGTTGGGACTTGCGTGATGTGAGACATAAACACTTTACAGCAGAGTCCATGAAAACCCTGTTCAGAGATGGCCCACCAGACGTGATCTTTGAGTTTCTGAAAGAGATGAACATTTTTCATCGGATCTAAGATTTTACAGAAGAAAGATTTTTAACGACGTTTCTGGTACGTTTTTAGAAGATGTATTTTAAAGAGATGTGTGAAAGTTTTTTGGTGTGTTGTTGATGACTTGTGAGTTGTTTTTTGACGTGGTGACAGCCCTGATATGGCTCTTTCCGGTCGGCTGGGCTATAAGCAATATTACCTTACCTTACCCGCCGCAATGCGGGGTGCACTGCGCTATGATGGGCCACCTTACTGCACCAAAATCACCATGAAGGGTCCTGCGGACCTTGGATACCCTGCGAGGTAGGGGGGTTACAGGGGAGGTCTCCCCAGGCATGCGTCATCTCAGGAGAACTATGGCTTGCATGGAAATGACTTCCCATTGATGGACACTTGAGCAGACGAACGACCCACGACATGAAGTCAAGAGTCAACAGAGGTGATTTCAGGGTTAACGCTCCTTGGTTTTACACCCATGCCAACTTCTGCGTATGCCTCGGCCATCATGGAAGCTTGTGGACTGCTCATCAGAGACGGCTCCTATGAGCCATTCAAGAAGGATCTCATCCTTCAGATCAGTCTCTGCTAGAGAGACCCTGTGCACAAAGGCCCTATTACACGTTGACAGAATTTTATGAACGTTTCATCTGCTTTTTTCCTTAGCTCGCGGAACTTTGGTCCAAGCCTTTAGAATGGCGACTGAAAGTACAACATTAGTGCTGTCTGCTGACAGGTCGTTTAAGGCCTCTCCTGCTTTCCCAGTGAGAGATGAAATATGTAATGCAGTTGGCTTCCGACATCCTATACTTTCCTGAAACCGCGTCAGGGAATTCTCCAGAATTATCACTGGGGTGAAACTCTGGGAGCGAGGAGGAGGGTGGGTGGATGAAAGCCAGGTATCCTGTGCGCGCGCATGCCTTCTACCGTTGCTTCCAGGCAAAGCAGCTCTAGCTCCCTTCTTTTCTTTCTTGATTCTCTTTGAACATTCTGTCTTTCCGTTCTAGTTCCTATGTCCGTCTGTCTGTCTGTCTCTCTTTCTCTCTCTCCCGATTCTTTCTATTTTCTTCATGATCTGCTCTGTGTTTTATTTTTCCTCTCTCTCAATCCTTTATTTCCCCTCTTTTTAATCACTACGAATTCTTTCTTTTTCTTCTTTCTCTTTCTCTCCTCCCTAGAGTTTTTTTTTAACCCTCCTTTTTACAAATTTCTTTTTCTTCTTCTTCTGTTCGAAGTTTTCGTCCTTCTTGCGTGTCCGTTCCAAATGAAGAAGGATGGTCATAACATCCTGAGAGGGAGCCACCAATGGAGGAAGACTTGTCGGTTTGAACCCTGTGGGGGGAAAACCCCAGGGTATGTCTTGCTGTTGTTCAGTACCAACGAGCGGAGCCACTGAAGGGGTGTGGCAACCCATGAGTCTCTGCACCGTCAAGTCCCAACCTGAAGCGTCTCCCGAAACGGGGGTCCCAGCCCACCATCCTTTCACTTAAATACATAAATACTAACAAAACGAACTGCTGACAACGCCTAATCGAGCACGAACGACCAGCCTGAGAGGGTAGGGATAAGAGGATCTTTATCCTGCGCGAGCCCCCCAAATCATAGCGATGGTCTAGAGGGTTCCAGACCTGTGCGTAGTATCCACAGACACACAGCTGACACGAAAGTTTACCTCTCGCTTTTCTTTATTGACACATGCGACAAATAAAGAACGGAAAACGGGTAGGGACAAGTGTCAGGGAATTAACCTAGCTTTTTTCACAAACCAAAAGATTTCAGAAGAATACGCTCATCCTTATCGACCTAACGTTTACTAAAACCCAAGGGAGGGTGGGTGAGTGTGGAAAGGATAATGAAGGGGAACCACACACACACACACTGACTGACTGACTGAAACCATTTACTGTCAGATTAACATAGTGTTGTACTGACAAACACACACACACACACACACACACACACACACACACACACACACACACACACACACACACACACACACACACACACACAAACTGAGCGGGGGACAATAAGGAAAGAGTGAACCAGAGGAATAAAAGGCCCTGAAACTGCCATGCAGCAACATGGTCGCCTGTGTGGAAGGAGCACAATTGCAGGTTCTTGGTCATTTGATGCCTCTTCTGACTGGTCATTTCCTGACCTGGCTTCAGCAAGGTCAGCCAGGTACGAGGCTGCCAATTAAAGAATGGCTAGGCTGGACTGAAACCTTTTGTAGTGTGAGGCATAAAGTGGTGGACCGTGAGAGTTGGACAGATGGCCTTCATTAGACAGTGGTCTGCATTTTCAGGCTCTGGAACAGACGCTCGGCAGCTACAATGGTTGCAGGATGATAGGAGGCTGAGTGGGTGTGCTTGATTTTGTTCAGTTGCATGAAGTCGGGGGAAAAGAGTGGAAAAGAACTTATGTAGGCAGTCAGTAGGAGGCAAACGAATGTACCAGTGTTTCTGTAGTCTTTTCTGAGGATATGACCCCCATTTTTATGACTTCTGGTCGTTTTGAATGAGCGTCAGTCAGGAGAAGATAGGTCTCCCTCTCGAACTTAGCAAAGTTAATGTGAACCCTTTGTCAGGGTTTGTTTGCCAGAAGGGTGCTGTAGTGGTGTGTTTTGTGTAGATTTTGATGCAGCTGTGATATCCTTTCACTATCACTTCAGTCTCTTGGTGAATTCTGGCCACCAAACATGATTCTGTGCCTGAGCCTTCATTTGGCAAACAGCTGGATGTTGGGTGCAGTTTGGCCAACAGACGTTCCTGCAGTGGGGATGCACTGATGACACGAAAGTCCCCAAGGGTTGACCCCTCCCTCCACCGGCAGTACGTTGCGATGTTTAATTCTTAGTGAGGCTCGTGCATCTGATTGAGACATCCTTTCAGGTCCACACCTCAGACAAGGTGCGGTTCCTGCTAGTGAGCTCAGCTGTTTGCTGACAGGTGGCTGGGAATTTATCCTGAATGGTGACGTGAAAAACTGGATCCTCTTCACCCACAGTGTCTGGAGTGTCCAGTGACTACTGTGAGAGCATGTCTGCACTGGCTGCTCCTGATGTGTATGAAACAGATTGCATTCATATGCGGAAAAAAAAATGAGGCTCTGTGCATCTGCCAAGGTAGCCACTCCCTTTTGCGGCCCTAGAATGGCAAGAAGCACTTTGTGGTTGGTGACATGGGTGAAACGTTGTCCATACAAGTATTCAATGAACTTTTTCACTCCAAATACCAAAGCCAGTGTCTCCTTTTCTATCAGAGCGTAGTTCTTCCCTGCTGCTGTCATCGTTCATGATGCAAACGCCACTGATCGATGAGATCCATCCAGTATTTCATGACTTATCATGGCACCCAAGCCTGCTGATGAGGCGTCTCATCCCAGCCATGTAAGTCGGAATCTGTGGAGACATTAGCATCTCCTCCGTCTTCCCGAATGGCGCTTGACATTTGGGTGTTCGGGACCATGGAGTCTTGTTTTTTCAGTAGGATGTGCACAGACTGGAGGTATGTGGGCAGGATAGGCAGAGACTGGGCAAGTGGTGGACCATTCTCAGTTATGACCTGCGTTCACTGACGAGGGTGAGAGCCGGAATTCTTTTTTTTTTTTTTTTTTTTTTTTTTTTTTTTTTTTTTGCTGTCCCAACCTCTGCGCCACCTCAGAGGCAGTGCACCCACGCCGCTCATTCCGACACCCCGTCCACAGCCACAGCCCGGCAGGCCCCTCCACAGCCCCGGCACCAGCAATCCACAGGGAGCAGTCAATGTCAAGTCGTCAAGAGGCAACCCACCGGAGGAGACACTGCACGGCCCCCGAGTCACTTCAGTGGTGTTCAGTGGCGCCTGTTCTGATCTAACATACGCAGGACATCACCTACTAAGCCCCCTACTGACGACAATAATTGCTTAGTCGCGGAGCCGGCGTGAGTGAGCTCTCCCTCCGGAGGGCGCCACCACGTCCGTCCAACGACAGCCCCCATGGACTCGCCGACACCGGCGACCCGGACGGAACCAAACCAAGGCCACAGACGTGGAGAGGACATCGAAACTGAGGTCACCATGAGAGCAGGGCATGAAGGGCCACAGAACCCGAGACTTTTTTCCCCTAATGCCGATCGATGAGAACGAGGATGAGGAAGATGACGCCACGGATTTCCCTCCCGGTCTGAGACCACATGACAGGGATGTACTCTACGCTTCCTTTCATAATAATATATCCGGCGTCAACCAGGCCCGAGAGATACAGACACCTGCAGTGTTGGTCAGGGAAATTTGAGCAACACTCTCAGAAACGCATCCATTAAGTGGATGAAACTCGACTGTGTGGTCCCAGTCTTCCCAAATGAGCCCGCAGCAAACTCAACTCTGGGTAGGAGCCGGTCGGGGCAGAAAACCCACATGACTTCTGATGGGATTCGAACCCACGACCTCCCAGCCGGGAGTCCGCGACGCTAACCACTTCGCCACGGCGGCTGGTAGAGAGCCGGAAATTCAGTGATGGCTTTTACTTTACTGGGTAAGGGATGAAATCCATTTTGTTTGATGAAATGCCCCCGATATATCCCACCTCGTCCTTTGAAAATTCTTGTCTTCCCCTCTGCAGCTGCAGAGTGTGGCCTTCCAATCACTGCACCACCTGGTCAAGGTCCAAATCGCTTCTACAGAAGTGTCAGTCATCGCATCATCCATGAATGCCACCACACCTGGGATCCTTGTAGAATGTGTTCGATTGTTCGCTGGCCAGAGCAGGAACAGAAGCATTTCCGAAAGGAAGTCTACAATATTTGCAAAGGCTCCTATGTGTATGGTGTCTGTCAACAGTTCTTGTGAAAGTTCTCGTGATTTTTCATCCGGTGGTAGGCCTGAGTGAGGTCAAGCATTGAAAAGACCATGCCACTGGCCAGTGTCGCGTAGCAATCAGATGCCTTAGGCAGAGGATACTGGTTCATGTCCTGAACTAGCTTCACTGTTGTTTTGTAGTCTCCACAGATCCGCACTCTTCCTGTCCCCCTTTCTTTTTAATGACCATGATTGGTGACCCCCACTCACCGTGGATCACCCGTTTTAGTTTCCTTCTTGTACCAGCCTGTCTAGTTCTTTTTCTACTTCCAGACGAATGACAAATGTTACTGGACTGGCTTTTATGAACTGTGGAACTGGTTTGGATTTCAGGTACAGTTGAGCCCCAAACTTCTTCATTGTTGTAGGTCCTTCTTCAAGAACTGCTGAGTGGCGTGCCAGAAGTTGCCCTGTTGTTCTTGGTTTTATACCAGAAACAGCAATTCAGTCGGTTGCCTGGTCTGTGACATCAGCTGTAGGCAGTTCTACCTTATTTGCCAGGCCTCCCTCTGTGAGAGATTGACACTGTGCATCTCTCAAGTAAGGGAAGTGTTTCATCCCAATATGAGAAGAGCTTCAGTTTTGATGCTGTCATGTCTTTCCCTGTATATTGCGGAAAACATCTCTGCACATGACTCTTCTAGCTGAGAATCTGCATTTCTCTGACTGTTTTCTACGCCACAGTAAAATATGGGGCGTTCTCTCCCCTCTTAGTATGGTGGAAAAATTCTGTGACACTTTCCCCTTCACCCCCCTCGCTTCCATCTTTTTCTTTGGTGATGAGAGTTCTAGAAATGGGCTCGCGTTTGCACATTGCTTGCTAGTGACTGAGACCTAGAAACTACAGGTAGCAGGATCATGGTTCCTGCCACAACAATAACAGTGGCCACGGCAGGTGCCTGTGTTGCTTTCCCTTGCAGTTCCACTTCCCCATGCTGCTACCAGTTAGATCATTCTCCTCAGGCCTGGCCGACCCTCTACTGACTACAGCCTCTCCCTTTTTGTGCGTGTGGCCAGCTGTGACCTCATTCACGCTGGTAGCAGCCTCACTGCTCTCACTATCAAGGCGATGCAGGGCTTCTCTGCTCGGGGCAATGTCCACTGCCTTTTTAAACGTCAGAGTTTCCTTTCCCCAAAGCTTACTCTTTTGAGTCTGTTTCTCTCAGGCCAATGTCAAACATGTCTGTGAGTGCTTGATCCAGAAGATCGTCAAACGCGCAGTCTGCTAACAATTCTTGCAGTGCTCCCACAAAATCACCAATCTGCTCGCTATGCATTTGTCTTTTGGAGTAAAACTGTGCTGTTCTATTCATGATAGATTCTTGCGATTGAACATGTTTTTTTTTCAACAGATTTTTTTCAAATCATTTAGGTCTTTCTGTGAGGATTTTCTAGTACTGTCAAAGCTTCCAATAATCTAAATGTTCCATGCTGCAGAAAATTGATAAAAGTATCCACTTTTGCTGCATTCTGTACCTGGTTAGCCTTGAAAAAACGACTTTGATCTTTCAAAGTAAGGATCAACAGAGCCACATACAGTGTCACATTCTTCTATTTGTAACGAAACCAGTATTTAAACATCATTTGGTGATGCTCAACATGTCAACAATATCACAAACAACATGAGCAAAGAAAAGAAAATGGATTGATGTGACCTGAGTGTCCGATGATGGTGTCCAAAGTCCAGAAATCACCAATCAACATTACACTATCATGTTTGAGTTCACAACCAGAATCACCATCAACATTACACTATCATGTTTGAGTTCACAAACAGAATCACCACTCAACATTACACTATCATGTTTGAGTTCACAAACAGAATCACCAATCAACATTACACTATCATGTTTGAGTTCACAAACAGAATCACCAGTCAACATTACACTATCATGTTTGAGTTCACAAACAGAATCACCACTCAACATTACACTATCATGTTTGAGTTCACAAACAGAATCACCAGTCAACATTACACTATCATGTTTGAGTCACAAACAAACAGAATCACCACAACAGACTATCATGTTTGATTTCACTAACAGAATCACCAATCAACATTACACTATCATGTTTTTGAGTTCACACAGAATCTCTTGGCTGTGTTTGTCCTTGATTCCTAAAACTTGTCTTGTCCTACTTGACATGTTCTTTCACTCCCATGGTCTGACCAGCTTGTTGGGCTAATGCGCAGGTCAGATGTCTGCAAAGTCATCATGAAATTATCTTCTGAAAATCTTTCATCTCAGCAATTCATTCATTTATCCGTCAGCTTCAAATCAGCATTGTGATCTCGAAGCTTAGCAGATGTGGGGTAGCATATAAGGACTAGTCCGTACGCGGTGACATCTCTTTGATGAAACTGAAATTGAAACTCACGAACAAACATACACGTTCAGTTACGTTCCTGGTTATACATACACCGTTCAAATATGTAAACCAAAGGCACTTTAGGAGGGAAGAAGCTTCCTGGGACAGACTTAGAGATATGTCAACTGTATGAAGGGGATGGCTAGAGTGAGAGCTTACGGCAGGAACACGACTAAAATAAGGAAAGAGTTTGCCGTGTGAAGTCACAGTGCATCGTGTGACTTGGCAGGCTGCTGGTTATTTCTGTACACAGGCACATAGGACAATATTGAATTCTTGTTTCAGTCTTATCACATGCAGTCATTGCACCTCTTCTTTGACAATGTTACCTCTGGACTAGAATGGACCTTGAAGTGATTTCTACTTTCACTAGGACAGTGGACCAGGCACAGAATTGTTTTGGCGATGAGGCAGGAATAGTTAATTACTGCCAGTTGTTAGCGCTTGTGAATCATAGTATGTTTGTTCAGCATTATGTTTGTGAAAAACAAGTTTTCTTTGCTGTTTGAAGTCGCAAATCAAAATATATTCCTTGCTCAGCTGTGGTAACAATCTCTTTTCGATGTCTGTACAGGTCGACGAGTGGAAGAGCCGGAGGTACGAGGAATGCTTGAAGAGCGACGTCATTTGCCGCCGCTGCCACCGCCAGTTCCAGGAATTCGGCTAAGATCTGGCCAGCAGCATGGTAATGACGTCACTGATGGTTCAGCTACCAGCATGCCGTGTAGCTCTTCATCTGTCTCAGAAACTTATCAGACGTCAGCATCAGAACTGAGTAAGAGCAAAGGAATTTCATCACAGAGTGATCTGAGAGAGGTGTCTGAATCAGCTGGGGATCCTCGGAACCAAACCTCACCATCACAGATTGAGAAAGCCAGTAGAGCTGGATTCCACACTGGTAATTCTCTGTCTGGCAGTGACGTGGAAAATGTAGATGAAGTGAAATCTAGAGGCGTCCAGAAAGTACAGACAGAGCAGGACAGTGCCGGAGTTGGAAATGAAGCCAAACTTGTTGGTCTAACGGACGTTGATGACACAGCACATGTCCACAGCCTCCAGGCCGCTGCTTCCAAAATGAACAGTACAGCACGTGGATCCTCAAGGACATATCAAAGAAGCGCCCTTTCATCCAGAGCGGAACACAGCAACAATGTGCCGTTCACCCAGAAATATTACAGCAGTGATTCAGACGCAAAAGACGGGAGAAGGGAAATCAGTCAGACCATCATGATACATGAAAGTTTGAGTGAAAATGAAGATGGGACTTGGTCAGTGGACCAAAACATGAAGATTAAGGCACGAGTGCAATCACACCGTGAATTGCAGCTACTCAGATCAAAAACACCGAGTTCAATACCGCGTTCCCTGTCTTTTGTTGATGGCGAGAGTCTAGCGGAACAACAACAAAATGACCTAGTCCAGCCACATCCTGCAGTGGAACCAACATACAGAAGTAAGTCACTACACGGCTTTTCATTTTATTGAAAGTTTGCTGCAGATGACAACAGCTTTTTTGTCACAGATGTTTTAAACAGATTTGTTTTCTTATGTCTGCCTCGACAGCGGAGCAGATTGCGGTCTGACATCTTGTCTATCGCCAGTTTCAGGGTATTTGTTTTGGTAAACAGTTGAAATGATGACACTGAAATTTGTCAGTTTAGTCATTTGTGAAATGTATGTATAGGGTAAATTTCAGAATGGGTCTGCTTCTTCGATGAAGATATGAAGGGCCTAGCTCCGATTTTAGAAAGTGAGAGCTATCTTGCGTGAAAAGGCGATGAGTTGTTACATAGATGCCCATAGGAAATCCCGCTAGAATTTTTCTTTTATCTGTAAAGAGCTGAACACAAAATTAATAGTAGATTTTGTGCATGCAACTGGATCAGGATACATTGCTAATCGTTTCAAAATACCACTTTGCTAAAGAATATTAGGAATCAAAATGGTCGTATAGATAAAAATAAGAATCTATCAATGACAATGCAGGCTTACTCATAAACAATTTCTGGTTTAAAAACTGCGATTTCGTTAAAAACAACAACAAAAAAAACTGTTGAGCAATATCAGTTTCATTGATACACAATGCAAGCTTAGCAAATGCATTTCCCCAACTTGTTTGTCAGACCTGTATGCTTAATTATGGTCTGTTCTACAGATAGATTTTGTTAGAGTGTGTATATGAGCACGTTGCAAACGGCTTAAACACTTTTGACAAATAGTAAATTGTGGTTTTTGTGAATAATTAAGTCTTTTTATTGTTTAGTGTTTAGTCAGTATATATATATATATATATATATATATATATATATATATATATATTGTTGAAAATGTTGACATTGATGCTATGCATGCACAAACGAACATTATGTAGAAAGATTTCCGCAGTATGTGACCTAAAATATAAACTGCCTAGCACAGCTGAGCTCGGAGCCCCTGAAAGTTAGTAAAAGGTTAACATGCGCTCAAGATTTGTTTAAAGGTACCACGATTTTTGAAATGCGAAACAAAAAAATCAAAATGAAAAAGACAAGACTTTACGTTTTAGGCGCATATATCATGCACTAGTGCATATCGAATCCCAAGAACAGAGCACCAGTTGAACCAAAGGAAATAATGTTAAACTCAGCACTTTGAAATTCGTTGGCAGTTTTGCTACTGTCATCTTTTTGTTTTCAAGCTTGCTTGGCGTCACGTCGAGTTGTGTTTGTAGAACCAGTTTGAACCAGTGGTAAGTATGTTTTCAATCTTTATAGAACCAGTTTGAACCAGTGGTAAAGTATGTTTTCAATCTTTATAGAACCAGTTTGAACCATGGTAAAGTATGTTTTCAATCTTTATAGAACCAGTTTGAACCAGTGGTAAAGTATGTTTTCAATCTTTATAGAACCAGTTTGAACCAGTGGTAAAGTATGTTTTCAATCTTTATAGAACCAGTTTGAACCAGTGGTAAAGTATGTTTTCAATCTTTATAGAACCAGTTTGAACCAGTGGTAAAGTATGTTTTCAATCTTTATAGAACCAGTTTGAACCAGTGGTAAAGTATGTTTTCAATCTTTATAGAACCCAGTTTGAACCAGTGGTAAAGTATGTTTTCAATCTTTATAGAACCAGTTTGAACCAATGGTAAAGTATGTTTTCAATCTTTATAGAACCAGTTTGAACCAGTGGTAAAGTATGTTTTCAATCTTTATAGAACCAGTTTGAACCAGTGGTAAAGTAGTGTTTTCAATCTTTATAGAACCAGTTTGAACCAGTGGTAAAGTATGTTTTCAATCTTTATAGAACCAGTTTGAACCGGTGGTAAAGTATGTTTTCAATCTTTATAGAACCAGTTTGAACCAATGGTAAAGCATGTTTTCAGTCTTTATAGAACCAGTTTGAACCAGTGGTAAAGTATGTTTTCAATGACTGTTGGTTGGAACACAAAGAGTGCAAACAGTGGATTCGGCGGGAACAGCAGTGACAAGCACAGTATGTTCTCATAGTACTGTTGTATTTGCAAGAAATAAGAGTTAAAGAAAGAATTACTGTGCCGCCAAATGAGAGAATAAATCAAATTGCAAGACAAACGGTACG
Organism: Conus betulinus; assembly: GCA_016801955.1. NCBI lineage: Eukaryota > Metazoa > Mollusca > Gastropoda > Neogastropoda > Conidae > Conus > Conus betulinus. The sequence continues at coordinate 385,509 of JADBJO010000174.1, forward strand.
CGTTTCTATGTCTTTCGTCGTCTTGAAGCAAGACAAACAACATACGAGGCAAGGAAAACGAAGGACAAACTATTACGTGTGTCCCCAAAGATTGGGTGCAGAATGGATACGGAATAGAATCGGGCTGCTTAAGGGATAAAATATATGATATGAAGGCTTAAAATAATAATAACAATAATGATAATAAAATTGAAAGACTTTTGCTACTACTATTGCTGCTGCTGCTACTACTATTATCAATAATGACGGTAGTATGATAATATAGTAAAGAATACTAGCATAGATGATAGTAGTAATTGTAGTCATAAGTGTAATGATAAGAGAAGGAGAGGGATTAGAGGATTATTTTTAAAGAGAATTGTTGGTAATCCGCTGAACAACAGGGGCAAACAAATTACAAGATGATCTGGAAAACTGGAAAAAATCACTAAAGACTCCCAGGTCAATGTCAGCAGTGTTCAGTTGGGGAAGAAAACAGATTCTAACGGGTGGAATGGAACATGGGTTCTCCCCAAATTTCTTTTCATTTTTTTGTGTGTTAAAAAAACCCCGAGTTATAAGCCGCGCGTTTAGATTCAAAAAGAGACTCATAGCATAATCCAGAGTCATTTCAGTCGCCGGTTGGAGAGGGATGGTTACCTGACCTCTCCATGCAGGCTGTTCACAGGGGTAGGGAGAAACGCCGAACGCCCCCAGACGGATCCAGAGCACTTGTGGTGCATGGAATCCGGGCTCCTGAGGCACAAAAATGTTGCAGAAACAGAAGCATCGTGATAGTCAGGTTTAGAGCAGATCAGAGCCCTTTATTGATGGACAAAAGTTTTCTTATCAGCACCCCAATCCCTGTGCAAATTTACAAGGCCTGGATGTGGCTAATACAATTGCCTTTTTGATCAAAATAATTCCCATAAGTTCAGCTTCCGACATAGTTTGGATGGTGGACTTATTCAGCCGAATTTTAGGGTCAAGTGAATATGACTGAAAGTTCTGAAAGTGAATACATGGCGTTCTGGTAGCTGGAAAAGTCATTTTTTCCGCTCAGGCCTTTGTCTGATTTTATCCATGCAGATTTGGAGTCAGTTGTACGTCAGCAAAGGTGGCTTCAGTCGCGCAAAGTGAAAGTCGTCAAGGAACAGAGGACTGGGAACCATTGTTCACTGAGCTGACTTTGGCATCAAAAGCTATGCTGAAGAGAGCTGGAGAAAGGACGCTCCCGCGGCGTGCACTCAGCTCCTGCTCATGGATGTCAGACTGGTGCCAACACAGACTGGAAGCCACAATTTACATATCCAGATTTCATCTGCTCAGAATTAGTGTTTTAACCTTTTTTGAAGTGAAAAGAAGTTTGAGGAGTCGGGGCGTCAAATGATTAGAGTGTTTTCCGGTGGAGCTTATGGTCGTGAGTTCGAGTCACGGATTTTTTTTCTTTTTGCTTGAAAATTCTCTCTCCAATTAGCAATGAAGAAGTACCTGATTCAGTTTAGGGAAGGTTAAACGCAGCGGAAGGAGAGGGATAGGCTCCGCCCTTGATCATGCTGTGCCCTGCACACGGTAAATCCGAGTGTTTTAATGTCCGTACGACCGATAGGTTACAGATACAGGATTGCTCGCCTGTAATTGAAATGTATAAAAATTTGTTAGTACAATGACTTTGAGTTGCCATCCCTCTCTCCTCTCTCTCTCTCTCTCTCTCTCTCTCTCTCTCTCTCTCTCTCTCTCTCTCTCTCTCTGTGTGTGTGTGTGTGTGTGTGTGTGTGTGTGTGTGTGTGTGTGTGTGTGTGTGAACAGTTTTTCAGTTGTAGATTGTAAACAGTATTGCTTGTTATTTTGCCATCGCAAGTTCTTATTTTCCTATTACAAGTTCATGCAGAACCTAGCCAGTGACGACTTTTTCTCTGTTTCCAGATATTAAAAAAAGTACAGTCCAGTGGATAGCAAATAACCTGGGTTCTGAAGGCATGATGGTTTATCCGTCACTTGGGAGTGTCAGATCGAACCATTGACCAGGCACAAACGGCCCACCCCTTGGACCTGGCAGAGAGGCACATGTATTGCCTCAAACACTGGTTAACAAAGAGTGGTAGTAAAGCCAGCATGGAAGCCCTGAAGAACGCACTGGAGTTAGGAGAACGCCGAGATCTAGCTGAAGAAGAACTGGACAAGATCGACCCTGTGCCCACAACCTCGTCAGAAGGGATTGAGAGTGAGGACGGTACCGCTGAGCAGCAGAAAGGGAGCGTTTAATGTTGTGGTTGTCAGTTATTGTTCAGCTTTAGAGAAACCGCCATGGTTATATGATCATGTTGACAACCGACCACATCCTTCAAGCCTGTACGACGTATGCAGCATCCAGGAGAAAAGTAATGGCCAACACCGACAGCAGTGGAAGCCAAGCTGTACGGCACCCTGGAGGAACTGCGACGGACGGCAGCCTTCATCGAGGACACGGGCTGCTCATCTAACGGGATGGCGAACGAGGAAGAAGATATGATAATGTCACAACACTGTGCAAAATGGCTTTAGACTTTTTGTTAAAGTTTGCTTACCGACTCAGTTTATGTGCATATTTTTTTTCAAGCAAGGCATGATATCTGGATTGCTGTGTGAGGTTCAGAGAGATTTTTGTGGCAGCCTGAAGTTTGTAAATATGCAGCAAGCCTTGGCTGTCAGGCTTTGGTCTGTCTGTCCTGTATTGTTAGGTGTTTGAAGAACAAAGGTATTTTACATTTTGTGTTGTTCGTGTTGTTTTGATTGGTTTTAAAGTCCATGATTTGTACATGATAGGCCTGCAGATCACGTGGTATTTTCCTTAATGGTGCTGTGATTATCCATCATGGAGTGATTCATTTGAAAGCCACGTTTCATGCTCATATTTTGAGTTAAGTGTAGGGTTTGATGTGAAAGATGTCAACGTTGTGGATATTGACAGATTTTGATCGATTTGAGCCCTGATAGGGCCTCCATGGCCGGCTGACCTAAGAACAATACACGCCACAAGAAGTTTAGCCCCGTATCATGGGAGAAACGGGTTCCATAACTACAGCCAGCATGCTCTGTCAAAGTACTGTGTTCAGGGAGTACTCCTCTGCTCCGACTGACCAATGGATGACTTCCATTGTAGACAACATACAAATGGGGTTTGTCGTTTGTATCAAAAGTATGTAGTGTTATCAACAGCCTCAAGTGTACGTTTTGACAACAATAGTAATGGTGATGATATCGATGATGCATATGGTTGATGATAGTATTCCAGTGTTAGATATTACTGTTGTTACAAGATGCAATGTAAACGGACCATTTTCACCAAACTGTTAAGTCGTTAATGTGAAACCTTAATTTCATTGCTTGTCTCAACAAACATGATTTTCAGTATTTGCAACCTTTTGATTTGTGTGATAAAATAGACGTTGTGACCAGAAAAAGCGAAGTGACGTAATGCTTTTGAAGCTATTTCCATTGTCGGAAAGCAGCGTGCACATGTCTTTGGCGGCAGCCAACTGAACCCGCCTGCCTCATCAGCCAGGATGTTGGTTTCTAGTGCCCCTATTTGATTGAGTATTTACTCGCCGAGATCGGTAAGCATCGGTATATACATGTTGCAAATCAACAGATCTGTCCGAATCCGAATAAATGGTAGTATTACAATCTGATTGGACTTGTTCAGCTTTGTGGAACTTAAATTTTTCCTGATAAAAGTCTGTTTAAGCTGGTCCTAAAAGCAACGTAAACTATATTGACTAAATAACTATTTGGATCCTTAAACTGAATATAAACACTGAAAAGCTAACTCTGAGCTCTTGATTCGCAGTTTAGTCCGAGACCTGTAGATTAAATGACAGTGAGCACAGAAGAACCCTGAATTGCTGCCCTCGGGCAAATTCACGTGTCACCTCCAGCTGCTGTCTTTGCGGTCCAGTGGCAGGCTATTAAAGGGGATGCAGGCGAATTGACCACGCCTGTATATCTCTCACTGTGAGGTGCTGAGCACGGAGTGCCGAGGGAGAGGTGACTGATGACTCTCCAAGGCGCGTTGATGTGACAGGTCAGTGTCAGGTGGGCGCTGTCAATCCTCCATCCACTATGGGAGACAGCGGGTTTAACCTGTGTCGCCTGAAGGCAGCTCCTAGAGATGTGGGGCAGTTGGCGATGGGAGCGCAGCCTGGCTGCGATAACCGTGCCTGGCAAACCATGTTTTCTGACCGGCGTGGTGGGTCCTCTTGGGGATAGGGCTAAAAAGAATTACCCACCTGGCCGTACTCAGTGATGACTATAGCAGGGAATCTTGCAACACGCCAGCGATGTCCACCATATGGGGCGGCTTCACGCGGCACAGGACCATCCCCACCCGAGCTCGAAAGTCGGCAGTGGTAGCCCTAAAGACAGGCTTTTTTTTTTTCCTTTTTTTTTTCTTTTTTTTTTTTTGAGGGAAGAGGCGAAGAGCACCGACTCGACATATAGACGGTTTTACCACGAATGAAAAGGAGAACCCAGACTCCAGTCTTGGGCGAAGACCAGAGCAAGATTTCACAGTCATTGTCGGGAACCAAGCCAATGACTCCTGCCAAACACTAGACATCTTGCCTCCTAAACTGCAGACTTCCGATCTGGGACACCATGTCCTTACGGGTATCATGCCAATAGGACGTTGATTTCACATCTAACGAAAAGTAAATCATGCGAACGGCCATACCATGTTGAAAGCACCAGTTCTCACCTGATCACCGAAGAGAGCAACGTTGGGCCCTGGTTAGTGCTTGGATGAGAGAACTGACCGCTGGTTGGCAGGTTCACGCCTCTCAGAGTAAGCACGTGACGTGATGTGTTTGTGTGGTGTGCTGTAACCCCGTGCTCTTTGACGTCGTCCTCATGCTGAAGTACGTGTATTGTTTTGTACCTGTCTATTTTCAGTTCATTCATTCCTGTGCATAGACTTGGAATCATGGAAAACGTAATTATGATGAGTTTTGTTGACATGGATTTGTCTGTTTTCATGATCTTGAGATTTCTTGATGTGTTTCACGTTGCTATCATCGTGCTGCCTGTCCGCAATATGACTGTATCATAGACTATCTTTTAGTGTTGTCACTGTTGTCTGTGACGGGCAACATCAGGTAAGACTGATATGATCAGCAATTATGATTCAAACTGTTCCTGCTTGTTTATTCATTCTGTGCTTTGCAGCGGTTTATTGTTTTGATCAAATTTGTCATATCAGTGTCTCGCTACTCTGTGCGTAACACAGCTGTTGGGTTCAGTTGAGATGTGCAGTGATAGATCACGTCACTGTCCATGGCTACACATGACCTGGGGTTACTTTGTTGGTCACTAAAGTGTGCCGTTCGTTTCACACGTAGTTGAACTAGACCTTGTCGCGTCACTCGGCTTGGCATGTTTTGTATGTGTTGCGCCACTTTCACAGGTGCTGCTTTACTCGTTGAGATCTTCATTTTGACATTTTTGACACTGTTCATGATGGCCAGGTTGTATAAGAAGTTATTGGTTAGCTGATGTGAATTACTCATTTTACAATTAATGATGCTGTAACTGTTGGTATTGGTAGCTGTTAACTCATAGCCCCACTTAGTCATTTCCAGTGAGCGCTTTGTTGCTTGAAGCGTGGGCACACAGTACTTTATATTTGTTATTCTGTTTTGTTTACGTGATTTTGTGTTCCACTCAGACTAACAGTTGTGTTATTGGCTGTTAGGAACAGTACTATTGAATAATGTGTGGTAAAGAGTGAACTTTTTACCTGTTCTGGATAAGGTTGTGTGTTTCTGACTCACACAGTCAGCATAGGACAAGAGTGACTTTGGTGTCAGCTGAATGGTCACACTACCTGATATTTTTCTTTCATATTTGCCATACCATAAATGAACTATTTTCTTTGTTATTTTACCCCCGCCATGTCTTTTTTTTTTTTTTATATAATGTTTCATGTTGTGTCTTGTGGGTTTTTTTTTTTCATCGGCTGCTGTTTATGCTATTGGAAGAAGTGTTAATCTCTCATTAATTTTATGTTCAATGTGGGATGGAGATTGTTTGCACTTTGGTTGAAATGAATCATGCATTATCCTTTTTTTTTATATACCTCATACCGTTTGCAACGGGAGGCCTTTTGTAGATATTTTGGATAGATTTCGTTGTAAATCCTTGCATCTTAATTTTTAATAATGTCTGTGTGCTGCAGGATCTTTTTTTCAACTATTCTTTGTTACCAAGATTTATTTTTTGACGTGTATGGTTTTACACGCTCCTTATAAACGCTTGATACCCATCTTGGCCTAAATGGAATGGTTTGTGCCATATTAATGCTTGAACTCTTCCCTGTTTTGAACCTGTATTGAACGTGCTTCATGACACTGTTCCTAATATTGAACTTTCTGCTTGACGTCTTCAACCACGGTCAGCGGCACTCGCATGTGACGTCCGGCACCACGTTGGGCACTACCCACATGTCACATTGGAGGCGGCACGAAAGGAGGCCCACTGGTGGATGTGGGAGGACAGCAGTGCCGACAACCACAACCTGCCGACACGGACGACGCTGTCACTGTCGCCTCTCTTCCAACTCAGCTGGCGGCACTCTGCGACAGTGTCCACCACCACACAGGGTTTAGCACCCACCAGGGCCACCACTGCACACACGTCGCTGTGCGGCAGACCTGCAGCTGCCTGATCCTTCCGACTACCCCTGGTCCAAGGGTTTGAATTGGGCCAAGGGCCACGTCCACCACAGGTGGCAGCGACTCGGGACAGCCAGGCAACACGACTGAGCATCCAGGACACAGACGCTGACGTCAGCAGCCTGACCACTGCGTTGCCTATTATACCAGGACCAAGAAAAAGGCGCCGCCATCGCCGTCGGAGATGCAAGGCCCGTGCCCTACAAGCACAGGCCCATCCTTAGTGGGCACCACGTTTGCCTGCGGCTCCCGTCGGGCGGCAGGGCACCGCCAGAGCTGTGCAGATCCTGGTCCACGGCACGGGCCTCAGAGTACAGCAGACAGGGACCCAAGGCCGTCTGTGCCACAGCTCAAGCCACGGCCAGGGTCAGACTTTCAGCCTGATGGGGAGCCATGGCCAGTCTGTCTCCAGAGGAGGGCTACAGCACTGACCATGCCTGCCGCACAAAAAACCCTCCTCGTTCTCCTGATCGCCATTCGCACCGCCACTGTGGTCTCAGCATCTTGCAATCAGGACATCTCTTGGTGATACACCAGACTATGCGAACAGGAAAAGACACTTCAGCCCGATTGTTCATGATTTTATTTGCTTTTTGATATTTTCTAGCTTTAAATCCATGCTTTTAAATGGATGATTTTGTCTTTGCATGTCACATTTTTCTGTTTTAGTCATGTCTTACACTTTTTTTTTTTTTTTTACCACAGTTCTATAACATTTAGGCAATTTTTTTTACATGTATTTGGCCTTCTGACCAAAGTAAAGTCAGTTAGAATAATTTGTCAAATTGATTCACCTCAGCAGGAAGTATGTGTTGCCACACTTATCTCCCGTTTCAAGATTCTTGTAAGGTGCCGTGTCAATTCCACCCCAAGAATTAATTTAATTTAATACACCATAGCAGACGTTGGGTTTCAGTTTGATGAAGGGAGATGTAACCAAACACGTCTCGTTCACTACAGTCTCTCGTAGCTTACCTTTCACCACGACACGGTGACCAGTGACTTACTTTCCGCAGACGGTGCCGCAACGGCTGTTCAACTTTGAACCTCTGCTGTCTGACTGAGGGGAAAAAGTATTTGTAGCTGTATTTTTTTGGCCAGGACTTTTGGCTTCTCAGGCTTTGTGCTTCGAGTGTGAGACATCCCATTTCGTCTGGTATGAACTTCGCTTTCACGGCCGGATGTTGGTCGTGAACCCATGAAGTCATTCTGTGACTGCAAAGAATCGTGCCCAGGATTTTGGTAGTTTCCCACCTAGATTAGCTCAACCTTTACGACTCCTCTCTGAGAGGGGAAGTCTCAGAATTTATTTGAGGAGCTTTAAGACTTACTGCTTTGGGAGTTTTGCTTTCCCCTAGAAAAAGTCTTTGGTGAACTATGATTCTATTCCTAATTTAAGAAGTGCAGCAAAAAGACTTTCCCGTGCATTGGGCGAGATCTTCTTGTAGATATTGGGCAGCTTTTCGGAGACGTTGCTGTTTGTGCCCCCTTCAGACTTTAAGACGTTTGTACCATCCCCTTGGGTGTTCAGTCTTTGAGTCCCCTGAATGCTGCCCGTCTTCAAGCCATTGGCTGCATGTGCCTGTGACAAGTTTGATTGAATGCTTACTAATTCATATTATGTGTGGAATTTCTGCTGTAACATTTTGTGTTGTTGAAACATCTCTCTCTCTCTCTCTCTCTCTCTCTCTCTCTCTCTCTCTCTCTCTCTCTCTCTCTCTCTCTCTCTCTCTCTCTCTCTCTCTCTCTCTCTTCGACTGGTGACATCGAAAATGTAATTATTGTAGATTTGTCTCCATCAAGATTGCATGAAATCCCATGTATTACGGTGTCATGTATCATCAAGATTGGATGAAATGCAGTGTCTTATAATGTCATGTATACTGTAAACGATTTCCTAAATTGCTGCAGTACATGTGTGTATATGTTTGGAGGAAAAAAGAACATTTTTTGTATTGTATTGCATTATGTTATAGTTCTGTTTTGTGTTGTGATGTACAATAAGTACTGTGTTTTATACTGCACTGTTATCTTGTATTCTTGCATTCTTTTACACAATTTGAATTGTCTTCATTATCTGCCCGCCTTCATCAAACTGAAGATTCTGATTGTAGTTTGCATTGCATTTGTTTTGTGATGTTTTGCGTTTGTAATGTTTGTATAGTGATTTTTTTGCATAGCACTGAATGGTATCGTGTTGTATTGAATTAAAAAAAAAGTGCTCTTAAAAACAGAGAAAGAAGGGTGTAAACATTCCAAGGTTAAACCATGAAACGTTTATGTTTAGACACTTTTCAATATTTCATTGTAACGAATTTGTCTTAGACCTTTTAAACTCATTTTAAATGAAGTTTATCAATATGCTCAGACTGTAAAAGTGATGGTACTCCGTTTTCTATAACATATGCAACAAAACATGCTCCGGTTCAAATCAAAAGAATCTAACATCAAATTAAAAAAAAAAACTCCTTGGCTAACCAATAAGATACAGAGCACTATTTACCAAAGTGAATGACAAATAGCAAAGAAATAAAATGATCTCTCTCACTAGAGCACAGAATTATTTTTCAACTTAATCAGTGAAGAGAAAGACAGCAAATCTCAATGGAAAACCATTCATGCATTTACAAATGAAAACCTTTCCTGTGTTTCAAACATAACGAATGATATATCTACTATTAAACTGAATTAGCATTTTTCAACAGTTGCGGATCAAACAATTCAAGATGATAAATCAAAAGATAACGACCTAGTAGAATTACAAAAATGCTGCACGAGGAAAATGTTCATTCAGATGTAGATATCAGCCCTTCAGATGTTCATTGTGTTTTCAAGTCACATAGTCGAGTGAAACAGCCAGCCACTCGTAGAATTGACGGCTTAGATGTTAAAGTTCTTAAACTCTCTACATCTGTTGTCGTAGAAACTGAAACTGTACATTTATGACTTCTGTATAGACAATGTTTTTTTTGTAGATACCCCCCCAAAGCAAAAAATTATACCAATATACAAATGAGAAACATTACTGATCCATCAAATTATAGACCTATCTCGATTTTATACGTTCTTTCGAAGCCATTAGAACGCCTCATTAATAAATGTCTCCTTTTCCATGCAATGAAATATTACTGAAAGCATCAATTAATCGGGATTCAGAGGAAATCATTCGTGCCGCACAGCGTTTACTGGGACTAATGCTAAAGCGTAGACGTCATAAATCATGAACCTTTGCTCAGAAAACTAGCAACTTATAAGCTATCTTTCAAAACACTGAAATTGACTTCATCTTTTCTTTCCAACAGACAACTTAATTATATCCGTAAAAACACATGAAATCTGTTTTTCTTCCCAGCAAACTTGGAGTCCCACAAGGTTCAAATGTAGTCTACATAAGTATGTGATGTTTCAATATGACTCCACTCAATGCCAAGCCAAGAAACCTTGGTCATGCTGTGTGATTAATCTGATTCTCGCCCATTTCCGCTCTTTTCTTGCGCGCGAGGTTGTTTCTCCATTTCAGCCGCATTTTCTGCATTTTCTTTCTCTACTTTTCTCTCTCTCCTCTCTCTCTCTCTCGGTCTCTCTCTCTCTCTCTCTCTCTCTCTCTCTCTCTCTCTCTCTCTCTCTCTCTCTCTCTCTCTCTCTCTCTCTCTCTCTCTCTCTCTCTCTCTCTCTCTCTCTCTCTCTCGAGCAAAAGCTGGTTTGAATGTGAAACATCCACAGAATCACCTTGTCCTGCATGTAGACACATTATTGATGACGATGAACACTTTCTGTGCCACTGTACTGTATAATACAGTGCGGACAAAATGTTCATTTTCCCATTTAGATGTAGCTAAAAGACAAAATGTCGCTGTCGTGTTATCATCAGATGATGCACTTGTAATTAAATCAGTTGCGAAATTCATCGCGGGAAGCATTGAAAATTAGACTGATGAAGGATAGTGAAATTTAAGAAGATAATGCATTATAAGAGATATCTCAATGAACATTATCATTCATCGCATGTGGAAGGGATCAGTAAGATGCAAAGTCATCATTTGATTGAGTGGATGGTCGAGTCAGTCTTAAGATTTTAAGATTTTTTTTTAAAAACCTTACTGCATTACTCCTGTGCGTGAGGACATAAGGAAATGTTACGAATTTATTTGTTTTTGTTAACCTTTAATTTGATACACACTAGGAATGAATGTGTACTATTTGTTTGCAGGAAAGGAAAGAGAGAAATGTTAACCTTTAATTTGATACACACTAGGAATGAGTGTGTACTATTTGTTTGCAGGAAAGGAAGAGAGAAATGTTAATGTACTATGTTAATGTCTCCCCCTTGTCAAAAAACCTCTTTGGTAATGACTATAAAATGTCAAGTCTCTCTCTCTCTCTCTCCCCCCTCTCTCTCTCTCTCTCTCTCTCTCTCTCTCTCTTTCCATTCCCCTCCTTCCACCCTGTTTATTTTTTTTTATCATTGGTTTCTTTCTTTTTCTCTTTTTTTTTTTTTCAAATGCACTCATGCGTTGTTTCTTTCTTTGTTCGTGTATATTGTTTGATTTTGTTTCATACCACATAGATCTTTTTCCTGCCCAGACGGCTATATGCAAAAACAACAACAACTACAACAACAACAAAAAACCCAGGTGTTTATGCTTAATCATTTACCCTTTTCAGATTCGTGTTCGTTCGTTCGTTCGTTTCTTCTCCTTGGCTAATTACTCTCTCTCTCCCCCTCTCTCTCTGTCTCTCTCTGCCTGATTTTTTTGTTTGCCTTTTCTTCCCTTTTAATCACGTATCTTTTGAAAAAAAAGGGTAAATGAGTGATTTTTACGTCTTTTCCCTTTTGTGTGATATACCCTTTGACAACAGAAAGGTAAATGGTGTTTTTTTGTGCCCTTTTTCCTTTTGTGTCGTGTATCTTTGAAAAATGAGGTAGATGGGTGAGGGTTTTTTTTGTGTGTGTGTGTGTGTGTGCCTTTTTTGTCTTTTACTTGCATGCAGTTATTCTTTGTTATTTTAATTTTTAAGCATCCAATCACCCAAAAACTGTTGACATTTTTTTTCAACCTTTTGTCCCCATTTCTTCAATATATAACTTACAAGGAGTATACACTGTTTTTTCGAATGACTAAATCAGAATATCAAAGCGTGTGCCTTTTTTTTTTCAGTTTTGTGTCATATACTCTTGAAAAAGAAAGAGGTAAATGGGTGTTTTTTTGCGCATTTTTCCCTTTGTGTCATGTATCGTGTGAAAAAAGAAAGGTGAATGGCTGGGTTTTTTTTGTGCCATTTTCTCTTTGTGTCAAATACCCTTTGAAAAAAAGAAAGGTAATTGGTATTTTTGTGCGGATTCTACCGTCATGCCATGTATCCTTTAAAAAAAAAAAAGAGGTAAATGGGTGCTTTTTTTTGTGTGTGCCTCTTTTCGTTTAGTGTCATGTACACTTTGAAAAAAAAATGTGGTAATGGGTGTTTTTTTGGTGCCATTTGTTCCCTTTGTGTCAAACATCCTTCGAGGAAAAAAAAAAGAGGTAAAAGAGTGTTTTCTTTTGTTTGGTTTGATAGATTTTTTTAAAAACTAGAAAATGATTGTGGGGCCACAGTTCCGTCACATCCGACAGATCTACATTCTGTCATTTTACAGGTATCTCAGTTTTATTGAATTTCGTTCGAACTACACATTCATGCCTTGATGTTATATAAAATAGCCTTGATGTTGCTGCTGGGCTTTCTAAAAGTTGAAAGTTGTGGGATCAAACTCGTGTGTGTAGAACAGCGGTAAAAAGACTTGCAAATTGAAAACGAATCGTGATGTCAATATTTTCGGGGTCGATTGTAGGTAACTCTCTTGCTCTCCAATAGTAAGACTACTTATTCAGATTAAAACAGCTGATGGTGAGCAATCTGCTGATACGTAGAAAACTATGCTTCAGTGGTGCTAAATGTAGTACAAGGCCCACAAACGTTGATGCTTGTGCAGGCGATTAAATATCCACTTCATTTGCGGGGAGTATTGAGGTAACGCATTAAGACAAAATGTTTGCCTTTGTGGTCTTTTCGCCTGTATGTGTTCAGGGAACTCTTTTGCACTTTTTCTGATCACAGTTTTGTGTAAACTAGAGCAAGGCCAAGCATTTCAGACGTACTTTTAATAATAATAGCAGTAACAATAACAATGATAATAATAATACAGACGATGATGATGATGACGCCGACGACGACGACGACAACAACAACAACAACAACTACAAGAAGAAGAAGATAAGAAGAAGGATAGTTTTCTCCCATTTTTGTTGTGATTTGGCGACTACGTAGCGGAAATTGTAATATTTCTAGAGTGGCCTCTTAACTGTCCGTTTTGCTGTTTATTTGCCCGTATGATATATATATATATATATATATATGTATATATATATATGTGTATATATATATATATTATATATATATATATATATTAGAAAGAAACTCGTGGAGAGCGTGGCAGCAGAGAGTCCTCAGAAGAGAAGCCCCCTTCAAGCAAGTGTTTCGGCCCTTAACTCCTAGATAGATAGATATATAATATAGATAGATAGATTATATATATATATATATATATATATATATATATATATATATATATATATATATATAATAATATCTATTTATCTATTGATTCATTCATTCATTCAGTTATTTTGGCATTTGAATATGTGTTCATTACTGAATTCGTAACTTAGAAAATCTTTGTGGGGTGAGAAATAAAGGGCAATACGTGGTGCTGTCAGGATAGCCTGGTTGTTGTGTGTGCCATAAGTTGTCCGCAGTGCAGCTACCCGTCATGAATCACCCGTTTGTTTCCTCTATTAGGACATGGTCCTTTCTGTCATTTGATCTGTTCAAGAAGGGACTGTTTTCATGTAATGATTAGAAATTATTTAGAATGGTTATCATACAGGTTAAGAAACGGAACCCAAGTCTTGGAACACAGTTACTTGCAAACGAAGAGTATGGTGAATGATGGTACATCCTAATTTCGTGTTTCCTGTTGCTGCGTGTCTGTTTCATAGCAGGTTTCAGGTTCAGTATCGCACAGATTACAGGGAAATAAAACGTCTCAGCACAATCTATAACGCATGTGTCTTTCTTTTGTGAGACTGATCATGATAACCTTGGAATCCATCCCTTGAAACAGTCTTCAGAGAAGACAGGCCCACAGCTGGGTATGACGTAGTGTAGCAATGTGATGTGGTGGAGCAGAATGATGTGTAGCAGTATGACGTTGTGTAGCAATGTGATGTAGTGGAGCAGAATGAATTGTAGCAGTATGATGCTGTGTAGCAGTAGGACGTAGTGTAGCAACGTGTGATGTGGTGGAGCAGAATGATGTATAGCAGTATGATGCTGTGTAGCAGTAGGACGTAGTGTAGCAAACGTGATGTGGTGGAGCAGAATGATGTATAGCAGTATGATGGCTGTGTAGCAGTAGGACGTAGTGTAGCAACGTGATGTGGTGGAGCAGAATGATGTATAGCAGTATGATGCTGTGTAGCAGTAGGACATGGTGTAGCATAATGATGAAAGGTCGAACTACAAAAGTTGTGGGGCAAAGCTCAATGAAAGGGCAAGTCCTCGTCTCTGCTAGACATGTCCACTACGTCACCTGCATCTGATAGTAGTGAGGACCAGTGTCCATCCTGGTTTCTGCTATAGACATGTCCACTACGACGCCTGCACCTGATTGTAGTGATGACCAGTGTCCATCCTGGTCTCTACTAGACATGTCCACTATGTCACCTGCATCTGATTGTAGTGATGACCAGTGTCCATCCTGATCTC
>JADBJO010000174.1:405000-407500 GCA_016801955.1 Conus betulinus
CGAGTGTAGCGTGGACATAATATACCTTACAGGCTGATTTGCATGGGTAGCCTGCACGCTTTGAATTCTGAAGACGCATTCAGGCCGCCACCAGACATCTTTCGCTCGTGTTCTGTGCTGTAAAGTACTACCGACAGTTTTCTCCCCTGAGATAGCAATCAGAATGAGAACATCAGAGGTGTTAACCCTGAACTCAGCTCCACCATGGACCTCAGAGAGAGAGAGAGAGAGAGAGAGAGAGAGAGAGAGAGAGAGAGAGGAGAGAGAGAGAGAGAGAGAGAGAGAGGATTGGGGTGGGGGGCAGAAGTGGGGAAATGTGGGTGGGGTGTAGGGACTGGAATGAAGGGGGTCTATGGAAGTTTTATTTATGAGTTTGAAATTGATTACATCCAGTTATACAAGATAAGATGTTATTAGATATTTCTCGAAATGTGAGTGAAAAGTTTGTTCTTGTCAAGCCTGGCATTTTTTTTTTAAAAATTGGCCATTGCGTGGATAACGTAGGAAAACATTGCTGCAGTCCTAAACTGCTTTTAGGCCTTGAAAACCCGACATTAATGTAACCAGGCATGACAGGGCTGTAACGCAGCAGTCTGTTTCACTTTCTTGACGTGGCACGGTATTTGCAAAAAGTTATAAAAGGAAAACGTTCACTCGCAAAAGGCTTAAGTATTTCAGTGCTTTTATTTCCTCATTTATCGCCAGACATACAAAAAAAGAACGAGCAGATTTTCCACAGATACGTGAAGGGAAACAACTTTGTTTTGATTGGTCATTAATACTCTGTGACTTGTCTCCCACTTTTATTTTATGTACGTTTTATTTGTTTATTTCATATTTGCAAGTCAGAATACCACATACAAATCTGCCAAGAAAATGATAGCATACTTGAGAGGAGCCACAGCAAACAAAACATATGCAACGTGGGGCAAAGAGGAATCCCCAAAAGGATAAACATCAGAACTATTTCCCGCTTAGTGAAGCGGAGCGTCTACCTTGTTGTACTTCGGTTGAAGCGTGCAGCAGACGACATCAGAAAGTTCCGAAAAAGAGAGAAATTTTACGAGACAACAGGGAAGGTATGTTGATGTAAATAGTCTTGTTTTGTAAAACAGTTCGGTACTTTTGTTTGCATCGTCAACCTAAAGTTATTAGGATATACTGTGTGTAAGTTTTCAGTCATGAATACCATTCGTTATGATTCTGACATTCCTTGTCACTCGCCAAGCTTACAGTTACAAACTCGTAATTTGACTTAGAAAGCACAGGTGAGATTCATCATAGAGCTTTTGCCACGGAATGGCCAAGTTTTCTGATATAAACTGGCAGAGATGAACAAAACTTAAATGCATTGATGGTACTTTGAAAGATTTGAAACCTAAAGCAGACTGAGCAATCCCGAACTGCAGTGGTTCAGAAACATGTTCAAGACATGTTGCACTGACAGCTGTGAAATATTACACAAAGCTGCTGACAAAACTATTTGGTTTAATTTTGTTCCAGTCAGCACAGGAAGTGTATGGAGAAAAACAGAGTAGTTCATTGAAATCTTCAAAACTAGGCATAATGATTTTTTTTTTTTTTTTTTTTTCTTCTTTTTTTTTTTTTTTTTTTTTTTTACTGTTTAATGTGATGTTTATATTTATGATGGAAGATTATTGTTTGATTTAGCATTGATAGTGAAAAAATAATTAGTTTGCATAATATTCATTATGATTTCAAACATCTTACTGATTTCAAGTTAACAAATTAGTCAGGATTCAGCCAAGTTGGGATAAAGCTGTCATAATAAATTTCCACATTCTTAGGGTCACCTTAATCCTTGGTCAAAAAACCTTGGTGGAGTTTGATGATTTTATTGGTTGAATTGTGCTAAGAAAACCAGTATTGCAAAATTTTCTACCTTTTCATGTTGTGTGTGTGTGTGTGTGTGTGTGTGTGTGTGTGTGTGTGTGTGTGTGTGTGTGTTAATGAGTGAGAGATAATGAGTTGGCAATCGAGTGAAAGATTGCCAAGTGTTTCAAGTTGACTTTTTCCTTTTGAAATGAAATGAATTGACAAAAGACCTAGCATCCAAATTTGCTGACACTAATGACAGTTGCAGTACTTGACCTAAACACAAGTACTTATTCATATTGATGGGTTCATGATGACACACTGTGGTACATCCATACACAAATTATGAGTCACACACACACACACACACACACACACACACACACACACACACACACACACACACACACACACACACACTCAAGGACTGAAATCAGTTTACTCTCAGATTAATTTTAGACTGTACTAACAGTCAACAAAAGTGGAAATAGGCTGACAACAAACCTTGTGCTTTAAAATTAGACCATACATAGCGAATAAAAAAAAAAAAATCTTGAAATCTGCGTTTCTTGCCTGTACATTTTGCACTTCAGCCTTGTCCACATCATTCATAACACACAGACACACACACAGACAAACACATGCACGCACGCACGCACGCACG
>JADBJO010000174.1:415000-417500 GCA_016801955.1 Conus betulinus
TTGAGATGGTGTCCGCAACTCTTTGGATGATGTCCCGTATTCGCATAGATGTCTTCCAAATTGTTGGGAGAATGCCCATTTCTGTGTTTAGATTATTTCTTCGATTTAGCGTGGGTGAAGTTTCCGATGCTGTTGGCGCGATGTTTTTTACCATTCTCTTGGACGGATGACCCCATTGTCTTTGACTGATGTCTCTTTTCTTTTGCGATAATGTCTTGTACCCTTTTGGAAAGATGACTGTACTTTCTTGGGGTGAAATCCCTGGTGTTTAGGAACGACATCGCTGTCTTGGAATGATGCCCATTTTCTCTTGGGATGGTGTCCCATACTTTCCTGGATTGATATGTCCATCCTTGAAGAATGATTTCCCTTACTTTCCAGGGACGATATGTCTTTAGGAATGATTTCCTATACTTTCCAGGGATGATATGTCTTTAGGAATGATGTCCTTACTTTCCAGGGATGATGTGTCCATCCTTTAGGAATGATGTCCCTTACTTTCCAGGAATGATGTGTCTTTAGGAATGACGTCCTTACTTTCAGGGGATGATGTGTCCACCCTTTAGGAATGATGATGTCCTTACTTTCCAGGGATGATGTGTCCACCCTTAGGAATGATGATGTCCTTATTTTCCAGGAATGGTGTGTCCATCCTTTAGGAATGATGTCCCTTACTTTCCAGGGACGATATGTCTTTAGGAATGATGTCCTTACTTTCTTGGGATGATGTGTTTCCCCCCCCCCCCCCCCCCTTTAGGAATGATGATGCCCCATACTTTCCAGGGTGATGTGTCCACCCTTTAGGAATGATGTCCCTCACTTTCCAGGGATGATGTGTCCACCCTTTAGGAATGATGTCCCTCACTTTCCAGGGATGATGTGTCCACCCTTTAGGAATGATGTCCCTCACTTTCCAGGGATGATATGTCCATCCTTTAGGAATGATGTCCTTACTTTCCAGGGATGATATGTCCACCCTTTAGGAATGATGTCCCTTACTTTCCAGGGATGATATGTCCATCCTTTAGGAATGATGTCCTTACTTTCCAGGGATGATGTGTTCATCCTTTAGGAATGATGTCCTTACTTTCCAGGGATGATATGTCCGTCCTTTAGGATTGATGATGTTCCTTACTTTCCAGGGATGATGTGTCCACCCTTTAGGAATGATGTCCTTACTTTCCAGGGATGATGTGTCCATCCTTTAGGAATGATGTCCCTTACTTTCCAGGGATAATATGTCCATCCTTTAGAAATGTCCCTGTCCCTTACTTTCCAGGGATGATATGTCCATCCATCCTTAGGAATGATGTCCTTACTTTCCAGGGATGATGTGTCCATCCTTTAGGAATGATGATGTCCCTTACTTTCCAGGGATGATATGTCCACCCTTTAGGAATGATGATGTTCCTTACTTTCCAGGGATGATATGTCCATCCTTTAGGAATGATGTCCTTACTTTCAAGGGATGATATGTCCATCCTTTAGGAATGATGTCCTTACTTTCCAGGGATATGTCCATCCTTTAGGAATGATGTCCTTACTTTCCAGGGATGATATGTCCGTCCTTTAGGATTGATGATGTTCCTTACTTTCCAGGGATGATATGTCCATCCTTTAGGAATGATGTCCTTACTTTCCAGGGATGATGTGTCCATCCTTTAGGAATGATGATGTCCCTTACTTTCCAGGGATGATATGTCCACCCTTTAGGAATGATGTCCTTACTATCCACGGATGATATGTCCACCCTTTAGGAATGATGTCCTTACTTTCCAGGGATGATGTGTCCATCCTTTAGGAATGATGATGTCCCTTACTTTCCAGGGATGATGTGTCCATCCTTTAGGAATGATGTGTCCTTACTATCCACGGATGATATGTCCACCCTTTAGGAATGATGTCAAAAATTTTCTTGAGATTGTTTCCTTCACTGTTTTTGGAGGAAGACCAGTACTCTTTTTGAATCATGTGCTACGCTCTCTTGGAGTAATCTTCCATGCTCTTGGAATGATATCCCTTCATCCCTTGATATGATATGATTGATAATTTACATGGAATTAGGAGAATATTATTTGATATGAGCAGGAAAAAGGTTTCAGAAAACGATTTTTCTATCGCAGAGATGTGCCCAGGTTTGTCATAATGTGCTTCATTCGTTCCAAGCTTTCATTAAGATATGGAAAAATAAACAAACTACAGCCGTTTATATTTGTACGAAAGCACCACCTTATACTGAAAAACTGTCGCTCGTTAGGTATTATTCATGGTTTGATTTGGACTTTGGTTAAACATTTGAATTTAAAAGCCACAAAAACGTTTTCTGTCCACTACATATGCAGATTCTCTTTGTCCTTTGCGTAATTCATCAAATGATGATGGGATTCTCTCTCTCTCTCTCTCTCTCTCTCTCTCTCTCTCTCTCTCTCTCTCTCTCTCTCCCCCTCTCTCTCTATCTCTCTTTCAAGGTTGATAACATTTTTGAAAGAAGGTGTTCATG
>JADBJO010000174.1:430000-437500 GCA_016801955.1 Conus betulinus
AGGGGCAACCGGTGAACAGTTGATGGATTTGAGGCCAGAAAGGGGAAACCAGTGAACAGTTGATGGAATTGAGGTCAGAAAGGGGCAAACCGGTGAAACAGTTGATGGATTTGAGGCCAGAAAGGGGAAACCAGTGAACAGTTGATGGAATTGAGATCAGAAAGGGGCAACCGGTGAACAGTTGATGGAATTGAGGCCAGAAAGGGGCAACTGGTGAACAGTTAATGGAATTGAGGCCAGAAAGGGGCAACCAGTGAACAGTTTGATGGAATCGAGGCCAGAAAGGGGCAACCGGTGAACAGTTGATGGAATTGAGGCCAGAAAGGGGCAACCGGTGAACAGTTGATGGAAATGAGGTCAGAAAGGGGCAACTGGTGAACAGTTGATGGAATTGAGGCCAGAAAGGGGCAGCCGGTGAACAGTTGATGGAATTGAGGCCAGAAAGGGGCAACTGGTGAACATTTGATGGAATTGAGGTCAGAAAGGGGCAACTGATGAACAGTTGATGAAATTGAAGTCAGAAAGGGGGCGGGGCGAATAGGTGATGGAATTGAGATCAGAAAGGGGCAGCCGGTGAACATTTGATGGAATTGAGGTCAGAAAGGGGCAACCGGTGAACAGTTGATGGAATCGAGGTCAGCAAGGGGCGAATGAGTAGTTGATGGAATTGGGGTCAGAAAGGGGCACCCAGTGAATAGTTGATGGAATTGAGGTCAGAAAGGGGCAACCAGTGAGTAGTTGATGGATTTGAGGTCAGAAAGGGGCAACCAGTGAATAGTTGATGGAATTGAGGTCAGAAAGGGCAACCAGTGAGTAGTTGATGGAATTGAGATCAGAAAGGGGCAACCAGTGAGTAGTTGATGGAATTGAGATCAGAAAGGGGCAACCAGTGAACAGTGATGGAATTGAGGTCAGAAAGGGGAAACTGGTGAACAGTTGATGGAATTGAGGTCAGAAAGGGGCCACCAGTGAACAGTTGATGGAATTGAGAGAAAGGGGCCACCAGTGAATAGTTGATGGAATTGAGGTCAGAAAAGGGCAACCGTTGAATAGTTAATGGAATTGAGGTCAGAAAAGGGCAACCGTTGAACAGTTGATTGAATTGAGGTCAGAAAAGGGCAACCGTTGAACAGTTGATGGAATTGAGGTCAGAAAAGGGCAAACCATGGAATAGTTGATGGAATTGAGGTAAAAAAGGAGCAACCATTGAAAAGTTGATGTGCGCACCAATGACAAGAAAGAATGCAGAAGTCAGTGAAGCATGTAGCTCTGTCTTTGTACTGACAGTTAGCAGCAAAACAGAGACAGACGAACATAAAGACGATGTTTAAACATCTAGTTTGTGTTTCAGCGTCTTTCCGTTCCAAATCCATGTCACCCTCCATTGAAGAATAGGAAATGTTGCCGTGTAGGTCCGCAAGACATGCCCAAAAGGAAATATGTCCTGATTATGTCTGGCCATGTTTTTTTTTTTTTCTTCTCTTTTGTTTTAATCCCATGCACCAAAAAATGGTAACGTCCCCGAATAGTTAGAAGAGCCGCCGAATTAAAGAAAAAATCAGTTTATTTTTTTCAACCCTGGTAAATCCGTTGTAATTGTGCACCGTTCTGGTTTTTCCCTGCAGCGTCAACAGTTATGTTGTCTGAGGCTGACAAATGCTCGCTTGAGAAGAGTGGAGACTGCAGGAGGGGTGGGTGTGGATAGGACAGGCGGACAGACAGACAGACAGACAGACAGACGTGGAGGCAGACACTTTCAAGCATGATACCATACGATTGCTGTAGTTGAACTGGCTGACGAGCGCTCCGATTCCCATGTTGGCTGAAACACAGGCAGGAAGCCACGTAGTTATTGTTAGGTCTTTCAGTAGACAGAAGCAATGGCTGGCAATTGTGTAGTCTGTCTGTCACACACACACAGACACAGACGCACACAGATACAGGCACACACACAGACACACGCACGCACGCACATCTTAACCTTCGCGCATGTCACCGAGAGGATCATGGCGTGGTCGGCAATTTGTCTTCATCTCCCCTGCAGTCTTCAGAGAACTCATTTTCGGTAATGATGCTAGGAGCTTGCTTGCCTGAGCTGAAGAGGCCAGCATGGGATTACGTACTGGGGTGGGGGTGGAGGGGGTGGGGGACAGTGTCTCAGCGAACACTACGTGATGCGTGGTGACCTTGGATGGACCATAGGGACAGTGTGCGTGTGGGGGGTAAGCAGGGAAGTGGGCCATGACTAATGACCGTTTGTGGCGTGGCTTTCCCCCCTGGTGAGTGCCCAAGGAAGCGTGCCAGGTCGTGGGCGCGCTGTCGGGGTTTGTGCCAGCAGGTTGCTTTTGGTCCCAGTCCACGATGACAGTGTAGGCCCAAAACGCTGTTTAGTCTCTATCAGTATCACACTCCACGCTGCGCCCGGCTTTTCTCAGGCCAGGCAGCGCCACAACATATTCATCGCACAGTCCAGCCCTTGACCCATACCCTCCATAGCTGACTCTGCGGCAGGTGTCATGTCTCTGACTTTTTTTTTTTTTATATTACAGCACCATCCACATGACCCTTTATCGTCCTGTTGTCTGCTTTTCCAAAATCATTGTGCCCTACTAATGGCGCAGAAGCACGAGGAGTGCACGAGTCAGGCATCATTCTGCTGTTGTTGCTGACATACGGCATTGAACTCATTTACTGACCCCCAATTCCCGGATAAAGTCATCTTTTTCACATGAAAAAAAAAATCAGTTTTTCACAGAGTCGGGGGGGGGGGGGGGGGGGGGGGGGGGGGGGGGGGGGGGGGGGGGGGGGGGGGGAGGGGGGTTCATCTGTTCAAATAAGTTTCTCTCAGAGTCGGGGGGGGGGGGGGGGGGGGGGGGGGGGGGGTGTTTCATCTGTTCAAACTTTATTGTTACTACTTGACCATTGCTGTAACCCTGACTGACCTTTCCACAGCCCAAGCTGTGAGCGTGTCTTCCTCCGTCTGTGGTCTGGCTGCTGGCTGGCCTATGCTGGGCCTGTCCGCTCTACACGTCCCTCACCTTCACTTAGTAGGCGATGTGGCTGTGGATGTGGACGTGGATGTTAGGGATGGAGGTTGGATTACGCTCGTGTGTGTGTGTGTGTGTGTGTGTGTGTGTGTGTGTGTGTGTGTCTCTCTCTCTCTGTCTCTCTGTCTTGTCTCTCAGGTTGTCTGTCTGTCTTTCTATCTCTGTCTCTCACTGTCTGTCTCTGTTTGCCTCTCTCTCACTCTTCGTCTCTCTCAACCTTTGCCTCTCTGTATCACTCACGCAGTCACGCGCGCGCGCGCGCGCGCGCGCACACACACACACACACACACACACACACACACACACACACACACACACACACACACACACACAGAGTCTAGTTAGTAACATACAGCATTAAAACACTCGCACTCGCGTAACAATCCACCTGTTCTCTCAAGACACACATACCTGCATAGGTATAGCGACTGTTCACAGAGCTCGACTGTCGAGAAATCGTCCACACCTGTCTCCTCACCCCGACCGTCCCTTCCCCCTACCCTTCTCCCCTGGCCCAGATCTAGGCACAGTCACTCCAGTGGAGGTGAAAGAGGAGACGTTAAGTACAGGTTGTGGCGTGGGCAAGACGGGAAATCAGGTGGCCGGGGACATTGTGGTGGATGTGGGGCTGACCTCAGGGGCTGCCAGTTACACCCCCCTGGTGGGAACTCACACACACACACACACACACACACACACACACACACACACACACACACACGCGCGCGCGCGGGCGCGCGCGCGCGCACGCACGCACGCACACGCACACACACACAATCATACGCACGCACACACGCACGCACGCACGCACGCACACACACACACACACACACACACACACACACACACACACACACACACACACACACACACACATGTCGTTTCTCACTGGGGACAGACGAGTGGTGTGGCCACAGAGCATCATGTCTACAGGCACAGGTGTGCTCCATTCCACAAGGGGGTCATTACAGCCAGCTTTAACAGGGGCCCTGCACCAGACATGGTGTAGAACATGATGGGGCTGAACATGAATACACAACACAACGATGTCATGTAGTTTGTATGGCTGTTCCTCTCATGCTGTCATTTGATGACCTCACATTTTACGCTTGAAAGATTTTGTTGAAAGAAAAACCCCGAAAAATGCGCCAGGTTTATTCAGTATTTTTTTTTTCTTTTTACCAAACACTGACCATAGGATGTGCTTTAACAGAAAAGCAAAGATATAGCGTAAGTGACGTCAACTATAGAAACAGACACATTGAAATTGATTGACATAGCGCCCTCTTCCTCAGTCCTATCTTCCCCCCCCCCCGGTCTTGCCCCCTCCCCTCCCCATTCTTACCCCACCACCGCACCTTCCCTCCACCCGGCATCCCCATCCACGGATAGGGAGAAATGTGTGGTAAATGACATGATTTAAAGTGGTGTGTGATGAAAGCTCCGCTCCTCTCGCGCGGCCCCTGAGAAAGGTTTGATCCATGACGTGACACACAAGTCTTTCCCTCTCTGCCCTCGGTCCTCGTGTGAAATGGACACTGACAGTCTTAAGTTTGTAGCACTATTTGCCAGTATGTATTTTCATTGTATTTTTGTCACTTTTTTCTCCAGTGACATTGCCCCCCCCCCCCCCCCCTTCCCCCTCCCTTTTTGTGTGTTGTAAATGTAATGGCCGACAAATGACATTCTGCATGGGCTGGATGGATTTTGCCCAGGGGTATTTATTCAAATTAATGTGTTATGAATTGCAGTAATATACACTGTTTATTTCCTGTGACAGCAATGGCCTTTTTTGTTTTGTTTTACCGAGTTGGCAGGCCTGACAGGGCGTCGTGTAGACGTCTGTGCTGTTGTGGCCCCTGAAACTGATAGTAACAGACATAAGGACTGTAGTGACCTGAAACTGATAGTAACAGACATAAGGACTGTAGTGACCTGAAATTGATAGTAACAGACATTAGAACTGTAGTAACCTGAAATTGATAGTAACAGACATAAGGACTGTAGTGACCTGAAACTGATAGTAACAGACATTAGAACTGTAGTAACCTGAAAGTGGCAGTAGCAAACATGAGGACCGTAGAAGTGGAAAGAGCAAAAGAGCTTATTCAGCCCCACACAGATTTGACAGGTTTCTCTAGCTTTAGATTCATATGAATGTCTTGGCAGTAAATACACCGAATAAGATTTTGACCGCAGGTAATGAAATACATCCCTGCGTTTCTAGAGTCTACAAGACCCTGTCAGTTCATAGATAGAAGCCGGATCTTAACAAAGAATCCATTCTTTGAACACTTACAACTGACGCATTGGGTAAGCTTGCAGACAGTGTGCCACAAACAGCAGAAAACAATGCAATGGACAGGCGATAACCAGTCACAGTCAGTATTGACCAGCAACCACAGAATGTAGGAAAATGGCATGAACTGCAGTGTGTGCTTATTCAGTCCTTGACAGAACAAAATCCAGAATCTTCAACACCATACATTCCAATGCAAAGAAGTAGGAAAGGCTGAATGCGTTTGAAGGGAAAGAAAGAGTGACAGAGGAAAGAAAAAGAGTGAGAGAGGAAAGGAAAAGAGTGAGAGAGGAAAGAAAGAGTGAGAGAGGAGGAAAGAAAGAGTGAGAGAGGAAAGAAAGAGTGAGAGAGGAAAGAAAAAGTGAGGGAGGAAAGAAAAAGTGAGAGAGGAAAGAAAAAGTGAGAGAGGAAAGAAAAAGAGTGAGAGAGGAAAGAAAGAGAGTGAGAGAGGAAAGAAAAAGTGAGAGAGGAAAGAAAAAGAGTGAGAGAGGAAAGAAAAAGTGAGAGAAAAAGAGAGTGAGAGAGGAAAGAAAAAGAGTGAGAGAGGAAAGAAAAAGTGAGAGAGGAAAAAAAGAGTGAGAGAGGAAAGAAAAAGTATGTGCTGAACGTCCTTGTTCAAGGAAAAAGAAAAGCATTAAAGAAAAAAAAAATATCACAAGAAAAGTAGGTAGCAAGATTTTCAAATCGGGGTACAGTGATTGAGAGAGAGAGAGAGAGAGAGAGAGAGAGAGAGAGAGAGAGAGAGAGAGAGAGAGGGGGGGGGGGGGAAGGAGGGGTTAATCTGTGGAAATGTTACACCTTCATTAAGAAGGTGGTATGTGTGTAATTGCACAGTACACAAGGATCCAACAACACCCAATCATTCCAAGTGTGTGCACTCACCAAACTCATCTCCACTAAACAATGCCCCAAACAGTCCCCACAAAAATCATCACGTTTTTCTTTCTTTGTGTGTGTGTGTGTGTGTGTGTGTGTGTGTGTGTGTGTGTGTGTGTGTGTGTGTGTGTGTGTGAGTTAATGAAAATTGGATTTTTAAAGAAAGAAAGAAAGAAAAAAAAAAAGCAAAACACAGTAAGAAGACTTTTAGCACCAATGTTGTGGCTTTTTTCTTTTAGAAAAATGAATCGGCCATTCTGAGGATAAAGGAAAGGGATAATGCATTTGGCAGCACGCATACAAAAACACTGGGCTTCCAGGCTTATACAGAGCGGCTATACTTTGGCGTCTTTAAAAGTTTGCGGTTAACAGCATTTTTTTTTTCAATTGAGAGTGTAAGATGGCTCAGAAATAATGAGCGCAGAAATGTTGCAAAATTGGACGGTCCAGACAATGTAAGCCTAGACACCTTGATTGTTCTTACGAACATAATGCTTTTAACTTAAGACTCCGTGCACACCGGTAAACTGAAAGTGAATTTTGGAGTGTACGTTTTTGGAATCACGGACCTCTTGTTAGTCGAGACGAGTCATCGGGGTTTTAAAGGTCAGCCATAACCGTTCTTTCGGATAAAGTACGAACAATGTTTGTTCAGATTTTCGGCTGATAATGTCATTTCAGCGAGAAATGTCAGAGAGGGAGGGTTTTGAGAGAGAGAGAGAGAGAGAGAGAGAGAGAGAGAGAGAGAGAGAGCATTCTAATACATTTCTATGTACCCCCCCCCCCCCCCCACACACACACACACACACACACACACACACTCGCGCGCGCGTGCGTACACACACACACACACACACACACACACACACACACACACACACACACACACACACACACACTTGCGCGTTCTGTTCGCGCAAGATATGTACTGCACTCCTTGCAGCTGTTTCCCACCTAAGTGTTGGTGGAATAAATGCCCTGCAGTCTGAGGTCGTGGAGTGAAGCCAGAACCAGTCGGACAGTGGTCACCTGTCTGTCTGAGGACACCAAGACCTTGACGGACAGAAAAACAGTGTCTAGGACTGGCCACAACGGACTGCCGAGCGACGGCAGGAGAGGCTGACATAAGAATTTACAACGCCTTCAGACGGCTGGCAGTAGTTCTTCTCTGTCATCGGCAGAAGTGCATCTGAGGGAAACTCGTAGTTCTTCTCTGTCATCGGCAGAAGTGCATCTGAGGGAAACTCGTAGTTCTTCTCTGTCATCGGCAGAAGTGCA
>JADBJO010000174.1:442500-445000 GCA_016801955.1 Conus betulinus
TGTGATTTGGAAAAGTCGTGCATGCAACCATAATTTCTGTGTGTGAGTCAGACAGTCAGACACATCAGGCATCATCCGTGACCCATAATGAACATACCTGTGAATTTTCACAAAGCTCGGCCCAAGCATTTTCCGGGATATTCCATGAAGAAGAAAAAACCGTTACAGGCCGTTACAGCCGTTAATAACGTCTATAACGGGGTAAACTAAAACATTGGGCATCATCCATGACCCATAATGAACATACCTGCTAATTTTCACAAAGATCGGCCAAGTACTTTCTGAGATATTCTATAAAGAAGAAAACCGTTACAGGCCGTTACAGCCGGTAGTAACGGCTGTAACTGTAAACTAAAACATCGGGTATTTATTCGTGACCCATAATGAACATACCTACAAAATTTTCAGAAAGATCGGCCAAGTACTTCCTGAGATATTCCTTAAAGGAGAAAACCCGTTACAGCCGAAAGAAACGGCTATAATGGGATAAACTAAACCATCAGGCATCATCCGTGACGCATTATGAACATACCTGCTAATTTTCACAAAGATCGGCCAAGTACTTTCTGAGATATTCCATACAGAAGAAAAACCGTTACAGGCCGTTACAGCCGTTAGTAACGGCTATAACGGGACAAACTAGAACATCAGGCATCATCCGTGACCCATAATGAACATACCTGCTAATTTTCACAAAGATCGGCCAAGTATTTTTGAGATATTCCATAAAGAAGAAAAAACCGTTACAGGCCGTTACGGCCGTTAGTAACGGCTATAACGGTAAACTAAAACATCGGACGTTATTCGTGACCATAATGAACTTACCTACAAATTTTCAGAAAGATCTGCCACGTACTTTCTGAGATATTCCATAAAGAAGAGAAACCGTTACGGGCCGTTACAACCGTTAGTAACGGCTATAACGGGATGAATTAAAACATCGGGCATCATCCGAGACCATTAATGAACATACATACAAATTTACAGAAAAATCGGCGAAGCACTTTCTGAGATATTCCATAAAGAAGAAAAACCGTTACAGGCCGTTACAGCCGTTAGTAATGGCTATAACGGGGTAAACTAAATATCGGGCATAATCTGTGACCCATAATGAACATACCTGCTAATATTCATAAAGGTCGGCCAAGTACTTTCTAAGATATTCCATAAAGAAGAAAAACCGTTACAGGCCGTTACAGCCGTTAGTAACGGTTATAACGGTAAACTAAAACATCGGGCATTATTCGTGACCCATTATGAACATACCCACAAATTTTCACAAAGATCGGCCAATACTTTCTGAGATATTCCATAAAGAAGAAAAACCATTACAGGCCGTTACAGTCGTTAGTAACGGCTATAACGAGGTAAACTAAAACGTCAGGTATCATCTGTGACCCATAATGAACGTACCTGCTCATTTTTACAAAGATCAACCAAGTACTTTCTGAGATATTCCATAAAGAAGAAAAACCGTTACAGGCCATTACAGCCGTTAGTAACGGCTATAGCGGTAAACTGAAACATCGGGCATCATCTGTGGCCCATAATGAACATACCTACAAATTTTCAGAAAGATCGGCCCCAGTAGTTTTTTCTGGAGCGAGTGGAACACATTTTGACGGCGGCCACACACAGACACACAGACAGACACACAGACAGCATTTCTTCGTTCCCATTCTAAAGTACTCCCTGTTCTATAAGAACTGGGAGTACAAAAAGAGAGTGAGCGTGTGCACACGCCAGTGCGTATATCGGTCATGTGTGTGTTATGTGTGTGTGCGTACATAGGTGTGTGTGTGTGTGTGTGTGTGTGTGTGTGTGTGTGTGTGTGTGTGTGTGTGTGTGTGTGTAATCTCAGATCTGTGCGTGCTTACGCGTGCTGATGTGCATTCGTCTGCTGTGATTTCTCTTCGTTCTCGTATAGGCTTCATGCTGCTTCACACACACACACACACACTCTTACACACTCACACTCACACAACACTTAGACACTCACACACAGACTTACACTTACACTTACACACACACACACACACACACACACACACACACACACACACACACGCTGCAGGTATGCACATTCTGCAGGATATAAAAATGCTTGACAGCATATTCTTCAATCCTCAGTGAAGATAATTTTGACATGACTTACACACACACACACACACACACACACACACACACACACACACACACACACACACACACACACACACAACACACACACGCGCGCGCGCGTGCGTGCACGCACGCACGCATGCACATTCTGCAGGATATAAAAGTGCTTGACAGCATATTCTTCAATCCTCAGTGAAGATAATTTTGACTTTACACATGACTTTACACACACACACACACACACACACACACACACACACACACACACACACATAAACACACACACGCGCGCGCGCGCGTGCGCGCACGCACGCACGCATGCACATTCTGCAGGATATAAAAATGCTTGACAGCATATTCTTCAATCCTCAGTGAAGAT
>JADBJO010000174.1:447500-490000 GCA_016801955.1 Conus betulinus
TTCCCGTTCAGTCAGTTGCAGCTCCTAGGACTGTGTGTTAAGAGGAGGGGTGGGGTGAGGTGGGGTGAGGAACTGGTAGGTAGGAGGAGTCTGTCGTGGGGTGAGGAACTGGAAGTAAGAGGAGGGGTGGGGTGAGGTGGGGTGAGGAACTACTAGGTAGGAGTCAGGGGTGGGGTGAGAACTACTAGGTAGGAGGAGGGGTGGGGTGAGGTGGGGGAGGAACTACTAGGTAGGAGGAGGGGGGGGGGTGAGGTGGGGTGAGGAACTACTAGGTAGGAGGAGGGGTGGGGTGAGGTGGGGTGGGGAGGACTAGTAGGTAGGAGGGGAGGGTGAGGAACTACTAGTAGGGGTGGGGTGAGGAACTAGTAGGAGGAGGGGGGTGAACTGAGGGTAGGAGTAGGAGGAGGGTGGGGTGAGGTGAGGAACTAGTAGGTGAGGGTGGGTGGGGTGGGGTGGAACTAGTAGGGTAGGAGAGGGGGGTGGGTGGGGTGAGGAACTAGTAGGTAGGAGGAGGGGTGGGTGAGGTGGGGGAGGGGTAGGGGGAGGGGGTGGGGTGAGGAACTAGTAGGTAGGAGGAGGGGTGGGGTGAGGTGGGGTGGAACTAGTAGGTAGGAGGAGGGGTGGGGTGAGGTGGGGTGAGGAACTAGTAGGTAGGAGGAGGGGGTGGGTGATGTGGGGTAGGAACTAGTAGGTAGGAGGAGGGGTGGGGTGAGGTGGGGTGAGGAACTAGTAGGTAGGGAGGGGGGGGATGTGGGGTGAGGAACTACTAGGTAGGAGGGTGAGGTGGGGGAGGAACTAGTAGGTAGGAGGAGGGGTGGGGTGAGGTGGGGGAGACTAGTACTAGGGGTAGGGTAGGTAGGAGGAGGGGTGGGGTGAGGAACTACTAGGTAGGGGAGGGGGGTGAGGTGGGGTGAGGAACTAGTAGGTAGGAGGAGGGGTGGGTGGGGTGGGTGAGGGGGTGAGGAACTAGTAGGTAAGAGGAGGGGTGGGGTGAGGTGGGGTGAGGAACTGGTAGGTAGGAGGAGGGGGGGGGTGAGGTGGGTGAGGAACTGGTAGGTAGGAGGTGGGGTGAGGTGTGAGGAACTGGTAGGTAGGAGGGGGTGGGGGAGGTGGGGTGAGGAACTGGTAGGTAGGAGGAGGGAGGGGGGGTGGGTAGGAGGAGGGGTGGGTGAGGTGGGGGGGTGTAGGTGGAGGGAACTGGTGGGGTAGAACTGGTAGGGAGGGAGGGGGGGGGTGGTGAGGGGGGTGAGGAACTAGTAGGTAGGAGGAGGGGAGGAGGGGAGGAGGGTGGGTGAGGTGGGGTGAGGAACTACTAGGTAGGTAGGGTGGGGGGGGGGTGAGGTGGGGGTGAGGAACTAGTAGTAGAGGAGGGCTGGGGTGAGGTGTGGGGTCAGGAATTACTAGGTAGGAGGAGGGAGGTGGTGGGGGGGGGGTGAGGGTAGGAGGGGGTGGGGTGTGGGGTGGTGAGGAACTAGTAGGTAGGAGGAGGGCTGGGGTGTGGTGGGGTCAGGAATTACTAGGTAGGAGGAGGGTTGGGTGAGGGTGGGGTGAGGAACTACTAGGTAGGTAGGAGGGGGGGGGGGTGAGGTGGGGTGAGGAACTAGGTAGGAATTACTAGGTAGGAGGAGGGTTGGGTGGGTGGGGTGAGGGGTAGGAGGTGGGGTGAGGTGGGGTGAGGAACTAGTAGGTAGGAGGAGGGGTGGGGTGAGGTGGGGTGAGGAACTACTAGGTAGGAGGAGGGGGGTAGGTAGGAGGGGTGGGGTGAGGTGGGGTGAGGAACTAGTACTAGGGGTGGGGTAGGAGGAGGAACTGGGGTAGGTAGGAGGAGGGATGGGGTGAGGTGGGGTGAGGAACTACTAGGTAGGAGGAGGGTGGGGTGAGGTGGGGAGGAGCTAGAAGGGAAAAGTGTTGTCAGGGGAGTCTGACAGGAAAGTGCAGAGGACCACCGTTCTCCTGTGGACTGAGATCCCTGCTGGTCACAGCGTCAAGGATGATGTGTAGACTGGACTGTGTGATGGTCAGTATGAAGGACCATGTGTAGACTGTGTGATGGTCAGTATGATGGACCATGTGTAGACTGGACTGTGTGATGCTCAGTATGATGGACCATGTGTAGACTGTGTGATGGTCAGTATGATGGAACATGTGTAGACTGGACTGTGTGATGGTCAGTATGATGGACCATGTGTAGGCTGGACTGTGTGATGGTCAGTATGATGGACTATGTGTAGACTGGACTGTGTGATGGTCAGTATGATGGACTATGCGTAGACTGTGATGTTTAGTATGATGGACTATGTGTAGACTGTGTGATGGTCAGTATGATGGACTATGTGTAGACTGTGTGATGGTCAGTATGATAGACCATGTGTAGACTGTATGATGGTCAGTATGATGGACCAGATGTAGACTGTGTGATGGTCAGTTTGATGGACCATGTGTAGACTGTGCGATGGTCAGTATGATGGACTATGTGTAGACTGTGTGATGGTCAGTATGATGGAACATGTGTAGACTGGACTGGACTGTGTGATGGTCAGTATGATGGACCATGTGTAGACTGTGTGATGGTCAGTATGATGGACCATGTGTACATTGTGAGATGGTCAGTATATTGGACCATGTGTGGACTGTGCGATGGTCAGTATGATGGACCATGTGTAGACTGTGCGATGGTCAGTATGATGGACCATGTGTAGACTGTGCGATGGTCAGTATGATGGACCATGTGTAGACTGTGATGGTCAGTATGATGGACCATGTGTAGACTGTGCTATGGTCAGTATGATGGACCATGTGTAGACTGTGATGGTCAGTATGATGGACCATGTGTAGACTGTATGATGGTCAGTATGATGGACTATGTGTAGACTGGACTGTGTGATGGTCAGTACGTTGGACTACGGAAGGTCAGAGTGGTGGGAAGGCAGAGACGAACTGCGTTGACTTTCCAACTGCCTGTGGGGACGTTGGGCTATAGCAGGTTGGCGTGGTCCATGGTGAGGTGGCCTTCACGGTGCTGTAAGTTGACGGTGCTTTGCGTCAGCACGTAGACCAGGTAGGGTAGTAGCAGGGTAGGGCGGGGAACGGCCAGGGACTGTAATGGGACGACAGACGTGCTGTTCAACATGGGCCCTGACAGGCTGTGAACCGCACTGACACTTCACCACGCAGACACACAGACACAGACACAGACACACACAGACACACACACACACACACACACACACACACACACACACACACACACACACACACGCGCGCGCGCGCGCGCGCGCGTGCGCGCGAGCGCGCACTCACGCACGCACGCGCGTTCACGCACACACATATACTCACATACACACACGCACACAAATACTACATCACATTACACACTCGCACACACGCACACGCACGCGCATGTGCACACACACACACACACACACACACACACACACACACACACACACACACACACACACACACAAACACACGCACCCAGGCACGCATGCACGCATGCATGCACACATGCATGCATGCACTCTCACGTACGCACGCACACACACACATACACACACCCACACGCACACGCGCATACGCTCGCACACGCGCGTACGCACACGCACGCACGCACTTTTTTGGCATTTGCTTGTATTTATGTATATGTATGTATTTATTTGTTTTTATCTATCAAATTATATATGTATTTATTTATTATGCATGTATATATGTATGTATGTATATATTTATTTATCTGTTTATATGCATATATTGGTTAGGTATTTGAAGTTGGCGCAACTGTCAGTGACATAGCTCATCTGTCATGTGTATCAGTGTCTGGCCCAATGATCTGCCGTGTTACAGTTTGAGGGAGGGGAGGTGAAGCAGGGTGGGGGAGGGGAAGGGGAACTAGAAGTCTGCCGCTACCATAACAGGAGGTTAAAAAAAAAAACCACAGCGGAAAAGTCCATTGAGGAAATTGGCGTGTCGTTTACACAACACAGTAGAGAGGATTTTTAGGACACCGTGCTCTGTGACCCCGCCGCCTCCTCCCCCTTCTCCCTCCCTCCTCCCCCCTCCCCCCCCCCCCCCTCTCCTTTTCCTGCTCCTGTCCTATTCTACAACTCTTCTTTAAGGTTTTCTTTTTTTTTTTTTTTAATTATTTTTATTTCAAAAAACTTTGTTGAGAGACAGTGGAGCTTTTCCTTCGTCACATTTACCGTACACACAGCAGCTCGTTCTCTACATTCTCTCTCTCTCTCTCTCTCTCTCTCTCTCTCTCTCTCTCTCTCTCTCTCTCTCTCTCTCTCTCTCTCTCTCTCTCTGCATTGGCCGTACTCTTGATGGCGCCCCCCTTCCCTCCTCTCAGTCAATCCTCAACCTTTCTTTGTTTCCCACACTTTTCCCTTCTCTCAGTCTCCGTCTCTTTTCTTCATTTTTTACTCCTATTGCGCGCGCGCGCCTTTAGCGCGCGCGCATGTGTGTAAACCCTTAGGACCTGAACTCTTACTTAGTGTGTGAACTCTTAGTACAATTCTTCCTCTCCCTCAACCCTTCCCTGTCTTTCTTTCTTCCCACTTTTTTTTCTGCCTGTCTTGTCTATGTCTGTCTCTTCCTCCTCTCCCTGCACCCCGCCCTGTCTTTCTTCCCACCTTTTCTCTTTGTCTGTCGTGTCTATGTCTGTCTCTTTCTTCCTCTGTCTCAGCCGTACCCTGTCTTTCTTTCTTCCCACTTTTTTTTCTCCGGCCTATGCCTGTCTTTTTCTTCCTCTCCCTCAATGCCGCCCTGTCTTTCTTTCTTCCCACCTTTTTTCTCTCTTTCTGTCTATGTCTCTGTCTCTTCCTCTCCCTCAGCCACACTCTTTCTTTCTTTCTTTCCCCCTTTTCTCTCTGTCTGTCTTGTCTATGTCTGTCTATTTCTTCCTCTCCTCAACCCCGCCCTGTCTTTCTTTGTTTCCACCTTTTCTCTCTATCTGTCTTGTCTGTGTCTGTCTCTTTCTTCCTGTCCCTCAGCCACACTCTTTTTCTTTCTTCCCACCTTTTCTCTCTGTCTGTCTCTTTCTTCCTCTCCCTCAGCCCCACTCTTTCTTTCTTCCCACCTTTTCTCCCTGTCTGTCTGTGTCTGTCTCTTTCTTCCTCTCCCTCAGCCACACTCCACACTCTGTCTTTCTTTTTTCCACCTTTTCTCTCTGTCTGTCTGTGTCTGTCTCTTTCTTTCTCTCCCTCAGCCACACACACTCTTTCTTTCTGCCCACCTTTTCTCTCTGTCTGTCTGTGTCTGTCTCTTTCTTCCTCTCCCTCAGCCACACACACTCTTTCTTTCTTCCCACCTTTTTTTCTCTGTCTATGTCTCTGTCTCTTTCTTCCTCTTAATCAGCCCCTTCTCTGTCTTTCTTTCTTCCCACCTTTCTTTCTCTTTCTGTCTTGTCTATGTCTTCTTCTTTCTTCCTTTCCCTAACCCATGCCCAATCTTTCTTTTTTTACCTTTTCTCTCTTTCTGTTTGTGTGTCTCTCTGTCTCTTTCTCACACTTTCTCCTTTTAACGTGCGCGCGCTCACATGGTGTGTGTGTGTGGTGTGTGTGTGTGTGTGTGTGTGTGTGTGTGTGTGTGTGTGTGTGTGGTGTGTGTGAACTCCTAGGAACGTTTCCCCTCAACCACCATCAAGCCTTTCACTCTACATTTCCCCCTGTCATTTTATGTCTCAATGTCTGTCTCTTTCTACTTCTGTCTCTTATTAACGGCGGGCGCGTGCGTGCGAGCGGGTGGGGCGCGCGCGCGCGCGCGTGCTTTCCGCTTCTTTCTTTTTAACGGCGCGCGCGCGCGCTCGTCGTAAGTGTGCGTATGTGCATGCGTGTCACTGTGTGTGTGTGTGTGTGTGTGTGTGTGTGTTAGTCAGTAATTCTTTAAATCATGCAGTGTGGTCTCAAAACTTCGCGGATGTGGTGTAGCGTACATGGACTAGTCCGCACGCAGTGACACCACCTTGATGAACAGAAACTCAGTGTGTGTGTGTGTGTGTGTGTGTGTGTTCGCGAGCGCGTGCGTGTGTACATATGCGTGCTTTGTGTTGCGCGCGCGCGCGCGCGCGCGCGTGTATATGTGTGTGCGTGTGTGTGCGTGCGCGTGTATGTGTGTGTGTGCGCGCGAGCGTGTGTGTGTGTGTGTGTGTGTGTGTGTGTGTGCAGGTTGAAAAGGAGATACGGAGTACTATCACTGAAAGGGAAAAAACCCCTGACGCCTGAACATTTCTATCCGCATGTCATGGTATAGCTCGTTGTGTGTCCACCACCTGTTTCATGCTAGAGAGAGAGAGAGAGAGAGAGAGAGAGAGAGAGAGAGAGAGAGAGAGAGAGAGAGAGAGAGAGAGAGTATAGCAGCGTGTGCCTTTTTCTGTTCATTGGAGGCAGGCATTGTGTAACAGTCAGTATACCTTTGTCGGGCTTTTTATTTTTTCCGCCCGTTGTGAATTCTGTTATTCTTTGTGGCTTGGCCTGTCTCATCCAACCTCTCACTGTTTGTGGCTGGTATACATCTCTCTCTCTGTCTTTTTTCTCTGTGTATGTCTGTCTGGGTCAGTCTGTCTGTCGCGCGCGCTCGCACACACACACGCACACGCACGTACGCACACACACACACACGCACGCACGCACGCACACACGTGCGCATGCATTCATTTATGCGTTTATTTATTCATTCATTCATTTTCTTTTCTTTTATTCATTTTGTACTTAGGGTGAGGACTGAACGGTAAACAAAAGACGTCGGTGCTTAACATATTATCTTCGTGGGTAACCTCTGTTCTGTTCTACTCTCTCTACTCTCTCTCTCTCTCTCTCTCTCCTCTCTCTCTCTCTCTCTCTCTCTCACTCTCACAGACAGACAGACAGACAGACAGACAGACAGACAGACACACACACACACACACACACACACACACACACACACACACACACACACACACACTCACGCACACACACATGCGCGCGCGCGCGCCTACACACACACACACACACACACACACACACACACACACACACACACACACACACACACACTGTTTGCAAATTCAGGACATTATATGGAATTATTTAGTCATAGTCTTAAATGAAATTCGAGGTGTGACCAATGTTATTAGCTTACCAACACAAAGCCAGCTGAGCCTACAAATGACACACACACACCACACACACACACACACACACACACACACACACACACACACACACACACACACTGAGTGTCTCCGTCTCCGTCTCCGCCTGACTGTCTGTCTGTCTGCCTGTGTGCCTGCCTGCCTGCCTGTCTGTCTATCTGCCTGCCTGTCTGTCTTTGCCTGCCAGTCTGTCTGTTTCTCAGTCTGTCTGTCTCTATCTCTTTCGCTCTCTCTCTCTCTCTCTCTCTCTCTCTCTCTCTTCCTTCTCTGAATCTCTCTTTCAAAAAAAAAAAAAGTTCAAAAAAAACTTTTTTTTTGGAGAGAGAGAGAGAGAGAGAGAGAGAGAGAGAGAGAGAGAGAGAGAGAGAGAGGGGGACAGCACA
Source organism: Conus betulinus (assembly GCA_016801955.1). Lineage (NCBI taxonomy): Eukaryota > Metazoa > Mollusca > Gastropoda > Neogastropoda > Conidae > Conus > Conus betulinus. The sequence continues at coordinate 455,016 of JADBJO010000174.1, forward strand.
GACAGTAGATGAGAGAGAGAGTGAGAGAGAGAGAGAGAGAGAGAGAGAGAGAGAGAGAGAGAGAGAGGAGAGAGAGAGAGTACATTAATCTTTTTGTATACAATCATTGAATTACGGCGTCAACGAAGGCTGACATGTTTTAGTGTCTGGGGCCCTGAAGGTTTAATGACGATGTTGATGAAGAGTGTCTGTTAGTGATTAATGGCAGTGTCTATCAGTGATTCTAGGCAGTGTCTATCACTAGTATCAGTGACTACAGGCAGAGTCTATCAGTGATTCTAGGCAGTGTCTGTAAGTGATTCCAGGCAGTGTCCATCACTAGTATCAGTGACTACAGGCAGAGTCTATCAGTGATTCTAGGCAGTGTCTGTAAGTGATTCTAGGCAGTGTCTGTCAGGGATTCTAGGCAGTGTCTGTCAGGGATTCTAGGCAGTGTCTATCACTAGTATCAGTGACTACAGGCAGAGTCTGTCAGTGATTCTAGGCAGTGTCTGTCGGTGAATGTAGGCAGTGTCTATCAGTCATTATAGGCAGTTTCAGTGATTATAGGCAGTGTCTATCAGTGATTACAGGCAGTGTCTATCAGTCATTATAGACAGTGTCTATCAGTGATTGTAGGCAGTGTCTGTCAGAGATTCTAGGCAGTGTCTATCAGTGATTATAGGCTGTGTCTATCGGTCATTATAGGCAGTGTCTGTCAGTGATTAGAGGCAGTGTCTATCAGGAATTGTAGGCAGTGTCTGTCAGTGATTGTAGGCAGTGTCTACCAGCGTTTATAGGCAGTGTCAGTCAGTGATTATAGGCAGTGTCAATCAGTGATTGTAGGCAGTGTCTATCAGTGATTGTAGGCAGTGTCTATCAATGATTCTAGGCTGTGTCTATCAGTGATTGTAGGCTGTGTCTATCAGTGATTGTAGGCAGTGTGTCTATCAGTGATTGTAGGCAAGTGTCTCAGTGATTGTAGGAATGTCTATCAGTGATTCTAGGCTGTGTCTATCAATGATTCTAGGCTGTGTCTATCAGTGATTGTAGGCAGTGTCAATCAGTGATTGTAGGCAGTGTCAATCAGTGATTATAAGCAGTGTCTATCGGTGATTCTAGGCAGTGTCTATCGATGATTATAAGCAGTGTCTATCAGTGATTCTAGGCAGTGTCTATCAGTGATTATAAGCAGTGTCAGTCAGTGATTATAGGCAGTGTCAGTCAGTGATTATAGGCAGTGTCAATCAGTGATTATAGGCAGTGTCAATCAGTGATTATAGGCAGTGTCAGTCAGTGATTCTAGGCAGTGTCTATCAGTGATTATAAGCAGTGTCAGTCAGTGATTATAGGCAGTGTCAGTCAGTGATTATAGGCAGTGTCTATCAGTGATAGCAGAGAGAGGCACGTGGCCACGGTAGCTGGCAACACAACATGGCGCCAACCTGAACCATTCTGCTGGCGGTGCACAGACTGCACACCACAAAGTAATGCGCAAAGGCCTCGCGTAAGGAGTCCAGTATTTATACACTGGTGCAATGAGATTGTTTTGAGAATTTTCTTTTTTTTTTATCGTGTCTGAAAGTTGATTCTCGTCATTTTCTGTCAAGGTGGAAACCGGGGTGGTTCCAAGCAAACTGATGAAAATCAAAGGGATGGAAGGTTTTAGAGGCTTCCAGCATGTGCAAAGACAGGGTCAGGTGAGTGCAAAGGCCTGAAATGGGACGTCAGCTAAAGGGGAGGTCATGTATCTGAAGATTGTGATTTCATCGGTGAAAAAAAAAACAACAAAAAAAAAACAAACAACAAAAAAAAGGGGAAATAATTGGTTGGGAGTTGTTCTTTTGATCAATTATCAGTGTAACATTCAATTCTGGCTCAAATTTGATGGTAGACCTCAAAACGCTTACATGGATTATACAGTGTTTTAGGGCAAAGTCCTCACTGTGGCTTGTGGCCAGTGTAAAAGAAAGCCACAGGAGTGCTTGACGAGCACGGCAGTGTAGTGTGTCTGCCGTCAATCATCACGTGTGTGCACTCCTTTGGAGGGCATGAATTTGTTGCAGCACTGTCCCCGCCAGGTTTCATTTAATTAGTCATCACACATTTAAAAAAAAAAAACAAAAGGGGGGGGGGGGGGGGGGGGGGGGGAGCGGTCAACTTTATTCGTACAGGGACGAACTTTTTTTTTTTTTTTTTTTTTTTTTTAAAGCGTGGGAGTATTGTTTGGGTCGGTGCACAGAAATGACATAGTCTGTTATTTTCTTGTGTTTCTTGCAATGGAGATTGTGTGTTGTCCACAAGGCGCGCTTTGGCGGGATCCAGTCCGTCACAGAGAATTGTCGTCTACACTTCTACCACACACGGCCTAGGACGAATGAGAGTGTTTAGGGTAGTGCCACTGAGAAGGCAAAGTGGGGGGGGGAGGGAGGGGGGAGGGGGGCAAAAAGACCGGTCAGCATGGTGTGTTTGTCTTAATGCCCAGGTAGGAATGTGGCGAATGGAGGAAACAGGAGACAGACCTCTGTCTGAACGTGGTGTCAGATCACAGATTGGTTATAGATTCCAATCGGAATATCTCGCTTCTCCCTCCTTTCCTGCTCCCCCCCCCCCCCCTTTCTCTCTCCTCTCTGTCTCTCTCTCTCTCTCTCTCTCATTCTGACTGTCTGTCTGTCTGTCTGTCTGTCTGTCTGTCTGTCTTCTCTCTCTCTCTCTCTCTCTCTCTCTCTCTCTTTCCATGCGTCTGTCTGTCTCTGTTCCTCCCTCTCTCTCTGTGCACGCGCACATGCGCCACATGTTGGCACACTTGTTAGTGGGCATCAGCCTGGTGCATGGATGAAGGCACAGACGGGATTGACCACTGTGGAATGGGCTTGTGTGTGTGTGTGTGTGTGTGTGGGGGGGGGGGGGGGTGTAAGCTGACCACAAGAACCTAAAGACCGCGGGGACCGTTGTAGGCTCCCACATCGCTCGGCGAATCAGAGGAGAAAGAGTGTTGGGAGGGGGAGGGGGGGGGGGGGGGGGGGGGGAGGGGGGGAGGAGGAGCATCCTGCAGTCGTTGAAAGAACAGTAGGCAGAGTAGGGTGTGAGAGGGGACTGTAAGGGTGTGGTGGGGTGGGGGTCCACATACATACATGCCTTCTCGTGGTTGACCAGGTCATGGAGAACATGTCTTCACACGTTGATCAGTGCTCCCTGAGCTCCGCGGAGAGGCGACAGGTGAGAAAGGAAAGGTCGGGGCTGGTGGGGTGGTGGGGTGGGGCAGGGGGTTGGGAAAGCCAGGCTTGCCTTCCTAGCACGCCTGATCAGCTTGTGATGTCAGAAGAGATTGGGGGGGGGGGGGGGGGGGGGGGGCTGTACAGTGGAAATTGGGAGGGGGGGGGCTACAGTGGAGATTGGGGGCTATACAGTGGTTATTGGGGGCTTTACGGTGGATATTGGGGGGCTGTACAGTGGAGATGGGGGGGGGGGGGGGGGGGGGGGCTATACAGTGGAGATTTGGGGCTGTACAGTGAAGATTAGGGGCTGTACAGTGGGGGGGGGGGGGGGGGGGGGGGGCTGTACAGTGGAGATTTGTGGCTGTACAGTGGAGATTAGGGGCTGTACAGTGGGGGAGGGGGGGGGCTGTACAGTGGGAGATGGGGAGCTATACAGTGGAGATGGGAGCTGTACAGTGGAGACTGGGGGATATACAGTGGAGATTGGGGGCTGTACAGTGGAGATTGGGGGCTGTACAGTGGAGATTGGGGGGCTGTACAGTGGAGATTGGGGGCTGTACAGTGGAGATTAGGAGCTGTACAGTGGAAATTGGGGGCTGTGCAGTGGAGATTGGGGGCTGTACAGTGGAGATTGGGGGCTGTACAGTGGAGATTGGGGGCTGTACAGTGGAGATTGGGGGCTTTACAGTGGAGATTGGGGGCTGTACAGTGGAGATTGGGGGCTGTACAGTGGAGATTGGGGGCTGTACAGTGGAGATTGGGGGGCTGTACAGTGGAGATGGGGTTATTGTACAGTGGAGATTGGGGGCTTACAGTGGAGATTGGGGGCTGTACAGTGGAGATTGGGGGCTGTACAGTGGAGATTTGGGGGCTGTACAATGGAGATTGGGGGTTGTACAGTGGAGATTGGGGGCTGTACAGTGGAGGTTGGGGGCTGTACAGTGGTACAGTGGAGGCTGTACAGTGGGGGGCTGTACAGTGGAGATTGGGGGCTGTACAGTGGAGATTGGGGGGGCTGTACAGTGGAGATTTGGGGGCTGTACAATGGAGATTGGGGGTTGTACAGTGGAGATTGGGGGCTGTACAGTGGAGATTGGGGGCTGTACAGTGGAGGTTGGGGGCTGTACAGTGGAGATTGGGGGCTGTACAGTGGAGATTGGGGGCTGTACAGGAGGAAGGCGGCAGTGAGGGCAGGGGACAGGAACGCCTTACCATGCTTCATCAGCTCTGATCTCCTGACAGTCAGCGGGGACATGCCCACAGGTGTGGAAGACCCCTGCCTCTGCCTCTGAAATTGACCGCTATCACGCCTATTGACCGTCATGCCCGATCAGATTTCTCTCAGTCTCTGTCTCTCTCTCTGTCGCTCTCTCTCTCTCTCTCTCTCTCACACACACACACACACACACACACACACACACACACACACACACACACACACACACGCTCACACATATATACGCGCGCGCGCGCGCGCGCACACACACTCACACACTCACACACACACACACACACACACACACAACACACACACACACACACACACACACCACACACTCGCTAATGCTGTTAAGTTCATGTTGTTTATAACTGAGCTGACCATGAAGACCGTCTGAAGTAAGAACGAAGAACACTAACGGCAAATGCGGATTACGTTTGTCTCTTGTTCTTGAGGACTGCCGTGCAATGTACATTTTCTATACATGTGGGCAGGCCAGTGTGTTTGGCTGAGGAGCTCAGTGGGTCGCAGCTCCCAAAGTTTTCGTGCGATTCCCGAGTATTCGGGGGGAAAAACCTACTCTGTCTGTTGTGTGTGTTGTTGTTCTGGTGGTATCAGTGTTGTGGTGGTATCAGTGCAGTGGTGAAGTCCCCTCCTCCCACTGTCCGGGGTGGGCATTCCTATCAGGTGAGTGTCAGTGTTGAAGCTGCATGAACTGAACGCTGGAGTGAGTCTCCGTGGAGTATGGGATGTACTGACTGTTGTTTTTGCTGTTGGTGGATGTCATATGGGCACAGGGAAGGATAACAAATAGATCAGGAAAGACTTCAAGTTAAGTTGTGTATAAGCGCTCTCCTCCTCACGAGAAAAGACCTGTAGTACAGGTGCACCTGACAACGTGAATGGTCTGATTAATTGACTGGCCAGCAACAATCCTCAACCCCTCCCCTCCAACCTAAGTAAGGCCCTGGCTTGACACCCCTGTGCCCCTCCCGCCTTTACAGGGTAGGACCCGTCCACAAACTTTTCACCTAGCTAGAACCCTGGCTTGAAACCCCCCCCCCCCCCCCCCCTCTCCGCCATCGATGGAACAGATCATTGGGTCTAACTTGATCCCAAACCACATTTAATTCGTTATTTCATTGTCTTTTGCCAGCAATAAATATACTCCTCCCTCTTCTCATTCCTCCCAGTCACCTCTTTACTGCTGTGTTTTCAGACACTGAAACTAAATGTCTGTCTGGTCTGGAGGGGGGGGGGGGGGGGGGGGGGGGGGTGCTTGTCTGCGTGTAGGGTGAAGTCTAGAACTGCTGAATAGTCACTAGTCTAAAGCGCTGCTTGGTTGTCCATGCAGACATACGTGGTCAACACCTAGCGAATTGTTGGTCGTTTTGGTTTTAGTGTATCTTGTGTCATTGTAGCATACCGTGAGAAGAAGGTAGGCCATGACTGTGTGTGGCCTGTAGTGGAGACAGGGAACGTGGAACTTGTGTCATTGTAGCATACCGTTGAGAAGGTAGGCCATGGCTGTGTGTGGCCTGTAGTGGTGGAGACAGGGAACGTGGAACTTGTGTCATTGTAGCATACCGTTGAGAAGGTAGGCCATGGCTGTGTGTGGCCTGTAGTGGAGACAGGGAACGTGGAACTTGTGTCATTGTAGCATACCGTTGAGAAGGTAGGCCATGGCTGTGTGTGGTGTGTGGCCTGTAGTGGAGACAGGGAACGTGGAACTTGTGTCATTGTAGCATACCGTTGAGAAGGTAGGCCATGGCTGTGTGTGGTGTGTGGCCTGTAGTGGAGACAGGGAACGTGGAACTTGTGTCATTGTGGCATACCGTTGAGAAGGTAGGCCATGACTGTGTGTGGCCTGTAGTGGGAGACAGGGAACGTGGAACTTGTGTCATTGTAGCATACTGTTGAGAAGGTAGGCCATGGCTGTGTGTGGTGGTGTGTGGCCTGTAGTGGAGACAGGGAACGTGGAACTTGTGTCATTGTAGCATACCGTTGAAGAAGGTAGGCCATGGCTGTGTGTGTGTGTGTGGCCTGTAGTGGAGACAGGGAACGTGGAACTTGTGTCATTGTAGCATACCGTTGAGAAGGTAGGCCATGGCTGTGTGTGGTGTGTGGCCTGTAGTGGAGACAGGGAACGTGGAACTTGTGTCATTGTGGCATACCGTTGAGAAGGTAGGCCATGACTGTGTGTGGCCTGTAGTGGAGACAGGGAACGTGGAACTTGTGTCATTGTAGCATACCGTTGAGAAGGTAGGCCATGGCTGTGTGTGGTGTGTGGCCTGTAGTGGAGACGGGGAACGTGGAACTTGTGTCATTGTGGCATACCGTTGAGAAGGTAGTAGGCCATGGCTGTGTGTGTGGTGTGTGGCCTGTAGTGGGAGACGGGGAACGTGGAACTTGTGTCATTGTGGCATACCGTTGAGAAGGTAGGCCATGGCTGTGTGTGGTGTGTGGCCTGTAGTGGAGACAGGGAACGTGAAACTTGTGTCATATTGTAGCATACCGTTGAGAAGGTAGGCCATGGCTGTGTGTGGTGTGTGGCCTGTAGTGGAGACAGGGAACGTGGAACTTGTGTCATTGTGGCATACCGTTGAGAAGGTAGGCCATGGCTGTGTGTGGTGTGTGGCCTGTAGTGGAGACAGGGAACGTGGAACTTGTGTCATATTGTAGCATACCGTTGAGAGAAGGTAGGCCATGGCTGTGTGTGGTGTGTGGCCTGTAGTGGAGACAGGGAACGTGGAACTTGTGTCATATTGTAGCATACCGTTGAGAAGGTAGGCCATGGCTGTGTGTGGTGTGTGGCCTGTAGTGGAGACGGGGAACGTGGAACTTGTGTCATTGTGGCATACCTGAGAAGGTAGGCCATGACTGTGTGTGGCCTGTAGTGGAGACAGGGAACGTGGAACTTTGTGTCATTGTATTCCGTTGAGAAGGTAGGCCATGGCTGTGTTGCCTGTAGTGGAGACAGGGAACATGGAACTTGTGTCATTGTAGCATACCGTTGAGAAGGTAGGCCATGGCTCTGTGTGGTGTGTGGCCTGTAGTGGAGACAGGGAACATGGAACTTGTGTCATTGTAGCATACCGTTGAGAAGGTAGGCCATGGCTGTGTGTGGTGTGTGGTCTGTAGTGGAGACAGGGAACGTGGAACTTGTGTCATTGTAGCATACCGTTGAGAAGGTAGGCCATGACTGTGTGGCCTGTAGTGAAGACAGGGAACATGGAACTTGTGTCATTGTGGCATACCGTTGAGAAGGTAGGCCATGGCTGTGTTGCCTGTAGTGGAGACGGGGAACATAGAACTTATGCCGGCACAGTCTCTGTGTGTCCACCCTGCTGGCTGCTCATGGAGCGGCCTGACGACTCTGCTCCTGACCGTGGACAGTGTCCAGCCGTCAAGTCACCCTAAGCCTACAGAGGTTAGAGGTCGGGGTTACTGCAAAGGTCATGTAGTAACAAAAAGTTTGAACAGACGAAATCGCCATGGCTCTGTGAAAAAAGAATTGAATGTGAAAAAGGTGATTTTATCCTGGAATTTGGGGTCAGTAAATTAGTTCAGTGCTATAGGTCAGCAAAAATAGGTGAATAATGCATGATTTGTGGACTCTTGTGTTCCTACGCTATTTTGTAGAGCACGAGGATTTCGGAGTGAAAAGTCTAAACCAGACGACAGGAAAATGAAGGGCCATGTGGATCGTGCTTGCATAGAAGCGTCCCTGCCTCAGAGTCGGGTGTAGTATGGGTCAAGGGCTGGACTGTGTGGTGAATGTGTTTTGGTACTGTCTGATCTTCTGAGAAAAACCAGGTGCAGCTTGGAGTGTAATAGAAAATGGAGAGGTTTTGGGGGCCTAAACTGTAAAGTGGGTGGGGCCTGTACATTCGGTGCATCCACCGTGCACTGATCAACACAGAGGCCGCCACTCCGGCTCCGGGGATTGGCTTCCGTCCTCCTCATTGCCTGCAGAGCGGTGAGGTGTGAAGGAGACGGCGGCCTGATCAGCCGTGAACAGAGCACGGATGGCCAGCCAGGCGTGGCGTCTGTCACCCGCCTGTCATCCCGTCTACCCCCCTTGACCCACTTCTTACCCACGGGCGCTGGAGTAGACACCAAGGGAGCAGTCCCGTTTCTCAACACGTCGGTCCTGTTTCAAAAACATGATACCGGTGGAGTGGTTATTTTATATTTATTAATATGTACTGATTCCTCTATTCATCTGTCGTTTTCATATACTGATTCATCAGTTCATTCATGTCTTTTTTATGTTGCAGGTTTGGGGCTAGTGATTTTTTAAATTCAGAATGTGATGTTAGAACTGGAGCCGTGCATTGTTTTGCCTTTCACAGCAGATTGTGTGGCGTGTCTGTCTCTGCTTCTTACTGGAATATCGCCCCGTGCCTCTTGGCCGGCGTGGCACAGATCACAGCTGTCACGGCGAGGGGGGGGGTGGGGGGTGGGGTGGGGGGGGGGGGGGGGTCGGGAACACGTAATGATGGTGTCGCCGGCCATCCTACAGCGTCCTCCGCCCCCACCACGTGTGCTCAGTGTCTTATCTCCATAATCTGCAAGGGTCCACCGCCCTGTGGGGAACAGCAGCCATGTCCCAGCCCTGGAGAAATCGATCCCAGATCAGCTCTGTTCCCTCTGGTCCATCTTGTCAGCCTAGGCCTGTCCCTGTATTCCCATGGAAACCAGTCGCCATTGTATCACTTATTATCTTACCACCTGCCTCCCCCACTACCTCCTCCTCCTCCCCCCGCCCCCCGTCCTTGTTCCTGTTCCTGCCCTGTGAATACAGCCTACACTTTCTCATTGTATACTGTGTCTACGTTGATCTGCAACGACACCAGTATGGCTGGCAATGCGGTTGATTGACTGAGGGGGGGGGGGGGGGGGGGGGGGGGGATAGGAGGGGACAGGAGAAAGGACAAAAGCGGAAGAAGAGGAAGAGAAGGCGACGTTTGGTTGTCAGCCAGCCAGAGTGGTTCATGTGCAGGTCCCGTCCATGGTTACAGTGTAGGCCCCCAAACGCACTAGATTCTCGGTTACACTCAATGCGGCACCTGGCTTTTCTCAGAAGATCTCTGAACGTATTAATCGCACAGTCCAGTCCTTGACACATACCGTACCTGACTCTGAGGCAGATCTCATGTCCGTTCGCTTTTTCTGTGCAAGCACGAACCAAATGACCCTTCATTTTCCTGTCGTTGGCTAGACTTTTCACTCCCCAATCCTTGTGCCCCACCAATGGCGTAGAAACACAAGGTGACCACAAGTCATGTATCATTCTGCTGGTTTTTCTAACATGTGGCATGGCACTAATTTACTGACCTCAAATTCCAGGATAAAATCATCTTTCTCACATTGAAATTGTTTGTTTGTTTGTTTGTTTTTTTTTGCCATTGTGATTTTCATCCCTTCAAACTTTGTTGTTACTATACGACATTTGTTGTAAAACCCGAACTCTGACCTGAGATGATTGACGTGGTGCACGTTCTTGTAGACCACGCACATAGATCCACTGCAAGCACTAGAGTGAACGTGTGTGTGTGTGTGTGTGTGTGTGTGTGTGTGTGTGTGAAGGGGTGGGAGGGGGGTAGGGGTGGGTGGAGGATGGCTGCATGCAGTGACAGCTGTCTTCAGACGGGTCCTCTTCACGGTGATCGGGGTCCAATTGCCGCCCATCACTCCTTTCCCCTGGCTCTGCCTCTGCCCTGTCTCTTCCTTGTCTCTTCCCTGTCTCTCTCCCTTGTCTTCCCTGTCTCCTCCCTGCCTCTTCCTTGTTTCTGCCCTGTCTCTTCCCTGTCTCTGCCCTGTCTCTGCCCTATCCCCACCCTGTCTCTGCCCTGTCTCTTCCCCGTCTCTTCCCTGTCCCCCCTTGTCTCTGCTCTGTCTCTTCCCTGTCCCCACCCTGTCTCTGCCCTGTCTCTTCCCTGTCTCTGCCCCGTCTCTTCCCTATCCCCCCCTGTCTCTTCCCTGTCTCTACCCTGTCTCTTCCCTATCTCTTCCCTGTCTCTTTGCTGTCCCCACCCTGTCTGCCCTCTCTCTCCCATGTCTCTGCCCTGTCTCTGCCCTGTCTCTTTGCTGTCCCCACCCTGTCTGCCCTGTCTCTGTGCTGTCTCTGCCCTGTCTCTGTGCTGTCTCTTCCCTGTCTCTGCACTGCCTCTTCCCTGTCTCTGCCCTGTCTCTGCACTGCCTCTTCCCTGTCTCTGACCTGTCTCTGTGCTGTCTCTTCCCTGTCTCTGTGCTGTCGCTTCCCTGTCTCTTCCCTGTCTTTGCAGTGTCCCTTCCCTGTCTCTTTCCTATCCCACATCTTTTCTCAGTCTCTTCTTAGCCTCTGCCCTGTCTCTTTGTCTCTTCCCTGTCTCTGCCCTGTCTCTTCCTTGTCTCTTCCCTGTCTTCCCTGTCTCTTCCCTGTCTCCCTCGCTGTTGTCTCTGCCCAGTCTCAGCCCTGCCTCTTCCTTGTCTCTTCCTGTATCTTCCCAGTCTCATCCCTGTCTCTGCCCTGTCTCTTCCCAGTCTCTTCCCTGTCTGTTCCCCGTCTCTGCTCTGCCTCCTCCCTGTCCCCTGGTTCTGCCTCATCCCTGTCTCATCCCCGTCTCGTCCCTGTCTCTGCCCTGTCTCTTCCCCATCTGTTCCCAGTCTCTTCCCTTTTCTTTCCTGTCTGTGCTCTGCCTCTTCCCTATCTCTTCCCTGTTCCCAGGCTCTGCCTCCTCCCTGTCTCTTCTCTGTCTTTCCTGTCTTATCCTGTCTCATCCCTGCCTCTTCCTTGTCTCTTCCCTGTCTTTTCCCTGTCTCTGCCCTGCATCTTCCCTGTCTCTTCCTGCCTCTTCCCTGTCTATTCCCTGCCTCTTCCCTGTCTCTTCCCTGCCTCTTCCCTTCTCTTCTCTGCCTCTTCCCGTCTCTTCCCTGTGTCTTCCTTGCCTCTATCTTGTCTCTTCCCTAGATCTCTTCCCTGTCTTTTCCCTGTCTGTTCCCTGTCTCTGTCCTGTCTCTTCCCTTCCTCTTCCCTGCCTCTTCCATATCTCTTCTCTGTCTCTTCCCTGTCTTTTCCCCTGCCTCATCCCTATCTCTTCCCTGCCTTTCCCTTTCCCTGTCTGTTCCCTATCTCTTCCTGTCCCTTCCTGCCTCTTCCCTATCTCTTCCCTGCCTTTTCCCTGTCTGTTCCCTATCTCTTCCCTGCCTCTTTCCTATCTCTTCCCTGCCTTTTCCCTGTCTAATCCCTATCTCTTCCCTGTCCCTTCCTGCCTCTTCCCTATCTCTTCCCTGCCTTTTCCCTGTCTGTTCCCTATCTCTTCCCTGCCTCTTTCCTATCTCTTCCCTGCCTCTTCCCCATCTCTTCCCTGTCTGTGCCCTGTCTCTTCCTCTCTCTCTCTTCCCTGCCTCTACCCTGTCTCTTCCTTGTCTCTTCCCTGCCTCTTCCCTGCCTCTACCTTGCCTCTTCCCTGCCTCTTCCCTATCTCTTCCCTGTCTTTTCCCTGTCTTTTCCCGTCTCTTCCCTGCCTCTTCTCTGTCTTTTCTCTGTCTGTGCCCTGTCTCTTCCCTGCCTCTACCTTGCCTCTTCCCTGCCTCTACCCTGTCTCTTCCCTGCCTCTGTCTCTTCCGTGTCTCCTCCCAGCCTGTACCCTGTCTCTTCCCTGTCCTCTTCCCTGCCTCTACCCTGTCTCTTCCCTGCCTCTACCTTGCCTCTTCCCTGCCTCTACCCTGTCTCTTCCCTGCCTCTGTCTCTTCCGTGTCTCTTCCTAGCCTGTACCCTGTCTCTTCCCTGGAGCTTCCCTGGATCTTCCCTGTCTTTCCCTGCCTCTTCCCTAATTCTACCTGTCTCTTTCCTGTCTGTTCCCTGTCTTTTCCCTGTCTTTTCCCTGTCTCTTCCCTACCTCTACCCTGTCTGTTCCCTGTCTTTTCCCTCTCTCTTCCCTGTCTCTGCCCTGCCTGTTCCCTGTCTCTTCCCCATCTGTTCCCAGTCTCTTCCCTGTCTCTTCACTGTCTGTTCCCTCTCTCTTCCCTGTCTCTGCCCCGTCTGTTCCCTGTCACTTCCCTATCTGTTCCTTGTCTTTTCCCTGTCTCTTCCCTGCCTTTACCGTGTCTGTTCCCTGTCTCTTCCCTGCCTCTACCCAATCTGTTCCCTGTCTCTGCCCTGTCTCTTCGTGTCTCTTCGGCTCTCCTCTAGTGCCCACCATTCCTTCCCCCGTTACACACACAACCCATCTCTCTCTCTCTCTCTCTCTCTCTCTCTCTCTCTCTCTCTCTCTCTCTCTCTCTCTCTCTCTCTCTGTGCGTGTGGTGTGTGTGTGTGTGTGTGTGTGTGTGTGTGTGTGTGTGTGTGTGTGTGTGTGTGCGTGCGTGCGTGCGTGCGTGCGCGCGTGTTAATGCGTGCATGCGTTAGTGTGCGTGCGTGCGTGCGTGCGTGTGTGTGCGTGCGTGTGTGCGTGATGCGTGTGTGTGTGTGTGTGTGTGTGTGTGTGTGTGTGTGTGTGTGTGTGTGAGAGAGAGAGAGAGAGACAGACAGACAGACAGACAGACAGTTTTATTGATAGACCTGTACAGTCTTTGTGTCAAGGGGAACAATGTCGTATTTTCAGCGCCGGGAGCAAAGAATTTGTGGAATAAAAATGAGAGTGAATGCCTAAGAAAGTAAAAGTTGTGAACAATCAAACCATTTCAAAATAAAGTTACAGAAAGATGAAAAAGAAGGGAATCGTCTAGATAACAAATTAGATCTATGGTGGATGTAAAGGGAAAGAGAACATTTCCAAACCACTTCCCCACCCCCAACACGCATGCACACATACAAACGCACGCATGCACACACGCACACGCACGCACGCACGCACGCACGCACGCACACGCACACACACCTATAAACCTGACTTACTAGATTAAAAACGTACCATGTTTGATATATAAGATACGTATACCCAGACAAAACAGAGAGAGAGAGAGAGAGAGAGAGAGAGAGAGAGAGGAGAGAGAGAGAGAGAGAGAGAGAGAGAGAGAGAGAGAGAGAGAGAGTAGCGGAACATTTTAGTTGGCGACAAAAGCTTCAACACTTTAGTTTAGAATGTGCCGTCTGCCACCAACAACGAAAACACAGACATGATGAATAATGCATCGGCATTCCGACGTGGGCTTTGCCAGCGGGGTCACACATGTGTAGGTGTATACGCGCTTACGCACAGACAGACAGACAAACGCACATAGCGCCACCACCACCAGCGCCACCCACCACCGCCAGTACACACACACACACACACACACACACACACACACACACACGCACACGTACATAACCCCCCCCCCCCCCCCCCCCCCACACACACACACACACACCACTGAAAAGATCGCTGAGATGTGAAGCAGGCATTCTGAGATGGTAGGGATCATCCTCTGACTGATACGGGCTGTAGAGAAAGGGGACGGACATGTCTGTCGTATTGTATGACAGAACTGCCAAAGACTGGATCCCCCCCCCCCCCTCTTCCCCCCCCCCTTTGATGTCACAGTTCTGCAGGCACGCCATCAAACCGCCTCTGACATGGCTGTGTTTACTGTGTGACTGGAAATCATACAGTAAAAGTTAAATACTCCCACACAGAGACGTGATCTCAATCGACTTCGCGTCAGCGCTCAAGACCTACAAATAGACAGGGGGGTGGATATAGGAACACTACAAGAGAGGACAGGAAATGCTCAGCATGTGGTGTGGCCCAAGATGAAACTCATTTTCTGGACAGCTGCTCTAGATACAAACGGCTGCGACTGAAGCTAACACAACAGCTATCAAAAGATGTCAAACCCAGACTTGCAAAACCTACAGCCCAAGTGAAATGCTAGGCAATGACGACTGACAAATTCATATATGAAAATATGTTCTTGATGGCGTGAATTAGAAAAGACAGTAATGGCTCCCTGTATGGTCCAGATGAATTATGGTCTATCCATTAATGATTTTTCACAATACCGTGGTGTATCTATAGATCCTAAAAGTTCTTGACGACAGAGTCTGGCTGTTGGCATTTTCTCAGCATGTGTCCACCTCCCCCATCTCTCCGCGGGGGCTTGCTGTCTTCACAGACTGGCGGGTGGCAGACAGGAGGAGGGTTATCGCACACACCTTGCCCCACTTCTCCGGGGTGAATCCCCGTGTCCACAGCCTGGTGACTGGTGTGTGGTACAACAGAGAAGACTACTCCATAATTGTGGCACAATGTATCTAAGAAGTTTTTTTTTTTTTTCTAACTTTTTTTTTTATTAGGTTGTGTGAAGTTAGTTTCTATGAGAATTTTTTTTTGAGGTTGTGTGAAGTTAGTTTCCATAAGAGTTTTTTATGGGGTTGTGTGAAGTTCGAGTAGCGTTAAAATTAAGGTCTGGATGAAAATTTGGTTTGGTTCAGGATTAGGGTCAGGGTCAGGCAAAGGGTACGGGTCATGCATTGTGGAGTTGAGGAGTTTTCGGGTTTTGTCGTTGAAGGTGTCCTCTCTGTTAACAGCCTGAACACGCTACCGTTAACCGGTAACCACATGGATCTTGCTTGCATTCACCTCCCCGTCACCGTTGTTGGGCCTGGGAGGAGGGCCTAGTTCTGTCCTGTGTGCTTGTAGACCTAGCGTGGTTTGACCGCGTTACGCATGGCAGTGGCCTCCCCTCATCCTTGTCGGAACAGTGTCTGCCATTGGTTGGAAGATCCCGTCTCTGTGGTGAAGCCAGGGTGGTGTTCTGCTGGAGATTCCAGGTGACCAGCCGTTGGCGGGGTAGTCCAGATAGGGAGGGTGTTTCCTCCATACGGTTGATGGAGGAACCGGCCCCTTGGACACTGACACTGCCAGACTGCAGGCTGGGTCAGCTGCTCCACTGCCGCTGTGGGCTGGTGCTGTCTGTGTTGTGCGTTCACAGGGAAATGACTGCCGGCGCCTGTTGTTCACTCCCGTTTTTGTTTAAAGGAGCACAACAGGTGATGGCTCAGAGAGAGAGAGAGAGAGAGAGGTGAGGATGGGGAAAAGAGGAATGATCGATTAGAGTGACTTTGGCTATGAAGCACATTTTGGGTGTAATGACTTGGCGGTAGGTGGTTACAGACTGCCCTCCTTCTCTTTACGTTTCCTTCCTCTGTGCCCTGGCCGTTCGCTGATGGAAATTCCCCTGCTTTTCTAGACATGAGGATGATTAAAATCGACCCCTGCTGCCATGGCCTGTTTTCTGTCCCCCATGCCTCACACACTCTGTTTCTTTGTCTGCATCTTCATGGTTTCTTAACCTTCATTGCCTCTCTCTTCCTGCTTGTGTCTGTGCTGCAGCGTCTCTTTCTCCCTGCAGAAGTCTTTGTGTCTGTCAGAGTTTGTGTCTTTGTCAATCTGTGTGATCCAGTCTGCATATCTCCATCCTGACCCACTGTCGTTTTGTCCAGCATGTAGTTTCTCTAAGGAGAAGGAGAGGCATTTTTGTAAGCGAAAAGCATTGTTACAACACTGTTTTCTCACTGAGAGGGACGGCTGAATCCGAGCAAAGAAAGAAATAAGAATTTTTTTTACGGGGAAAAAAAATGATCACAATCACATGCCACAATAGAGTTTGAAAAAGATAAACAAAGTCAACAGTAACAGTGCATCAATCAGTTAAAGGACATCAAACTGTGAAATATTTTGCTCCCGACGTACTGGCCCTATATGGGCGGCAGCATTGCGCTCCGATCACAGCTGCACTGGGCGCCAGAGTTACAGTGCACGACAACGCATGACGCTTTTGTGTGTGCGCGCGCGCGCGCGCGCGCGCGCGCGTGTGTGTGTGTGTGTGCGTGCGTGCGCGCGCGCGCGCGCGCGCGTGCGTGCGTGCGTGCGTGCGTGCGTGCGTGCGTGCGTGCGTTTTAAAATAATCTGAAACTAAACTTAGTCATTAGAGCTGAATTTATCTTGTGAAAAGTATACCGATTATCAAACCAGATCGGTGCTTTAACAGAAATATAAAAAAACAACGAATTGGTAGACATGTACGTTTGCAATGATTGTACACCCATTAACAACGCACATAAAGAGAGCTGATTCCACCAGTGTGCATAATGTCTATTTAAGTACACAAGGCATTGAAAGAGTGTTTGATAGATGAGTTTGACATTGTCATGTAAGATGGATGTCCCGCACCATTATCAGTGCACAGAGAGATCAGTGCAAAGAGAGAGCCGATTCCACCTGTAAACGTGATGTCTATTTTAAGAAAACACGGCGAATAAAGAGGTGCTTGGAGAAGTGTCTGACGTTATGCATGGTGAATGCCCCACGACAGTGGCTGGTTGGAGTGGGGATGCCTTGGTGGACGCTGGGGCAGTTAGAGATCTTCACAGCATTATGACCTCAGTCCTGGTCAGCAGGATGGAGACTGATGACCTCTACAGTCCTTCAGGCTGGCCCTCCGCCTCCTCTTCCTCCTGTGTCTGTAACATCCACTCTCTGCTTCACCCTTCACAGTGATCTGTTGGCAGTCAGTGAGGAGGTACACGTTCCCCTATCACACACACACATAAGGTGCTAGGAAACTGTGTCGAGATATATTCTTGTCTGCCTGTAAAGTTTTGGAGTGGGCCTGTTGTAAAATAATCGTGTACAAAACGATTGGCAAAGACATGGGACATGCTGAGTCTCGGGTTCAAATCCACATTGGATGGCATATCCATTCCCATTTCACCTCGGACACTTTGAGAGGAGACGTGCACCTCAGGCGTTCGCCCAGAGTCCACTGCAGTGTCATGAAGCACGTACAGGTCAGAGAGCAACCTGGTGAATCAGTGAAGATCCCCGTCACCAACTGATAGATCCCCATCACCAACGACAGCGTTCACTTAGTGCTCACTGCGATGTCACCAAGGACATGCAGGTCAGAAACAAACTCGGGGAATGAATCAGGTAGGGTCACGACTTCCCTTGTCCACCGGCCCTTTCCATTGCTGTGTCATGGGATGAAAATGACAAACAGCCTGCTGTCTTGGACCTAACAACACCATTTTTAATATACCCCATTCCATGATTCATTGACTGTGCCTCGCAGTTAAAGTGACAAGTAGCCTGCTGTCTTGGACCTAACTACAACATTGTTAGTACACTCCATTCCATAAATCCAATACTGTGCCACGTTGTTGAAGTGACAAACAACCTGCTGTCTTGGACCTATCTACAACATTGTTAGTACACTCCATTCCATAAATCCAATACTGTGCCACGTTGTTGAAGTGAGTAGCCTGCTGGCTTGGACCTAACTACAACATTTTTAGTACACCCCGTTCCATGGTTCATTGACTGTGCCACAGGGTAAAAGTGACAAGTAGCCTGCTGTCTTGGACCTAACAGCAACATTTTAGTACACTCCGTTCCATAAATCCATGACTGTGCCACGTAGTTAAAGTGACAAACAGAGTGTTGTCTTGGACACAACACCATTTTCAGTACACTCCGTTCCATAATTCCATGACTGTGCCACGTAGTTAAAGTGACAAATAGAGTGTTGTCTTAGACATAACAACACCATTTTCAGTACACCCCGTTCCATGATTCATTGACGTGCTACAGGGTAAAAGTGACAAATAGAGTGTTGTCTTAGACATAATAACAACACCATTTTCAGTACACCCCGTTCCATGATTCATTGACTGTGCTACAGGGTAAAAGTGACAAATAGAGTGTTGTCTAAGACATAACACCATTTTCAGTACACCCCGTTCCATGATTCATTGACTGTGCTACAGGGTAAAAGTGACAAATAAAGTGTTGTCTAAGATATAACATTTCCAGTTTCACGCCCCCTTCCATAACTCAATTGCTGTGTGCCACAGGGTGAGTGTGACAAGTAGACTGCTGTCCTGCCTTAATACAGCATTCAGTGTTCCTCAACGTAGCGGTACCTGTGAGTGTATTCGTGCGTGTAGAAGGAGAACTGCGTTATGGCCTAACTTTGATGTGAAAGAGGGGGATGATGGTGGGGTGGGGGTGGGGAAACTTTCACGGTAGGCCTTTTTCAGACTTCAGTGCCTGCAGACTAAACGGCGGACTGTGCTACCTGCAGAGATAATGACAGTGTAGACTAAGGAGGAACAGAGTATCTACGCGTGGTGATAACCTTCACCACTACTTAACCTTCTCCACTTCCCGGGTCTTCGCTGTGTGTTTGCTCTTCTGGCGTTGCCTCTGATCTGTCAGTTGTTGAACTGTGTACGGAGTGGTCCACCATCACTGTAGTCACAGACACTCCAGGCTGACCTCTGATCTGTCAGTTGTTGAACTGTGTACGGAGTGGTCCACCATCACTGTAGTCACAGACACTCCAGGCTGACCTCTGATCTGTCAGTTGTTAACTGTGTATGGAGTGGTCCACCATCACTGTAGTCACAGACACTCCAGGCTGACCTCTGATCTGTCAGTTGTTGAACTGTGTATGGAGTGGTCCACCATCACTGTAGTCACAGACACTCCAGGCTGACCTCTGATCTCTGTCAGTTGTTAACTGTGTATGGAGTGGTCCACCATCACTGTAGTCACAGACACTCCAGGCTGACCTCTGATCTGTCAGTTGTTGAACTGTGTATGGAGTGGTCCACCATCACTGTAGTCACAGACACTCCAGGCTGACCTCTGATCTGTCAGTTGTTGAACTGTGTATGGAGTGGTCCACCATCACTGTAGTCACAGACACTCCAGGCTGACCTCTGTCTGTCAGTTGTTAACTGTGTATGGAGTGGCCCACACTGTGTGGAATGTAGTCACAGTCACAGACACTCCAGGCTGACGTCTGTCCAATCAGTTGTTGAACTATGTGTGGAGTGGCCCACACTGTGTGGAATGGAGCATCACTGTAGTCACAGACAACTCCAGGCAGACCTGTAGATTATCAACCGTGTGCTCTTTTCATTGCCCACTGGTGACACACCATAAGACTGTGTAAGCTGTGGAACAGATAATGGTGTGAAGAAGGAGGAGGGGAGGGATGAATTCTTTTAATTTATAGCGCCGAACTTAAAATGACTATGCTGCCAAACAAAAGAACTTACAAGAGAAATTACAAGACAAACATGAAGCATTTCGACCTCTTTGATCTTCTTCAGGCAAGGCAAACAACATTTAAGACAATGAAGACGAAGCACAAACAGACAGTGGCTTATCATCTCGAATTTGACGCCAGCAGGTAAGCTCTACGGCTTTAGACACAGACTTAGGCCGGACCGCTATTCTGCATTCTCACCACTCACAGCTGTCTGTGGCATCTGTTAGAAGGATCAGTCAGTTCACTGCTTAGTCAAGCCGTTGAGGCGTATTGTGTCTAACAATGAAGTAGCTAGGTCCAAAGCCGTCTTTTTTCATGCGCACGTACAGTTTACACGAAACCATCACCCTTTTTTTCTGCCGTCTGCTGGTCTGTTCATCGCTGAATCCATGTGCCCCACCATAAGCAAAACAAGGAGCGCTGTAGCCTCGCTCATTTTCCACAATCTGGGGTGACATACAGCACTGATCTAATTCACTTCCATCAAAATCAAGGACAACATCCTCTCTACATTAACAAATCTTTTCACCGAAGCTCTCCAGTTCAAATGGTTCGTTTATTAACTGATCTCTACTTTGCAAAAGAGTGTTAATCAATTGATTGGTCAGGCTTAAACCACACGACTCCGCATCCACTGAAAACGAAATTCATTATTATCATCACAAGACAGAAGCGTCAAAGTCTTTCCTGTGACAGTGATTTGCAAAACCATTTTTCAAAAGATTTATCAGTTGTCTACAAATCAGACGCTTCTTGATCAGCACTCTCGAAGAAAAGATCTTCCACACCTTCATTGAATCGCATGTAAATGTAAGTGAGGCGACTGCAGGCGGAAATTTAAACAAATTTGAAAAATTATTGATGAGGCTCCGCTGCAAAATGTCGACAAACGAGTCATAAGACAAATACGACGCGTCTCGACCTCTTACGTCTTCTTCAGGCAAGGTACATACGACTCAGGACAACCAAAATGAACGAGCAATCACTTATCTTCATCCATTAAATGCCCATCTTGCTTCGAATTGGATGAAGATAAGTGATTGTTCATCCTGAGTGTCCTGAGTGTTGTGTATCTTGCCTGAGGAAGACCTAAGAGGTCGAAACGGGTCGTGTTTTGTCTTTGTGATTCGTCTGTCTTCGTTTAAAATTGGGCGGAGCCTTATCAAGAGTTTTTCAAATCTGTAAATTTGTTGTCAGTGTTATTGTCATGTGCATAAACTCTTTCTCTGCCTGGAGTCGATCACTCCAACCGCTGCCTCGCTTATTCTGATCGATTGCTATGGTACACAGTACACGGTGTCCTTGATGTTGCGATTAGCCTGAATTCATTTCATTCATTATGCCCGTCGCTCCCCGATCCGGTTGCTCCAGCGTGATAATCTGAATGCAGAATTTTCCATATCAGCGTTATGAATGTAATACTTTAATTTTTACGTGACACCCTCGCTCCCTCTATCCCCCACCTCCTCTCACCCACCCCTCACCTCCTGTCGCCCTCTCTTTCCTTCAGATCTCTCTGTTTCGTCTCACCTGTGTGTTTGATGTGACTATGATGCATGCCATTCTTATTTTAACCTGCTTTCACGCGCGATCAAATGGACATATTTATTGTGATTTTTATCCTCCTACTGCATATTTTTGCTTTTTTCATTGCATTATAATAATGTTCTTCTCTCTCGTCTCTCTCTCTCTCTCTCTCTCTCTCTCTCTCTCTCTCTCTCTCTCTCTCTCTCTCTCTCTCCCTCTCCCTCCCTCCCCCCCCTCCCCTTCTTTCTCATATTTCCATTTCCTCTGTATTTTTTTCTTACAGATTACTGTTTGCAAGTCCTGTTCTCATTTATATTAGTAAAATTTGTAATGAATGCATTTTTATGTGAATTTTAGTTGCTTCCAGTATGAAGGAGCTTTGTATTTGTAATTTACTCTAACCCCCCCCCCCCCCCCCCCCCACTTCCTTTTAATTCTCCGTACCTCAATTCTCCCTACCTCTCTCCTCCTTTTTTTCCTAATCCTATTCCTATACGCACCATCCCCCCCCCCCCCTCCCCCTTCTTCAGTCCGCTTTTAGTAAATTGAATGTGATTTTTGGAGTTTGATTTTTCGTTCTCTTGATTATACTTTAACACGACTAATTGCTTGGTTTTGGATTTATGCATTTGAAGTTTAATCTTTATTGCTTGTTCTTGAGGGCAGGATGTAAAGAAGCCTTATATGCGTATTTTCCCCCTCAGTACAAAAAAAAGATTCGTACATGCGTTCCCCCCATCTACTCGCCCCCACCCCTTACTTTATTTACCCGCACTGTTCACCCCTTTTTCTTCTGTCCTGAATCCTGCAGTGCATCTGTCACTGTGTGTGCAAGTGTCTTTCTGTCATTCTTTGTACTTTTTGTTTCTGGCATCGGTTCTGTGATTATTGTATGCGTTTTATGTCTGTCATTGTTTCTGGAATTATTCTGTGCTTTTTTAATGTTTGATATGTCTGTCTCTTCTTTCTGTGCTTTTTATTTCTGGCATTGTCGAAACTGTGTTTTTCTCGATTTTATTAATTCATGGTTTTTTTATTTTTTTGTCATTCTGCTGCTCGGTTTACGTCTGTCATGACTAATATTTATATGTCAGTGTGTCTTTATTCTCACCGTTTCATAGAAGTAGAAAGTGAGTTTGTGCGATTTTTTTTTTTCGGTTGCCAGGCGCGCGTGTGTTAGTGTTAAACTTTGGGTTTTTGTTAGGCAACTACAAGTAGCAGCAGAAAGAGAAATAAGACCTTACCAGCCTTCCCCTTTGCATGAAGATGTCACCAAACGTGTAAAAGTCAAGTCAAGTCAAGTCAAGTCAAGTAAACTTTATTATCTCAATTTGAGAAATTAATTTGTGGTCACACACATTCACAGCAAATAAACAATAATTTAGCCACATTACCCATTTTCTCACATATGACATACATTCATATAGAGGATTTCGGATTTCAATTAAACATCTTCTCGGTTCAAGAAATCAATGGACAGGGGAATAAAACTTTGTTTAATCTGACACTTCTGCATTTAACCGATCGATATCTTCGTCCTGACTGAAGAAGGTCATACTGATTTGCAAGGACGTGGGTCTCTGGTCACACGTAATCTTCTTCGCTTTACAACTAACACGGCACCTATATAGCTCACTCAGACTTTTTGTCTCTCACAACGATTTTTCCTCCCACGTTCACCACTTTCTCAAGCACATTTCTGCTCTTCACAGTCAACCCCCATACCACCACACATAAATGAGAAAGTTAGAACAGAGATTCCAGAAGCATGAATAAAATGTCCGAAGAATGTCAGTATTCACATGAAATGATCGCAGCTTGCGAAGACAATATAATCTGGTTTGACATTTTTTGTGGACATACTCAACATGGGATTTAAAATTCAGCTTATTATCTATAAAAGTTCCTAAATATTTGTATGATTCAACACGTTCTACTTCAGCACCTTTGATAAAAAGTGGTGGTACAGCTTTTGGATTCTTTCTAAAATCAATCAACATTTCTTTCGTTTTTGTTACATTCAGATCAAGATAGTTATGATCGCTAAAAGCTGTAAATCTGCGATTATTGTGTACAACAATGTATTCATGATACAAAATAGCCATTTTGTCATAAATTGTGATCCGTGGCAATCATAAGATTGCCTCATACATCGATGAAAGTTACCTTCTATGCATGTGTGAAGAAATTCTGTCACGATTGTTACTGTCTGTCAAAACCAAACGTCTGACGCGATTTCTGCCAAAGGTGTAATTGATACCGATAGATCTAGTTCTAAATATAGAACTCCCAAGATATGCCACACAGAGATAATGCTCTTGCCAATTATATCTAAGAACAGTAGGAGTTATCATGGAATATGTAATCAGTTAGTGAAACCTCCTTAAAGCTGTTAATAAGAGGTTATTTCACCACGGAAGTTAGCGTTTAAGTCAGAATGACATAACACGGACACTGATGATGGGCAGTTCCGAAATGGGTACTCCAAGTGTAACACGTCGTGGTAGTTTCGTAAAAACAGGACGTCATGGGAAATTTGGACTTTGGGAGCATTAATATTCGGGCTTGCAGCC
Organism: Conus betulinus; assembly: GCA_016801955.1. Taxonomy (NCBI): domain Eukaryota; kingdom Metazoa; phylum Mollusca; class Gastropoda; order Neogastropoda; family Conidae; genus Conus; species Conus betulinus. The sequence goes on from JADBJO010000174.1 coordinate 478,562, forward strand.
AAGCATAGCATAACGAGGAGGGCAAACATGAGTGCAGACGGGTGGGGGGGGGGGGGGGGGGGGGGGGGGGGAGGGGGGGAATGGGTAGAGAGGGGTGTCGGGGTGTAAGGGAAGGAGAAAGGTGGATGAGAACGATGACCGGGATATGTGTGAGTACAGACGGAGAGGTGGAGTGAGGGGCGGGGAGAAGGGTTCAGCCGGGTGATGTTGGGGAGTGGGGTTGTGGGGGGAGGGAGAGGGCAGGGGGGAGAAAGACGACTGAAGCTTAGCATGACAGAATGATGTGTCTTCCCATGGAACAGCTGTCTGTTGCCTCGTCAGTTTCAAAGGCAGGCGAGTTCAGGTGGAAATCGAAACAAACTGAAAAGCGAAAGTACTGCACCGCCGAACGAAGAGACAAATTACAGAACAAAAAACACGACGCGTTGTGACCGCTTTGGTCTTCTTCGGGCAGGGCAAACAACACATTGGAGACAATGAAAAAGAGGAACGAACCTCCTCAAATTAGCAGAGCAGGTCAAGCGGGGGGGGGGGGGGGGGGGGGGGGGGGGGGGGTGGGGGTGGGGTGGGGGTATCATTTAGACACTGCTGCTGTCACTACACTCAGAAGGAAGTATTGAACTGGGGGGGGGGGGGGGGGGGTTAAGGGGGGGGGGGGGGTGGTGTTGGTGTTATGGGGGGGGGGGGGGGGGGGGGGGGGGGGGGGGGCGTGGAAGTAGTATGGAGGCGGAAGTAGGGGTAGGTGTAGGTCGGCTAGCTCGGTAGGCAAGATAGAAGAGCGCTGGGAAAAAAAAAAAAATCGAACAATTTTCAAAAGTGAAAGTGCTGCATAATGCTGTGGTGACTGCCACACAGTTTGGGGCTTGAGGCTTTTTGCTGATCGCCTGTGGTGACTGCCACACAGTTTGAGGCTTGAGACTTTTTGCTGATCGCCTGTGGTGACTGCCACACAGTTTGGGGCTTGAAGCTTTTTGCTGATCGCCTGTGGTGACTGCCACACAGTTTGGGGCTTGAGGCTTTTTGCTGATCGCCTGTGGTGACTGCCACACAGTTTGGGGCTTGAGGCTTTTTGCTGATCGCCTGTGGTGACTGCCACACAGTTTGGGGCTTGAGGCTTTTTGCTGATCGCCTGTGGTGACGCCACACACAGTTTGAGGCTTGAGACTTTTTGCTGATCGCCTGTGGTGACTGCCACACAGTTTGGGGCTTGAGGCTTTTTTGCTGATCGCCTGTGGTGACTGCCACACAGTTTGGGGCTTGAGGCTTTCCGCTGATCGCCTGTGGTGACTGCCACACAGAACTGTTTTTTTGAGGCTGGAGGCTTTTTGTTGATCGCCTGTGGTGACTGACACAGTTTGTTTGGGGCTTGAGGCTTTCCGCAGATCGCCTGTGGTGACTGCCACACAGTTTGGGGCTTGAGGCTTTCCGCTGATCGCCTGTGGTGACTGCCACACAGTTTGGGGCTTGAAGCTTTCCGCTGATCGCCTGTGGACCACTACTGTGACCAGACAAATCTTGTCATAGACCTGAATATGCCAGTTGGCTTTGACAATTACTTTTAAACATCTGTCTTTCACATCGTAACTGAATGAAAGGTACTTCAACAAATACTGCTGTGCCGGACGAAAGGGACAAACACATTTCACGACAAGATTTGTTCAGTTTGTTCAGTTTGAAGTGCACAAGGAGGTTTGTGATGTCTCTGTCATGCCTGAAGACTGTCAAGGGTTTTGTGTCAAAGGCTGTTTTGTGATCTTGTGCTGCATACCGGGTAGACTTGAGGATCCCGGGAAGAGTGTGTGGATGGAAGAGAAGGCAGGCGATGGGTCTGTTTGTTTCCTTAGAGGGTGGCTTCCAGAACTGTTGTTCTGGACACTGCTGTGGTGCGGCTGAGAGCATCATGAATGACAGCTGGGCATCCACGGTTGGTGGATTTTGGCTGCGTGTTGTGTGAAATCTTCGTCGTCGGAACAGAATCTGCGCAAGTGGAGGAATTCAGAGTATGCAATGCTGCGTTTGGGTGGATGGGTGGTGGGAAGATGCGCAGTCCATATGAATGTGCATCAGTGGATTTGTAGTGTGAAATGATGTGGCTTGCCACGTGCCACACACGTGCAGACAAGCGCGGCAAGGAGCCGCCAGGTTTTTTTTTAACGTAACTAGCTGGTGGGAAAAGCTGCAGGGACTGTGTTAGTGATGCAGGACAGAGCGGGGAAAAGAAAGGAGGGTGGGGTCGACTTGTGTAGTTTCACTTACGTCACATATCTACACTGAACACGGTCTGAGTGACGTCTGATTACCATGTTGGCATAGAATAAAGTCACGCAGACAGACGTAGGGGAGTGAGTGAGAAGAAAGATGGGGGGTGGGAGAGGGGGTGAAGGAAATGAGACTGGCGTCGAAAAATCACATGGAAGTGATGCGCTCAGGAGAGAGAGAGAGAGAGAGAGAGAGGGGGGGGGGGGGGGGGGAGGAGGTTGGATGGCGATGGCTGGGTTAATTCGTGACAGGGACAGTATAGTTAACTGTCATGAAGCACATTCAGAACAATATAGATTGTATGAATAACAGTGTTGATGTAACATGCAGTATAGTTAACTCCCATGAAGCACACTGAGAAGAACAATAGGTAAATTGTATGAATAACACAGTGTTAATGTAACATGAATCAATACAGGCCCATAGCCAAGTGGTTAGAGCGTTTGCCTGCAGAGTTGGTCGTGAGCTTGGACCACACTCTTGGTGTTGAATTTTCACCGCATGAAAACCCCCTGTCTCGGTCCACCCAGCACTAAATAGGTATGTAATTCAGGTCAAGGGCATGTAAGGCAGTGGAAAGAGAGGGATAGGTCTCGCCTTCCATCGCACCATGCCCTAGACGACCTCTCCCTCATAACAGCTTACTGCCCGAATAGCCATTGGTCTGTGAGTGTTGAATCTTTTGCTGTGAAGTGAACATACCCTTTCCTAAGATCCGTGTTTTTTTCCCTGAGGAACAAATCAGCATCCAGAACAGAGAGGAGTGGAGGAACATCCAACACCATGCCAACAGCCTCTCCTTAACCCCATGACAGGAAGGGGGTGCATTGAAATACATGGAACATTACTTCTTTTCCTTGAATGGGATTAGGAGAGTGATATATATATATATATATATATAAACAGTTAACGAGAGAGAGGGGGGGAGAGAGAGGGTGCTCTGACGGACAGAGAGAGAGAGAGAGAGAGAGAGAGAGAGAGAGAGAGAGAGAGAGAGAGAGAGAGAGAGAGAACCGCGTTGAAACCTTTCCAATCTAACGGTAAGTGGTTTCATCACCTGACGTGAGAGACACAGCCGGGCACCCAACTTGGGCACTCCACCCGTACCCTGCGGAGTCCTGGGGTTGCCGGCGTCTGTCTGACAAGAACCCTTCACTAGGGGCCGGCCCTGTGGTGCTGTCTTTCTGTTCTCCCACCACGTTGTGTCTTTGTCCCCCTCCTCCTCTGATTCCAGGGTTCCTTTCAGTTTCAGTGAATCAGCCGCACAGGGGCCTCGATACAGTCCTCATTCCAGGTCTCCTATCAGTGAGTCAGCCGCACAGAGGCATCGGTACAATTCTGATTCCAGGTCTCCTTTCAGTGAGTCAGCTGATTCCAGGTCTCCTTTCAGTGAGTCAGCCACACAGAGACCTCGGTACAATTCTGATTCCAGGTCTCTCCTTTCAGTGAGTCAGCTGATTCCAGGTCTCCTTTCAGTGAGTCAGCCACACAGAGACCTCGGTACAATTCTGATTCCAGGTCTCCTTTCAGTGAGTCAGCGCGCGCACAGAGGCCTAGGTACAGCTCTGATTCCAGGGCTCGTTTCAGAGTTTGCCACACAGAGGCCTCGGTACAGTTCTGATTCCAGGGCTCCTTTCAGTGGGTCAACCACACAGAGGCCTCGGTACAGTTGGCCTTAATGAGAAAGCAAGTGTGTTTGAAAGACGCGTCGTGGGGGTGGGGGTGGAGGATGGGGTGGGTAAAGAGGGGGGGGGGGGTGTAAGGAAAGGGAAGGGAGGGCATGGAAGAGAGGGCGGGAGGGAGGGGGAGTGTAGCATGTGGAAGGTGGGGGGGGAGGATGAGGGAGGAGGAGTGTTGATGGGGTGTAACATGGCGCGCGCTGTGTTGTAGTGGGTTAAAGTACACCTGGGGATACACCTGTGAGGATTAGTTCAGGAAAAAAAAAAGATTGGAACGAAATTCCGCCGCGGTTTCTTTTTTTTTTTTTTTTTTTTTTTTTTCTTTTGATGGAAAATATTTTAAAGAAGTGTGTGTGTGTGTGTGTGTGTGTGTGTGTGTGTGTGTGTGCGTGCGTGCGTGCGTGCGTGCGTGCGTGCGTGCGTGTGTGTGTTTTATTGATTATTTACATACATTTAGAGAATATACTTTAAGAGGGTGACAGTCATTATATCAATAACATGCCTCAATGCGATCGGGTAGGCTATAAGCAAAAATAATCTCTCTCTCTCTCTCACTCTCTTTCTCTCCGCCTCTCTCTCTCTCTCTCTCTCAGCTACGTGCAGTTTCTTTCATCCTTTCTTTCGTTCTATGTCCTTTCTGTCTTTCTCCCCTTTTCCCGCATCGAAAGAAAATTCTCCTTGCCTATCTCATTTAAAAAAAAATTCGTACTGTAGATTTTTTTTTCCTTGTTTTTATTCCAGCCGTTTATATCCTCTTCCCTATATCTTGGTTTTCATGGCTGTCCTTCTCATCAAGGTTTTTTTTTTTTTTTTTTTTTTTTCTTTTTTTTTTGTGTTCTTCATGGCTGTTTTTGTTTTTCTCATACCTTATCATCGTTTGTTGCCTCCTCCTCCTCTCAGTATCATCATCATCGTTGTCGTTGTCCGTGTTGTAGTTGATATTGTTGACGTCATAGTTATCATCTTCATCATCCTCATCTTATGTGACTGTTGAATCGTCAGTTCGGAGATCAGCCTGCATAGTGCCAGTATCATAGTCTCCAGTATAAACAGCAGTGGTTGTAGCATACCACCATCCACATAGTGCCATTGTCATAGTCTGCTGCATAAACAGCAGCGGTTGTAGCCTGCATAGTGCCGCTGTCATAGTCTGCAGTATGAACAGCAGCGGTTGTAGCCTGCATAGTGCCGCTGCCGTAGTCTGCAGTATAAACAGCAGCGGTTGTAGCCTGCATAGTGCCGCTGCCGTAGTCTGCAGTATGAAAACAGCAGCAGCGGTTGTAGCCTGCATAGTGCCGCATAGTGCCGCTGCCATAGTCTGCAGTATGAACAGCAGCGGTTGTAGCCTGCATAGTGCCGCTGCCATAGTCTGCAGTATAAACAGCAGCGGTTGTACCTGCATAGTGCCGCTGCCATAGTCTGCAGTATGAACAGCTGCGGTTGCAGCCTGCATAGTGCCGCTGTCATAGTCTGCAGTATAAACAGCAGCGGTTGCAGCCTGCATAGTGCCGCTGTCATAGTCTGCAGTATAAACAGCAGCGGTTGCAGCCTGCATAGTGCCGCTGTCATAGTCTGCAGTATAAACAGCAGCGGTTGCAGCCTGCATAGTGCCGCTGTCATAGTCTGCAGTATAAACAGCAGCGGTTGCAGCATGCCACCATCCAGTCCACCGGCCAGCCGATCATTGAATGTTCCACCGGCCAGACAGTCATGAATCATCATTAGAATTGACAGCTACCATCCATCCAGTCCACCAGACAGACAGTCATTGAATCATCATTAGAATTGACAGCTACCATCCATCCAGTCCACCAGACAATCATTGAATCAAATCATAACAGACAGCTACCGACCATCCAGTCCACCGGACAATCATCATTGAATCATCATCAGAACTGGTAGTTACCAACCATCCAGTCCACCAGACAATCATTGAATCATCATCAGAACTGGTAGTTACCAACCATCCAGTCCATCAGACAATCATTGAATCATCATCAGAACTGGTAGTTACCAACCATTCAGTCCGCCGGCCAGACAATCATTGAATCATCATCAGAACTGGTAGTTACCAACATCCAGTCCACCGGCCAGACAATCATTGAATCATCATGAGAAGTGACAGCACCATCATAACTGACAGCCCACCCGACCATCCAGTCCAGTAGGCAATCATTGAATCACCATCAGAACTGACAGCCAGACCCGACCATCCAGTCCAGTAGGCAATCATTGAATCACCATCATAACTGACAGACACCGACCATCCAGTCCAGTAGGCAATCATTGAATCACCATCAGAACTGACAGCCACCGACCATCCATTCCAGTAGGCAATCATTGAATCACCATCAGAACTGACGGCCACCGACCATCCAGTCCACCAGACAATCATTGAATCATCATGAGAACTGACAGCTGCCGACCATCCAGTCCACCAGACAATCATTGAATCATCATGAGAACTGACAGCTGCCGACCATCCAGTCCACCAGACAATCATTGAATTATAATCAGAACTGACAGCGGCAGACTTCATGGTGTGTGATATCACCACATCGTGTCTCAGCTGTTGTTGATGGGGTTATTGATGGAGTTGTTGATCCGGTCTGTGTGTGACACACTTCATGCTGTCTAATATCACCACACTGTGTCTCAGCTGTTGTTGATGGAGTTATTGATGGAGTTGTTGATCCGGTCTGTGTGTGACAGACTTCATGCTGTCTAATATCACCACATCTCGCCCCAGCTGTCGGCAGCTGCAGTTGGCCGACTTGTTAATGGGTATGTATGTCATCGACTTCATGGTGTCCAATACTGTCATCTCCTACCTTGACATGTTTGTCATCCTGTGGTCCGTTTGAAGACGGAGGGCTGGTCCTCTTGCAGCTTGCTCACATCTTGGGCCAGAGTGGAGCATTTGACTATCATTCATCTTTGGGCCAGAGTGGAGCATTTGACTATCATTCATCTTGGGCCAGAGTGGAGCATTTGACTATCATTATCCATCTTGGGCCAGAGTGGAGCATTTGACTATCATTATTCATCTTGGGCCAGAGTGGAGCATTTGACTATCATTATTCATCTTGGACCAGAGTGGAGCATTTGACTATCATTATTCATCTTGGGCCAGAGTGGAGCATTTGACTATCATTATTCATCTTGGCCAGAGTGGAGCATTTGACTATCATTATTCATCTGGACCAGAGTGGAGCATTTGACTATCATTATTCATCTTGGGCCAGAGTGGAGCATTTGACTATCATTCATCTTGGGCCAGAGTGGAGCATTTGACTATCATTTTTCATCTTGGACCAGAGTGGAGCATTTGACTATCATTATTCATCTTGGGCCAGAGTGGAGCATTTGACTATCATTCATCTTGGGCCAGAGTGGAGCATTTGACTATCATTTTTCATCTTGGGCCAGAGTGGAGCATTTGACTATCATTATCCATCTTGAGCCAGAGTGGAGTACTTGACTCATTATCCATCTTGAGCCAGAGTGGAGCATTTGACTATCATTCATCTTGGGCCAGAGTGGAGCATTTGACTATCATTATTCATCTTGGGCCAGAGTGGAGCATTTGACTATCATTCATCTTGGGCCAGAGTGGAGCATTTGACTATCATTATCCATCTTGGGCCAGAGTGGAGCATTTGACTATCATTATCCATCTTGAGCCAGAGTGGAGTACTTGACTCATTATCCATCTTGAGCCAGAGTGGAGTACTTGACTATCATTATCCTACAAACTTGATGTCATGCGGCTACAGAGTGAAGTGCTTGACTATCATTATCCTACAAACTTGATGTCATGCGGCTACAGAGTGAAGTACTTGACTATCATTATCCTACAAACTTGATGTCATGCGGCTACAGAGTGAAGTACTTGACTATCATTATCCTACAAACTTGATGTCATGCGGCTACAGAGTGGAGTACTTGACTATCATTATCCTACAAACTTGATGTCATGCGGCTACAGAGTGGAGTACTTGACTATCATTATCCTACAAACTTGATGTCATGCGGCTACAGAGTGAAGTACTTGACTATCATTATCCTACAAACTTGATGTCATGCGGCGGAAAAAAAAGAAAGAAGAAAATTTAATTTTTCCCCTTTTGTGTACTTTAAACCGGCAGACCTGCTGTACAGATACTTGATATGCTTTCAGAACTTGAACTGGAGTGATTGAAAACTCACCGTTACAGATATCGTGTGATACGTGATTCCCTCTTTTTGTACATGGTGCAAAGAGAACTGTCTGGGTTTGAATGTTAGTAAGACGAAGGAGATGGTAATTGATTTTCGAAGAAACCCAGCTCCTGTCCCTGACTTGTATACCGAAAACACCAAAGTGGAGCGTGGAAGTGAAGATAAGTATATGGGTACTACCTGAGATGGTAAGCTGAATTTTAATGCAAATACTCAATTTATCTGCAAAAAATGCTATTCTAGAATATATTGTCTTCAGAAACTTGGGTCTCTTGCTGTTAAAAAGAACATCTTGAATATGTTTTTTTATGGTTGTTTTGTAGAATCAGTGCTGTCCTTTGGCTTTTTATGCTGGTTTGGAAATCTTAGCGTTAAAAACAAAAACATTTTAAACAGAGTGGTGAATACATGTGGAAAGATTATTTGCAACAAACAAGAACAGTTAGATAAATTGTATGAATGTCATGTCACACAAAAAGCTGTGAACATTGCTGCCGACAGTTCTCATATTCTTTCAAAAAACTACAATACTGTGTCATCTGGACGAAGATTCCAAATTCCGAAATTCAAAACAATAGAACTGAAAACAGTTTCGTTCCCAATTCCAGCAAACTTCTGAATCAAAACTAAACTTTCAATAAGATCCGGTTCAGAAAGCTTGTGTGTGTGTGTGTGTGTGTGTGTGTGTGTGTGTGTGTGTGTGTGTGTTATTCTGTGTGGCGAGAGTGTGGTGATGTGTGTGGTGTGTGATGTTGTATGTGTGTGTTTTTATGGCCATTCTTAATTTCTCTTTGGAGATAGTAGTGTTCTTAACTGGACTCTCTTTGATCTGTGTGTGATGTTGCGCGCGCGCGCCGCGCGCGCGCGCGCGATAGTGTGTGTGTGTGTGTGTGGACTCTGTTCTCTCTGAGAGAGAGAGAGAGTGAGAGAGAGAGAGAGAGAGAGGGGGGGGGGGGGGGGGGGGGACCAAGTTGTACCGAAATCGCTGACTTGCATCCTTGGCCGTGGCCGCACTCCGGTATTGATGACCATCTGTCAGGCAGGCAGACAGGCAGTCATTAGGCCGCCACAGGGACTCCATCTTGCTCAGCAGGACTCCCCCCCCCCCCCCCCTCCTTCTCCCCCACCTCCTTCCCCTTACCCCCCTCCCCCCCATCCCCTCCCCCTCCCTCTGCCTCTCTCGCACTGTGCGTGTCTTGTTTCCATCAAAACTACCCCCCCCCCCCCCCAGTCCACGTTGCTGTCCACCTCCCTCCTCCATTTTTACTCCCCCACCCCTCATCCCTTCATCATCAACCCCCACTCCCTTCTCCCTCCCCCTTCCCTCTCCCCCATCCTTCCCTCTTGCCTGCCCGCTGGTCCCGCGGCAATCAATTAATGCCTCTAAGTGTTTCGGAGGGAAACTGCTTGAGAGTGTGTTTGCCTTGCAAAAGCCGCTAGGGTCAGCCGTAACTCTATCGATCGCCGCCAAGTCACAGCAGGAGAAAAAGGGGGTTGGGGGGGGGGGGGGGGGGGGGGGGGGGGAGACCGGGAAATAGTAGAGGGGATGGTGGTGGAGGAAGGGGCGGGGATGGAGCTGGTTGACGGGGGACGATGTCGATCGTAGTTGTCGTCGACCGTAGAGGGTTTAGTTTAATACGGCGGAAAAAGAATGTTGGCGGTTATCCTGACGTTACACGACTGGACTGCCTGCTACGCGCGTTCATATAGGTTACAAAAAAAAAAAAAAGGAAAACCCAGCTGCGGGTTTTTGTTGTTGTTGAAAGTTTGGAAGAAGGGGGGGAGAGAGTCTGTTTGAGCCGGAGCGGGGGGGGGGGGGGGGGGGGGATGAAGGTGGCAGGTGGTTTAGTACTCTTGTGCACGCGAACAAAACCAACAAGAAAAGGCGCCAATGTTTTGTGTTGACTCAGATCGTCCTCGGGTCTGATGACATGCTGACTGAAAACGGAACCAGAAAGGCAAGATGGAGGGGACAGGGGAGAGGGATGGGGGGGGGAGGGGGGGGGGGGGGGGGGGGGGGCGGCTAGCTTTGTGGAACACAGCACCCACCTTGCCTGTCACGTTATGACCTTGTGAGTTCGAATTTGGCTGCCCCACTTCTCTACCTACTTCTCGTCAGGAACAACTATTTCGTTGTATTTGGTGGGGAGTTGTTCTTTTTATTAATGATCAGTGTAGATTAACGATCAGGGTAACATTAAATGCTGGCTCAAATTTCTGGTAGGCCTCAAAACGCTGAGCTGGATTATGTAGCGTTTTAGTGCAATATCGTGATTGTGGCGTGTGGCCACATCTCATGGACCGGAGTCTTCCGGTCAGCGTTGGCTGGCCTGGAAATGACGTTAGTATGTGTGTGTGTGTGTTTTCCTTGTCGCTGATCACACAACAACGGCCTCTGCTGGCACGAGGAATGGAACACTCAGATGGACAACAAACTTTTCCAGATCCGTCCGAATCTAAAAGAGTTTTGACCGTCTGCCACAGGTGGCCGTAAGGAAAGAGACAGTTTTGTGCAGGTTGCACACAGGCCACTTCTTTTATACTCACTCTTATCTTTAAAAGGTGAAGAAGCTCCGTGGTGTATTCCATGTCATGTTCCACTCACAATGAAACATATTCTTTTAGATTGTTGGGACTTGCGTGATGTGAGACATAAACACTTTACAGCAGAGTTCCATGAAAACCCTGTTCAGAGATGGCCCACCTGACGTGATCTTTGAGTTTCTGAAAGAGATGAACATTTTTCATCTGATCTAAGATTTTACGGAAGAAGATTTTTAACGACGTTTCTGGTACGTTTCTAGAAGATGCATTTTGAAGAGATGTGTGAAAGTTGTTGTTTGTTGTTGTTTTAAGATGACTTGTGAGTTGATTTTTAACGTTGTGGCAGCCCTGATATGGCCCTTTGTGGTCGGCTGGGCTACAAGCAACATTACCTGATTACCTGTCTCCTCCTCCTCCTCCTCATCTCTGGCAGAAATCCTCGACACAGACAACACATAGTGTGTTGGATGAGTCTGACCACGAATGTAGAGAGAGAGAGAGAGAGAGAGAGAGAGAGAGAGAGAGAGAGAGAGAGAGAGAGAGAGAGAGAGAGTTGCTTATAGCCCAGCCTACCGCAAAGGGTGATATCAGGGCTGGGAGCGTGGAGAACACCCCCTCAGTGTCTGTCAGTGTCTGTAGCCGGAGTCTCACTCGTCTCTGTCTGTCTGTCTATCTGTCTGATTGTTTCTTCTGTCTGTCTGTCTGATTGTTTTTCCGTCTGCCTCTCTTGCTCTCT
>JADBJO010000174.1:500000-522500 GCA_016801955.1 Conus betulinus
GGTGCTCAACCCCTTGGGGAGCAACATCTGTTAAAAATAGTATGATAAAAGGAAGTTTTCCTTCCTTTTATCATACTATTTTTAACAAAAAAAAAAAAAAAAAAAAAAAAAAAATATATATATATATATATATACACACAATGCTGGGGTTATTGAACAGCAGAGCAGACCACTCAGACTGTTCCATATCTTTTGATCTCCCTTGCATCCTGAATGGATCCTCAAGCACAGGCTCAAAGATTGTCTCTTACATTTTATACTGTTTGCGTAATGTTTTTAGTTTTCAACAACTTTTTTCCTCTCCACACTTTCGTTCTGTTTAATTCTACTGCCTTTCGCTGGCTGCTTTGGGGGTGCTGTTGGATTCTTTTTTTTCGAACCCTTGGCGGTCGGAACACCACAGAATTATGGACTGTGGTGTGTCTCTATCTGACGCCAAGAGCGCAGACACGATCAGCCGTGTCTCCCTGATGAGTCCGATCCAGCGGACGAAAGGCCTCGGTGCAGGCGATACATATAGATCTGCCTTCGAGAGGGATTGCGATAGTTCCCTTATGCAGCTAGTGAAGGGTTTTCGTATTTATGATATAAATTTTCCCAGTTACTTCATCTTCATTTTTTTTTTTCTCCTCTGAATTTCAGATCTTTGCCAAGTCATTACTATAATGATGATGGAAGAATTGTTAACCTGGACTTGTTTCCCCCCACTACTTAATTGTTCAGCATATATATATATATATATATATATAAAATGCTGAACAATTAAGTAGTGGGGGAAAACAAGTGCAGGCTAACAATTCTTCAGTCATTATAATAACGACTTCGCAAAGATTTGAACTTTTAGAGAGAGAAAAAAATGAAGATGAAGAAAATGGGGAAAATATGTCATAAATATGAGAAACCCTTCACTAGCTGCCTGAGGGAACCATCGTGATTCCTCCCGAAGGCAGATCTATTTGTATTGCCTGCTCCTAGGCCTTTCGTCCACTGGATCGAACTCATCAGGGAGACACGGCTGATTGTGTCTGCGCTCCTGGTGTCAAATAGAGACACACCACAATCCATAATTATGCGGTGTTCTCACACACCAAGAATCCAAAAAGAATCCAACAGTACCCGCAAAGCAGCCAGTGAAGGATAGTAAATAGAATAAAACAAGAGTTTTATAAAAGACATGACAACCCAGAGTGTGTCTGTCCGTCCGTTTCTCTTTATGTGCTACCCACTCGTTGCTTTTTCTCTCTCAAGACGCAAAGTGCTTAACAATGAACATCAGTAATAAAAGATGGGTAGTTTTGAAAGTTCACTTGCGAGAAGAGAAGCTGTTTTGGAAAAGAAGTTATTAACACTCCGGTCTGTGTATTGCCTCTCCTCATCTTTCCCCTGTGCTGACAATAACCGCGGGCTATCTGCCTACGTATGTTCTTTAGGGGAAGGGTGGGAGGCGGTAGTGGGGCGTTGGATGGTGTAAAGATGATGTGGATCTGCTACAGCCAGAAAGAGTGTTGTGATTTCAGCATCTTCTCCCATTCTGGACTTAAAACTGCTGTTGTTTTGTTTTTTTTCTTTCTTTCTTATCTGCTTTCTGTCCATCAGTGCTTCTGTCGGTCTTTTTCTTCCCAGTGAGTCTTGTTACTTTGGATGGTTTCTGTCTTTTCTTTCTCAGTGTGTCTTTGTTTTGTTTGGTTGATTTCTGTCTTTTCTTCCCAGTGTGTCTTGTTGTGTTTGGTTGGTTTCTGTCTTTTCTTCCCAGTGTGTCTTGTTGTGTTTGGTTGGTTTCTGTCTTTTCTTCCTAGTGTGTCTTGTTGTGTTTTGGTTGGTTTCTGTCTTTTCAGTGTGTCTTGTTATGTTTAGTTGGTTTCTGTTAATTCAGTGTGCGTTGTTGTGTTTGGTTGGTTTCTGTCTTTTCTTTTCCCAGTGTGTGTCTTACTATGTTTAGTTGGTTTTCTGTCTTTTCAGTGTGTCTTGTGTTTAGTTGATTTCTGTCTTTTCAGTGTGTCTTGTTGTGTTTGGTTGTGTCATGTTGATCTTTTCTGCTGGTGTATGTGTATCACTATGCTCAACAAAGGTTGCCCCTGGTGAAGGGAATGTCTAGTAAGCTGGGTTTTCTTTCTTTGCTGTTGCCCTCCTTTTTTTTCTGTCTGTCCAGTTTCTCATATAGACATTGCTTCTCTCGATTTCTTCCTTCTTTCTGCGTCTCTGTCTTTGTCTTCGTCTCTGTCTCTTCTTTTCTCTTCTGACTCTCTTCTGCTGTCAGCTCTTCTCTCCCTCTGATGCAAAACAATGTACAGTTATGGCACACGCCTTTCCTGTCTTTCCTGTCAGCGGAACTGTGAAGTGGTGCTGTGGACATGTGAGCATAGACAGTACGCCTGTCTTTTGTGTGAGGGAAGAAGACTCACACAGTTGTCGAAGCCGGACATAACGAGTCATCCTCGCCCCAATCCAAAACAATGCACTTCACTATGGTGCTTCAAGACAGCAGATGCACACAATGGATATCTAGAGGGGGGGGGGGGGGGGGGGGGGGGGGGGGGGGGGGGCTTCAACTGTTGTCAGTTGTAATGGATTTCAACGTCCTCTTAGTTAGCGGACTGGGAAACCTTTTCTGTTTCCCCCTTCTGTTTTCTTGTCAGAAATTAAAATAAATTTACATAACAGCACGCTAGCGGCAAAACAAACAGACAGACAAAAAGGCAGTTGAGTATGATTTGCGCTGAATATCGCTAGTTCACCTGATGCAGTAATGGTGTATCAGGGAGGCAGGGAGAATTCTGGTCTTCAACTTGTTTGGCGCGCGCGCACACACACACTCACACACACACATACACACACACGCGCACCCACGCACGCTCTCTCTCTCTCTCTCTCTCTCTCTCTCTCTCTCTCTCTCTCTCTCTCTCTCTCTCTCTCTCTCTCTCTCACAGGTTAGATAATTCCAGTCGGCAAGCTAGCATGCAATTCTTTGATGGTGGCCACCAACAATAGGCAGCTGGACCTGATGACACACTGGGCGCTGAGCGTTGAAACTTGACAACAAAGTGGATGGATCTTACCTCACGCACCCAAAGGTTGCAGAGTCACAATGGTGTGGGCCACAGTGTTTCCTACTACTCGTGCCTCAGTGTTGTTTGGGCCACAAAGTGGTCTGGGCGTCAAACTGGTGTGGTGACACTGGCCTCCAAACTGATTGAGGCGTGCCAACGGTTTAGAACAAGCATCAAGCTGGTGTCAGAGAGCCTACAGTGGAAGAGGGTGTGAGGAAGGGGGAGGGGGGTGGTGGTAAAGGGCCTTGCTGCGCATGCTGACCACCGCCTGCCCTCTTCACGGGCACTCCACGGTGGTGCTCAAGACGTCGGTGTGCCAGACGTAGTTCTTGGCTTGCTGTGGACGGGTCTTCCTTCCACCACCCAATCTGACCATTCCTGAGGCACGTCTCCCTTACAGACGGATTGTCTCCATGTAGGCGTTTAGAGGCCACACTGAGGATGTTGCACTAAAACACTTTATACTCCATGAAGGCGTTTTGAGACCACACTGAGGATGTTGCACTAAAACACTTTATACTCCATGTAGGCGTTTTGAGGCTACATGAGGATGTTTGAGGCTACACTGAGGATGTTGCACTAAAACACTTTATACTCCATGTAGGCGTTTTGAGGCCACAATGAGGATGTTACACTAAAACACTTTATACTCCATGTAGGCGTTTTGAGGCTACCATGAGGATGTTACACTAAAACACTTTATACTCCATGTAGGGGTTTTGAGGCCACAATGAGGATGTTACACTAAAACACTTTATACTCCATGTAGGCGTTTTGAGGCCACAATGAGGATGTACACACAAAGCACTTTATACTCCATGCACGTGTTGAGGCCACAATGAGGATGTTACACCAAAGCACTTTATACTGCATGTAGGCGTTTTGAGGCCACAATGAGGATGTTACACCAAAACACTTTATACTCCATGTAGGCGTTTTGAGGCCACACGCCACAATAGGGATGTTTCACTAAAACACTTTATAATCCATGTAGGCGTTTTGAGGCCACAATGAGGATATTGCACTAAAACACTTTCTTTTCCATGTAGGCCTTTTGAGGCCACACGCCACAATTAGGATGTTGCACTAAAACACTTTATATTCCATGTAGGCCTTTTGAGGCCACATGGCACAAGTAGGATGTTGCACTAAAACACTTTATAATCCACTTAGGTGTTTTGAGGCCTGCTGTAAGCTTGAGCCAGCATTTGATGTTGAACTGATAATTTACCAAAAGAACAGCTCATCACTAATTATTTCCGTTGTTTGGGGGGATTTCCACCTATGACATTACATACAATCTTTAAATACATGACCTTCTCCTTAGTTGACGTCACATTCTAGACCTTTGAATTCACCTGTGACCCTCTTTTTGCGCCAGCTGGAAGCCCCCAAATAGTCTCATTCCTTTGGTTTTAAATCTGTCAGCTGGGAGCCACCTGGCTTGCTGACCATATGAAAGCAAACAAGATGCAAAGCATATAAACGTACTCTCAGTTTATGTTGAATACGCGTGTACAGCGACAAGGAGGGGAGACAATTTCCACGTAGTGGAAAGGAAAAAACTCGACAGTGCAGTGGTTTTTTCCCTATTGGACTTGATTTTTTTTTGTTGGGCCGTTATAGCCATTAGTAACGGCTATTCTGGTAAAAATAAACATCGGGCATCATCCATGACCCATAATGAACACACCTACAAATTTTCAGAAAGATCGGCCTAGATGTTTTGTCTGGAGCGAGTGGAACACATTTGGCCACGGACAGACAGACAGACACACAGACAGACAGCATTTCTTCCCATCCTAAGGTACTCCCTGTTCTATTAGGACTGAGAGTACAAAAGGAGAATTAACTTTCAGACACTATACAAATTCTCTAAACAATCTTATTGCGCCAGTCTGTAAATACTGGATTCCTTAAGCAAGGCCTTGGTGAATTCATTTTTGGTGTGCAGCATGTGGACGGGTTTTCCACAACCCAGTTTGACCATTCTTGAGGCTTGTCTCCCTTTGCACGGTGCGCTTCCCGTTACCTACGTTACACTTTCCTTTAAAAAAACAAACAAACAAACAAATAAAAAAAAAAGCATAGCGATTTTGATGCGTGACAGTACGTAGCTCTGCTATTCCCATTACAGCCATTGTGTGTGTGTGTGTGTGTGTGTGTGTGTGTGTGTGTGTGTGTGTGAGAGAGAGAGAGAGAGAGAGAGAGAGAGAGAGAGAGAGAGAGAGAGAGAGAGAGAGAGAGAGTCCATGGAGGCTGAGGGCCGTTTTGAAAGGGTTCCATTGTTCCGTGTTTGTACCGGCCAGCAGCACTGTCAGTCGTCTGCCTGGCCTTGATAACGGCGGCTTCTTTGAACAGATGGAATGGGGGGCTGGTTATCATCACCATCCGCCAGCCACTACTCTCCTCACACACTGTACCTAGGTCATCATCATCTGTAGTGGCTACACACACACACACACACACACACACACACACACACACACACACTGAGAGAGGAGAGAGAGAGACAGAGACAGAGAGAGAGAGAGAGAGAGAGAGAGAAGATGGACGTGGAAAGGCTATTCAGGTGGGGTGGGGTGGGGTGGGGGGTGAAGATAGGAAGTGAGAGAGATAATAGGGGGGTTAGTTAGGATTCCCCGCATAGTCCATTCCTGTGAGGAACGCCTCTGATGGGTGTTGCTATCACAATACTTGAAGGCTGGCTGTTGGGAGCTGTTTTTTCCCCCACATCGTTTCCTTCTCTCTCTTGTCTCACTACATTCACTCCACCTCTTCCTCTTCTCTGAAGGATGATGTGTTGCAATGTTTTTGAGATGATCACAAAGCGATGTCATCAGATAGTGTTTTATTCTGTTGGCACAACAGCAAGGACAGAAGTACTGCGCCGTCAGACGAAAGAGAGTAAACAAATGACAAAACAAACACGTCGGCTGTCGCCCTATTTTAGACGAAACGGTAAAACAAATTGCTAAACAAACACAGCGCGTGTCGACCTAGTTTAATCTTCTTCCTCAGACAAGACAGATAACATTCAAGACAATGAAAAGGAAGGACGAGCCGCCACCAATCTCCCAAAAACACCCCCCCCCCCCCCCCCCCCCCCCCCCCCCCCCCCGTCCCCTCCAGGTCAGGAAGAGAACAAGGCCATGCTGTTGTGGACATGGAACTAGAACGGTATAAACGTTGCCAGTTGTTGTTGTTGTCAGGAAAAAGAACTTGTTGTTGCATTGTTGTTGTGTCAGTGATGTAGTTGTTTTCCCCACACAAGTTATATGAAATAGTGTGAAAGTCGACACAGTGAGCAGCAGTTAGAGTGGGGAAGGAAGAGGGTGACGAAGTAGTACGTATACAGGAGAACAGGTATGAGCACAAACCGCCAAGGGTACATGGATTTCAGATATCCACCCTGACCCGCCGTTTTGGTTTTTGAAAGGGAGGTGGTGCGAAAAAAGAAAAACCATTTAAGACCAAATGAAGAAACCAGCAAACGAGTTTCTCACCATCAAAACTGACCTTTTAAACAATGGCCGTAGTTTGCCGTGAGGAGTTAAAGCAGGCACGGAAAAAAGATTGAAGACAAAACTGAACAGAGGAAGATTGATGGGGGAAGGGAGAGGGAAGGAGAAAGAATGGCTGACATGACAGAGGAAGAAAGGGAAACCCACTGGGTAAAGAGGATGGAGGGAGGGGGGGGGGGGGTAGTGGTGTTGGTAATTCTTTCCCTTGAAATTTTCCTCTCTGTCGGTCTGTCTTTCTCTAATTTCATGTAGAGCAAATCATCAGTGAGAGGAAAACATGCGCAAGACCAACGATTCCTCCATCATGAAAACAATGACACTGTAAGGATTTATAGAAAAAAAGGGCGGAAGAAGAGGAGGGAGGAAAATAGAAATAAAAAAAGGCGGTAAAATGAAGTTATTAATTCTAATTGCATAAGCGGTGCACGGAAATTGGTTTCGAAATCAGGGCCAGTGGTATCGCTTGTCCCAGTCCACTTTGGTTCCCTGACTGGGACTCATCAGCGAAAGCTTGTGGTGTTGGTTCAATGCTGGTATCAAAGGGAGACGTGCAGCTGACAGATCTGTGGTGTTCTCACCACCATGGGCACAAACACGACACCCAGCAGCCCCCGAACACAGCCAGCGATGGGCAGAAGAGGGCAAGGGGAAGAAAGTAGAACGAAGAAATGAAGTGTACAAAAATGGATATCAGTGAGTAAAGAGTGATCAGTACTAGAGGAAGTGGTGGAGCCTGCGTTTTAAGCTCCATCAAGGCCACAAAGGGGCCAGAAAGGGCCAGCAGGTCCGAGTGGTCAGCTCTTCTAGCGCTCTGTCTTTATTTTTTTTTACTATGGAAACTGGCTGGCTTATAGCCCTCATGTGGTCTTCATGGTCGGCTCTGCTGTGAATAACAGGACGTCCCTCAGTCTGGCTACGTCTGTCTGTCTGTCTGTCCGTCCGTCTCTCTCTGTCTCTGACTCTCTGTCTCTCTCTCTGACTCTCTCTCTCTCTCTCTCTCTCTCTCCCCCCCCCCCCCCCCCCCCCCCCCCCCCCCCCCCCCCCCCCCCCCCCCCCCCCCCCCCCCCCGCTCTGCGCCCCCCCCACCCAACCCCCCCCCCCCCCCCCCCCCCCCCCCCCCCAAAATTACTTTTATTAGTAGTTATAGAGCGCCTATCTCCCGACCACCCCCAAGCTCCCCCCCACCCCCGCCCCCCCCCCCCCCCCCCCCACAACGGGCTGCCCCACAGACCTGCTCTGAGAGGCCGCATAGTCTACAAAGACCCCCCCCTTCATTCCCCGTTTCCCGTGTCATTCCCCCACTATCGTTCATTCAGTTTAACCCCTCCTTTCCCCCTTTTGATTCTTCGTGCAGAGTGCCCCCCCCCCCCCCGTGTCATCCATACCAACGCCCCCTGGCCTTCTCTTCCAAAAGTTGGTGATGGGATTTTAACGTGTGTGCCCCCCCCCCCACGGAACCTCGGCTTATAGTCTCATTCGAAGGATTTGGGAAATTTTTCAGAACCAATGTTAACCCTTAAAATTCCCCGTGTACCGAAACCCCCTGGCGGAGATTCGAACCCGCAACCCCTATCTACGACGCCGACACTCCACCAACCGAGCTGTTCTGGCCCCAACTATTTTGAGCTTCAAAAGCTGACTTTTTATTAAGAGCACTTATATAGCGCCTATCTCCGACCAGAGCTTTGAGCGCTTTACAATCCGCATTCGTTTTGTTTACACAACGGGCTGCCTACCTGGGTAGAGCCGACTGAAGAGCTGCCTGCTGGCGCTTCATTCAGTCGTTTCCCGTGTCATTCAGTCAATATCATCTCATTCAGTTAACAGCTCTTTCATTCTTTTGATTCTTCATGCAGAGTGCATGCTATGTGTAACGTGTCATCCATACCAACGGCCAAACTGGCCTTCTCTTCCAAAAGTTGGTGATGGGATTTAACGTGTGTGCAAGATGTTATGCTCGCGTTCACACACGGAACCTCGGCTTACAGTCTCATTCGAAGGACTGCTTTGGGAAATGGAGTCAGAACCAATGTTAACTCCGAGGGAAAATTCCCCTGTACCGAAACGGCCTGGGCGGAGATTCGAACCCGCAACCCCAGGATCACCAAGATTACGACGCCGACGCTCCACCAACCGAGCTGTTCTGGCCCCAACTTCCTTGCGCTTCTGGGGGCTGAGCTCATGTTGCATTCGCTTTCCTGATGCTTTCAAATTGGTATTTCAATCAGTTCGTTTTCTACCCTCCTCCCTCCCTCCCTGCTCTGTCTTCCCCCTACCTGGCCCCTCCCTCCTCATCCCCCCCTGCATCTATTCCACTGTCTCTCTCTCTCTCTCTCTCTCTCTCTCTCTCTCTCTCTCTCTCTCTTAGCTGTTCTGGCGGCGGTTTTGACGACAGGTGAGACCATCCAGCGGAACAGCTGTTAGAAGACTTGTGGGTCCCCAAATAGAATGGAAATGCCAGCAGTGTGCACCTCCCCTCTACACCACCACCCCTCCTCCTTTCCCATGTCTGTCTGTCTGTCTGTCTGTCCGTTTGTCTGTCTGTGTGAGTCCCCTCTCCCTCCCTCTCTCTCCTCTCTCTCTCTCTCTCTCTCTCTCTCTCTCTCTCTCTCTCTCTCTCTCTCTCTTAGCTGTTCTGGCGGCGGGTGTGACGACAGGTGAGGACCATCCAGCGGAACAGCTGTTAGAAGACTTGCTCTCCACAAATAGAATGGAAATGCCAGCAGTGTGCACCTCCCCTCTACACCACCACCCCTCCTCTTTCCCATGTCTATCTGTCTGTCTGTCCGTTTGTCTGTCTGTGTGTGGTACCCTCTCCCTCTCCCTCTCCCTCCTCTCCCTCCTCTCTCTCTCTCTCTGTCTCTCTCTCTCTCTCTCTCTCTCTCCAGCCTTCTTCAAGGTAAAGGGGGGTGGAAGTAGTACACTCTGTCATCAGGGGTAAAGGGTGTGAAGTGTCACACCCCCTCATCAGTCCCTCCCTCCTCCTCTCCAGCAGCTTCTTAAGGTAAAGGGGAGTGGAAGAGTGGTACACTCGGTCATCAGGTGTCTGTGTGGGTCCCCCTCCCTCCCTCCCTCCCTCTCCAGCCTTCTTTTAAGGTAAAGGGGAGTGGAAGTGGTACACACTCGGTCATCAGGTGTCTGTGTGGGTCCTCCCCCTCCCTCCTCCTCCCTCTCTCTCCAGCCTTCTTCAAGGTAAAGGGGGTGGAAGTGGTACACTCAGTCATCAGGTGTCTGTGTGGGTCCCCTCTCTCTCTCTCTCTCTCTCTCTCTCTCTCTCTCTCTCTCTCCTTCTCTCCAGCCTTCAAGGTAAAGGGGTGGAGGTGGTACACTCAGTCATCAGGTATCTGTGTGGGTCCCCCTCCCTCCTCCCTCCCTCCTCTCTCTCTCTCTGTCTCTGTGTCTCTCTCTCTCTCCAGCCTTCTTCAGGGAAAAGGGAGTGAAAGTGGTACACTCAGTCATCAGGTGTCTGTGTGGGTCCCCCTCCCTCCCTCCCTCCCTCTCTGTCTCCAGCCTTCTTCGAGGTAAAGGGGGAGGAAGTGGTGCATTCAGTCATCAGGTGTCTGTATGGGTCCTCCTCCCTCCCTCCTCCCCTCTCCCTCCCCAGCCTTCTTCAAGGTAAAAGGGGGTGGAAGTAGTACACTCAGTCATCAGGTGTCTGTGTGGGTCCCCCTCCCTCCTCCCTCCTCCCTCTCCATCCTTCTTCAAGGTAAAGGGGGTTGAAGTGGTACACTCAGTCATCAGGTGTCTGTGTGGGTCCTCCTCCCTCCCTCCCTCCTCCCTCCCTCCTCCTCTCCCTTCTTCAAGGTAAAGGGGGTGAAGTGGTACACCCAGTCATCAGGTGTCTGTGTGGGTCCCCCTCCCTCCCTCTCTCTCTCTCTTCTCTCTCTCTCTCCCCAGCCTTCTTCAAGGTAAAGGGGGTGGAAGTGGTGCACTCAGTCATCAGGTGTCTGTGTGTGAGTCCTCCCTCCCTCCTCCCTCCTCCCTCTCCAGCCTTCTTCAAGGTAAAGGGGGTGGAAGTAGTACACTCAGTCATCAGGTGTCTGTGTGGGTCCTCCTCCCTCCCTCCTCCCTCCTTCCCTCTCCAGCCTTCTTCAAGGTAAAGGGGGTGGAAGTGGTACACTCAGTCATCAGGTGTCTGTGTGGGGTCCCCCTCCCTCCCTCCTCCCTCCTTCCCTCCCCAGCCTTCTTCAAGGTAAAGGGGGTGGAAGTGGTACACTCAGTCATCAGGTGTCTGTGTGGGTCCTCCTCCCTCCCCTCCCCCTCCCTCCCAGCCTTCTTCAAGGTAAAGGGGGTGGAAGTGGTACACTCAGTCATCAGGTGTCTGTGTGGGTCCTCCTCCTCCTCCCTCCCTCTCTCCAGCCTTCTTCAAGGTAAAGGGGGTGGAAGTGGTACATTCAGTCATCAGGTGTCTGTGTGGGTCCTCCTCCCTCCCTCCTCCCTCCTTCCTCTCCAGCCTTCTTCAAGGTAAAGGGGGTGGAAGTGGTACATTCAGTCTTCAGGTGTCTGTGTGGGTCCTCCTCCCTCCCTCCCTCCCTCCCTCCTCTCCAGCCCTTCTTCAAGGTAAAGGGGGTGGAAAGTGGTACACTCAGTCATCAGGTGTCTGTGTGGGTCCCCCTCCCTCCTCCCTCCCTCCCTCTCCAGCCTTCTTCAAGGTAAAGGGGGTGGAGTGGTACACTCAGTCATCAGGTGTCTGTGTGGGTCCCCTCCCTCCTCCCCCCTACCTCCCTCTCCATCCTTCTTCAAGGTAAAGGGGGTGGAAGTGGTACACTCAGTCATCAGGTGTCTGTGTGGGTCCTCCTCCCTCCCTCCTCCCTCCTTCCTCCCCCAGCCTTCTTCAAGGTAAAGGGGGTGGAAGTGGTACACTCAGTCATCAGGTGTCTGTGTGTGGGGAAACGTAGCACTCGCCACGCTCCTTGAAGGTCTTTTCTTCCGCTTTGGTAGTGCAGTGCTTGAAAGGTTTGGGTCTGTGCTTCCACGGAAAGTATCACCCGTGTCTGGTTCTTCTCTTTAGAGAATAGAACTCTTCCCCCTTCCCCCCCCCCCCCCCCCCCCCCATCCCATCATCTCTGTGTGTGTGTGTGTGTGTGTGTGTGTGTGTGTGTGTGTGTGTGCGCGCAAGCGCGCAAGCGCGCAAGCGCGTACTCTTGCTCGCGCACATATTCCTTTTGCATCCTGTCTTTCTTCTGTACGTTTTCCCTTTATTTCTTCATTTCTTTTTCTCGAATCCTTTCTCTTTTACGCATCGTTTTTTTTTTCTGATCCGTTCGTTCTTTTCTTCTCGTCCTTTGTTTCTATTCTCCCCATCTCCACCCCCCACCTTCCCCCATCCCATCCTTTTTTTTCCCAACCTGGCCTCCCCCGTTCCCTTCCCCCATTCTTTCTCTCTTTTTTTTCACCCTTTTCTTCTTCCTTTCCTTTAAAATAAAACAAACTTTTTTCCCCCCCCCCCCCCCTTGCCGGTCTGTCTCCCCCACACACCACAGCCATTTCTCTGATCACATCCATCTTCCCCCCCCCCCTTCCCCCCCCCCCCCCCCCCCCCCCCCCCACCCCCCAACCCCCCCCCCCCCCCCCCATCCTTTCCTTTCTTTCCCCATCATTATTCTGTTTGTTCCACCTTTTAGTTTTTTTTTTTTTCTTCTATCAATTCCCCCCCCCCCCACCCCCTTTTCTTCTATCAACCCCCCCCCCCCCCCCCCCCCCCCCCTTCTTTTTTTTTCCACATGTGTTTGTCTTGAATATCCATGTCCTCCATTTGTTCCTTCCTTCTTTCCCTCTGTCCCACTCTGCCAGCTCTTGTGTTGATGCCATCAGATGGTGATGTGGATAGTTAACGACACAGTGAGGAGCTGCGTCACTTCAAACGTCACTCCGGGTCTGGGCTGAGCTTCACAGCATGATGCTAGGCACCGACTTGCCTTTCTTTCTTTCTTTCTTTCAATCTTTCTTTCTTTCTTTCTTTTCTTTTTTTTTCGATCTATTTTTCTTCCATCCTTTCACTCTTTTTTTCTTTCTTTTCGTCTTTTCTTTCTGTCTTACTTCCTTTATTTTCTTTCTTTCTTGCAGTTTTTCTGTTCTTTCTTACTTTTCTTTCTTCCTTCCTTTCTTTCCTTTTTTTTCCTTTCTTTTTGTCTTTTCTTTCTCTCTTCCTTTCTTTCTTTCTGTCTGGAATTTTTTTTTCTGTTCTTTCTTACTTTTTTTTCTTTCTTTCTTTCTTTCTCTGTTGTGTGTACAGGGTGAAAAAAAAAGACGTGGCGTTGCGCTTTGCAGAGCAGGAAATGATTGGTTCGTCTCCTTGGTCACCGTCTGATGGCAGAGAGTGCATTGGATTAAGGGGGGAGGGAGGGGGAGAGATGAGTGTGGTGAAGTAAAGAACAGAGAGGGAGAAGGAGAGGGGAGAGAGGGAGAGAGAGAGAGAGGCGGCGGGGGGAAGTAAGTGACAGGTGGGGGTGGATGGGCTGGGCTGTGGGGAGGGGGGACGGGAGAGGATTCGATTTCAACTTTTTTCCTTGTTGTTGATGTGGACTGTTCTTTGCTGATGTTGGTTTTTTTTTTTATGCATGCTGTTGTTGTTGTTGCCTCTTTTTCTTCTCCCCTACCCATCCCCACTTCTCTCCCTCTCTGTCTCCCCCACTCTTTTTCCGCCTCAACCCTGTCCCTTCCTCTTTCCCCATCCGTGTGTGTGTGTGTGTGTGTGTGTGTGTGTGTGTGTGTGTGTGTGTGTGTGTGTGTGTGTGTAACTCTCTGTCTCTGTCTGTCTGTCTGTCTCTTCAGAACAACAGTGTCCATACTATCCAGCTGCCGCCAGTTTTCTTTGGCACCCATGTTTCCGTGTGCCGAGTTAGTCGGGTTTTTTTGTGTTTTTTTGGTATTTGTGCAAAGGCAGAGCGCAGTTGGGGAAACACAGCCGTGTTGCCCTCGACAACCGTGCTCTGTTCACCTGCCGTCACAGACAGCACAGACTGCCTGACCTCTTTGTAGCGTATCGATTGGTTCTCCGCAACCACCACCCAACCACCACCACTATCCCCCTTTGGCCTCCTCCTCCTCTGCCTGTCCTGTTGCCTCGCCCCCTGCCCTCCTCTTTTCCCCACTACGTAATGCTCTTCATTTAGCCTGCTGCACTTACTTCTTGGCAGGGGGAAAAGGTTAGGGATGCAAGGACAACCGAGTCCATGTTGGTGTGAACGCCGGCATGGAAATCAGCCTCGTGAAATTGCTCAGCGCGCAACCACATGTCTCTCTCTCTCTCTCTCTCTCTCTCTCTCTCTCTCTCTCTCTCTCTACCCTGTCTGTCTGTCTGTCTGTATGTATGTCTCTCTCTCTCTCTGTCTCTCTTCTCTCTCTCTCTCTCTTCCTCTCTCTTCTCTCTCCCTGCCTTTGTCTGTCTCTCCAACCCCCCCCCCCCCCCCCCGCTCTCTCTCTGTCCATCCCCTCCACAGACTCCAAAATAACATGTCACCTAATCATGGACGACCGTATCTTAACCGTAATTGAATTTATACTTTTTACGAATGAGGACGGAATACACATAGTGCACGCACAATATTAACTTGAGACACTTATAGTATCTATACAGGCGCGTGCGCGCGCGCGCGCGCGCGCGCACGCACGCTCGCACGCACGCTCGCACGCACGCACGCACGCACGCACGCACACACACACACACACTACGTGTGAAGTTCTTACTTGACGCAATCTTTTTGTTGTGTTCTTCTTCTCTTTCACCCCCCTCTACACAGATACGTCTTTACGGTCGCGCAGTAATATTACGGTCTTGTGGACGTTTTGCACAAGTTAACGTCTGCCCTCATCTCGTTGTCTTGATTTATGCCTGTTCCCTTTTCAGTGGTGACAATATCATAACCACGTGTCTCACAACTGAAAACTGGGCGCGTACGGTAATAACATATGTCGAGATTTTCCTACAGATCAGGAGACTGCAGATTGGAAAACAGCATCTTTTCTTTCCAACTTTTTTTTTTTTATTCTTCTTCTCTTTCTTCTTCTCTTCCGCTGCCTCTCTCGACAGAAAAGAAACTAAGACCTCGAGGCATAATTTCCAAGCTTGTGAATATACAACTTTACCCCATAAGAAAACCACCTAGCAGAAGAGACTGGACATTTTCAATACCATGTGACCAGGTGAAATCCTGGACACCCTGTGGATTGATCTTGTGTCCGACAGAGGATATTGACAGATGCCAACAGATCTCGTGTCAACTGCCGTGATTATGCAGAAGGCGCCTTCACTGGTTGGAGGCAGGTGTGGAGGCTTCTCTTGAGAGACAGACCAAAGCCGTTCAGTGGATAGCGACAGAGAGACAGGCTGCCCACGATAAGACCTGCAGACCCAGCTTTTTGAAGGATTGTAAAAGGAATTCAAGTTAATCCGCCAGATAACATGGACAAACAAGTGAAGGACAAAGCACGATGCGTTTGACCTCTTAGGTCATCTTCAGGCAAGATCCAGGACAGCATCCAGGACAACGAAAACGAAGTACGAACAATCACTTATCTTCTGGAATTCGGCGCGGGATGGGCGTTGAAAGCATACGCCAAATTCGAGAACGTAAGTGATTGTTTGTTCTTTCGTCTTATTTGTCCTGAATTTTGTTTATCTTGCCTGAAGAAGACAAAAGAGGTCGAAACGCGTCTTGTTCTTTCGTCTTATTTGTCCTGAATTTTGTTTATCTTGCCTGAAGAAGACAAAAGAGGTCGAAACGCGTCGTATTTTGTCTTTATAATTTGTTTGTCCCTGGTATTTGGCGGATTTATTATAATTCCTTTTCAGATTTGTTTCACTTTCCATCTGTGGTCATCTGACTTTAACATGAACTTTTAAAGGGATGCCACAGGCCAGAGAAAGAGAGGGCTGTCCAGTCAGAGCTGGTGACAGACTTTGTGGAGGGAACACCGAATGGTCAACGGAGGCTGCGCTGAGCCAGTAAAAAATGGCTGACGATGGAGCGCGGTGAAGTGCAGTGATGCCCTTACGTCTCACTCACGCGGGGGCAACAAAGTCTGTGTTCAAGGCATAATTTAATATTAGAATTTCGAGAAATACCATGCGATACAGTCTTACATTAACGCTTTTTTTTTGGGAGACTGAGCAGCAATCTGCCATCGCAGATATTCCTTCTTCCCGACCCATGCATGGATAACATTGACAGCAAAACAAATGTAGCTTACTTTGGACCATGGTGTGTGGGACACTGTTCTAGCTACTCTGCAGAATACAAGCTCTGGAAAACATTTAATGAAGCATCTACTCAAACACTGTATCTGAAACATAACTTCATAATTCAGTTAACAAAAGTAGACACAATGTGCTAACCTTTTTCGACCGGGCCTTATCAGTCTTTGTGAATGCACCATCTGAAATACACTTCGCCAAGAACACACCGTCTCCACCCTCTTCCTCCTTCCATCCGGCTCTCCTTCGTTTCTTCTTGTATCTCTCCCTGTCTATCTTTCGTATCTCTGTCTGCTGCGCTCTTCCTGTACATGATCATCTGAGCCAGCCTCTCTGTACTATAATTATGTTTGCTGCTCTTCGTACTGGGGAATTACAGATCAATCAACCAATCAGTCTGCTTCGGAGAAGTGGTATGTAGAGCACGCAGTGTAGCCCAGTATTCCGTTAGGGAAAGTATTTTAGGATGATTGTTTAACAGTGACATTGGGTGAGGTTTGCGGATGGAACCATTATAAAGAGGAACTTGCTATGTGGCAACTTTTTATTTACATAAACAATCCTGTGTGTGATTCGTTTGTATTTGTGCATATAATAGCTGTTCATTGAATCCGGAGAAGAAGAAAAACATGATTTCCATATCCGTTTTTTTGGCCAGTTTGAGGAGATAAGTGACTTTTCGCCCTTCGTTTTCATTGTCTTGAATATTGTTCACCGTGCCTGAAGAAGACCTAAGAGGTCAAAACACTTAGTGTTTGTTTTGCAGTTAGTTTATTCTTTCATTTGGTGGTAAATTGATTCTCTCTCTCTCTCTCTCTCTCTCTCTCTCTCTCTCTCTCTCTCTCTCTCTCTCTCTCTCTCTCTCTCTGTTTTAATCTTGTTTGATTTTTCGCATGCAGTCACCACCCATCCCCTATCCACTGTTTCTGAAATGATGACCTGAGTGTTAGTCTTTCAGAGGAGAGCATAAACCGAGGTCCCCCGTGCAGCATACGCTTTGCACAGGTCAACTAAACCATAGCAAGGAGGAAAATGTCCCTGTCAGAACTGTGTGGGGAAAATCGTGATAGTGAAACCAATATACCAGCAGACAAAAAGAAAACAAGATGCTAAGCATATAAACGTACTCCCAGTTTATCTTGAATACGCGTGAGATATTCCATAAAGAAAAAAAAAACGTTTTGGGCCGTTATAAGCCGTTAGTAACGGCTATTCTGGTAAACATGGGCCATCATCTGTGACCTATAATGAATATACCAACAAATTTTTCAGAAAGATCGGCCAAATACTTCGGAGATTTTCTTTAAAGAAGAAAACTGTTATGGGCTGTTATAGCCGTTAGTAACGGCTATGACGGTTAAGTAAAACATCGGCATGATCCGTAACCTATAGTGAACATGCCTTCAAATATTCAGCAAGATCGACCAAGTACTTTCAAAGATATTCCATAAAGAAGAAAAACCGTTATGGGATGTTATAGCCGTTAGTAACGGCTATAACAGTTAAAATAAGACATCGTGCATCACCCGTGGCCCATAATGAACATAGCTACAAATGTTCAGAAAGATTGGCCGAGTACTTTCTGAGATATTCTATAAAGAAGGAAAACCGTTATGGGCCGTTATGGCCGTTAGTAACGGCTATAAACGGTAAAATAATACATCGGGCATCATCCGTGACCCATAATGAACATATCTACAAATTTTCAGAAAGATCAGCCAAGTACTTTCTGAGATATTACATAAAGAAGGAAAACTGTTATGGGCCGATATGGCCCTTAATAACGGCTATAACGGTAAAATAACACATCGGGCATCATCCGTGACCTATAATGAATATGCTTGCAAATTTTCAGAAAGATCGCCCCAGTGGTTTTGTTTGGAGCGAGTGGAACACATTTTGACCACGGACGGACGGACGGACACACACACACACACACACACACACACACACACACACACACACACACACACACACACACACAGAGCATTTCTTCGTTCCCATTGTAAAGTACTCCCTGTTCAATACGAACTGGGAGTACAAAAAAAAAAAAAAAAAGAACGGGTAGCAGTTTGTTTGCACGCTTTCCTTAGAAAGGGCGGGCTGAATTTGACTCCGAAATAAACCCCCAACACAACACATCACAATACGAAACGATACAGCACTAGCTCACTCAGGTGAGTCAAGCAAGGCAAGGCAAAATACGGCAAGGTAAGGCCAGGAAAGGCACAGCATGGCAAGGTAAAAAGCAAGGACAAGGCAAGGCAAAATTAGGCAAAAGAACGCCAGGAAAGACAGCAAGGCAAGGCAAGGCAAGGCAAAATTAGGCAAATAACGCCAGGAAAGGCACCGCAAGGCAAGGCAAGGCAAAAATGAAGCAAAATAACATCAGGAAAGGCACAGCAAGGCCAGGCAAGGCAAGGCAAAATTAGGCAAGGTAAGGCAGGCCAGGCGCTGCAAAGAAAACAAGGCAAAGTAAGGCAAGGCAAAGCAAGGCAAGGCAGTAGAGCTCCTTAGATTTGGTGCTGAATTGAAAAACCAAAGGTCGAGAAACGGCGGTCTGTCTGTCTCTTTCTCCATTCAGCCCGTTTCACCTTCAAGTGTCGTCCCCGTCAGATCCCAGACACGCTCAGCACGGGTCATTGGTCACTTCTTCAGCCACAGTAGTGGCTTTGGCCAAGTGGGGGAACAGTGTGGAACTGTGTGGAGTGTTCTTGAGGAGAGCGCCAAGCACTGAGAGTGATGAAGGCCTAAGTGCAGGAGAGGGGGAGGAGGTGGGAGTGGGGTGGGGGTGGAGACATACGGTTTTCCACTGGTGCTGGCTGGTCACGGGGGTCACTGACACTGGCCACAGCACTTGTCACATAGCGGCAGGTCAGGGTCAAGGGGCAGTGACCGTCCTGAAGAAGAGTGTGTGGCTCGCGCGCGCGGAACCCCACATGTAAGCTGAAATGGGACATGCAGAGGAAGAGGGAAAACAAACAGTTTGTGTGATCGTTGGAAAGCAATAACTGAGCAACTCAGCAGAGCATTAAGGACGACATTAAACAAGAAGCAATTTGCCCACAATTGTGTGTGTGTGTGTGTGTGTGTGTGTGTGTGTGAGAGAGAGAGAGAGAGAGAGAGAGAGAGATTGATTGATTGATCTTTAATACACAAGGATGGAGATGCCTAGTCTTACAATCTGTCCTTGTCATGCATACATTATGCACAGAGAGAGAGAGAGAGAGAGAGAGAGAGAGAGAGGGGGGGGGGTTGGCTGGGTGAGCAGGTGGGGGGTGGGGTGGGGGCATTGACCTGATCTGCTACAGTCCCTCTCGTGCAGGAACAGTTCAAGGGTCAGCTAACCGCCAACACCGTCAGTGTTTATGTTGTGTGCTACGTCCTTTCCTCACGCCACCACCACCCTCCCCCCCCCCCCCCCTCTCTCTCTCTCTCTCTCTCTCTCTCTCTCTCTCTCTCCTCATAGCTCGGAAGAGGCAGTGGTTCATTAAACGGCTCATTACTTGACGTCCTCCTGAAGAGGGTAGACCGGAGACAGATGTGTTGTGCGTGCCGGTCATAGTAAGCAGAGCCAGTGACATGAGACGGCTTGGAAGCGTTGAAGCAGGCTTGCTGTCATCAGCGACAAATCGGTGCAGAGCTTAATTAACTTGAAGGGTCTGTACTGTACTGGGGTTGAGTTTGGACCTACCTGCAAAGTACTTATTGAGTATTTGTGTTAGTTTGAGATCATGACACCATTATCATCATCGTGGTGGTCGTCATTACATCATCATGTGCATTTGAAGCATTGGCAATCGTGACAAATCTTGAAATTTTCATGAATCGATGTCGTTGCATTCCCAGTTAAACTGGCATTCAGAGGAATGAGACTCTTGACCAGTTCCTTTAAAATACCTTAAAGAGAAAACACCCAGCCTGTCCTACAAAGAATCTCCTGGCACGGATCCATCACTCAATGAGAGAGAGAGAGAGAGAGAGAGAGAGAGAGAGAGAGAGAGAGAGAGAGAGAGAGCGAGCTTGCAGTGGTCAGGGTTTATGAGTATCCGCGGAACGGTAGACATGACGTTGGCATTCAAATGATGAGAAATGCTTTGAGCAGAAGACCACTGGAGATCTATACCTTCTTTTGGTCTAGTTGACGAAACGTTTTGACACTTACACATAGCAGTCTGATCCATCAAAGCCGGTCAGTGTCATCTTCTGTTTTAATCAGGGCGTGAAGGCGCGAGTTTTGGAGATGGTCAGCTGCCTGTTGCCAGCGGTGTTAAGCAGGGATGCATCACACCCCTCCCCCTCTGCAGTCTCACCCGTTACCTACTTCAGTCTTCCCTCTTCCCCTCGTCACTCTCCACTCTCCCCCACTTCAGCGTGCTGTCGGCCACTCTACTGTCTGCGCTCAGTTACACAGATGGGGGACTTGCTGTCGCATCTCTGAAGTCACTGGTGTCTCCGTCCCTGACTCCAGTTACCATTATGACGCCTCTTTCCCTTCTTGTTTGTTTGTACCAGCATGTCTGTCTCTCTGTCCATCCTTTTCTTCTCTGTCAGTCTCTCACGGATATCTGTCTCAGATGTTAGGCTAGCCTGCGTGCGTGTTTTATGTTCATGTGTCTGCATACAATACAAAAAACGTGCGTAAGACGACTGGGTTTGGGGAAGAGACATGGGTGTGTAATGTTGGTCAGTCCATCCATGGCGGAGCCAGGACAGAGTGGACACAGACCAACAGCGTGAAACTTGATCACAGATGAGGAGAACTGTGCAGGGCACCGATAAGAATCCCAGATCAGTTCACAGATGAGGATAACTGTGCATGTCGCAGATAATGCAGATCACAGATGAGGATAACAGTGGAGATTACAGATAAAGATTACGGTGCAGATCACAGACGAGGATACCGATGGAGATTATGAATAAGATAACAGTGGAGATTACAGATGAAGATAACAGTGCAGATCACAGATGAAGAGAACGATGCAGATAACAGATGAGGATAACGGTGTAGATCACAGATGAATTAACGGCACTGACCACAAATGTGGATAACGGTACAGGTCACTTCTAGATGAGGATATTGTGCAGATCACGGATGAAGATAACGTTACAGATCACAGATGAGGATAATGGTGCAGATCACAGATGAAGATAATAGTACAGACCACAGATGAGGATAATGGTGCAGATCACAGATGAGGACAAATGTTCAGATCACAGATAAGGGCAACAGCGCAGATCACAAATGAGGATAACTATGCAGTTCACAGATGAGGAGAACAGTGCGCAGATCACAGTTGAGGGAGGATAATGGTGCAGGTCCAGGTGAGGATGATAGTACAGATCACAAATGATGACAAAGGTACAGATCACAAAACGGTGATAACGGTGCAGGTCACAGGTGAAGATAACAGTACAGATCACAGATGAGGATAGCGGTACAGATCACAAATATGTTAACTGTGCAGGTCACAGGTGAGGATAACGGTACAGATCACAAACGATGATAACGGTGCAGGTCACAGGTGAGGATAATGTTACAGATCACAGATGAGGATAATGTTACAGATTACAAATATGATAACAGTGCAGATCACAGATGAGGATAACGGTACAGATCACAAACGATGATAACGGTGCAGGTCACAGGTGAGGATAATGTTACAGATCACAGATGAGGATAATGTTACAGATTACAAATATGATAACAGTGCAGATCACAGATGAGGATAACGGTTCAGATCACAAACGATGATAACGGTGCAGGTCACAGGTGAGGATAATGTTACAGATCACAGATGAGGATAACGGTACAGATAACAGATAACAGGCAGATCACAGATGAGGATAACGGTTGATCACAAACGATAACTGTGCAGGTCACAGGTGAGGATAACAGTATAGATCACAGATGAGGATAACGGTACAGATAACAGATGAGGATAACAGTGTATGTCACAGGTGATGATAGTACAGATCACAGATGAAGATAACGGAGATAACAGATGAGGATAACGGTACAGATCACAGATGAGGATAACAGTACAGATCACAGATGAGGATAATGGTACAGATCACAGATGAGGATAATAATGTGCAGGTCACAGGTGAGGATAACAGTACAGATCATAAATGAGGACAATTGTACAGATCACAGATGATGACAGCAGGCTGCAGATCACAGATGAGAATAACGATGCAGGTCACAGATGAGGACAATGGTACAGATCACAGATGATGATAACGATACAGGTCACAGATAAGGATAATGGTACAAATCACAGGTGAAGATAACAGTACAGGTCACAGATACAGATAACAGTACAGGTCACAGATACAGATAACAGTATAGGTCGCAGATAAAGATAATGGTACAGGTAACAGATTTAAAAAAATGGTGCAGATTACAGACAGATGACGATAAAGGTGCAGATCACTCAAGACGATAATGATGCAGATCACAGATGAAGATAACGGTACAGATCACAGATGTAGATAACGGTACAGATCACAGATATAGAAAACGGCACAGATCACAGATGAGGATAACGGTGCAGATCGCAGATGAGGATAACGGTGCGGGATCGCAGATGAGGATAGCGGTGCAGATCGCAGATGAGGATAACGGTGCAGGTCACAGATGAGGATAGCAGTGCAGATCACAGATGAGGATAACGGTGTAGATCACAGATGAGGATAACGGTGTAGATCACAGATGAGGGTAACGATGCAG
>JADBJO010000174.1:527500-537500 GCA_016801955.1 Conus betulinus
GCGTATGCTGTCCTAAAGTCCCAGAACTGTGACCAATGACTTACGTTGTTTTGAAGTCTAAGAACTGTGGCAAATGGTCTGCAGTGTCATCAGTTCTAAGAACTGTTACAAATGGCTTCCAGTGTAAGAGAGAGAGAGAGAGAGAGAGAGAGAGAGAGAGAGAGAGAGAGAGAGAGAGAGAGAGGAATTGTGACAATTGACTTACCGTGTTATAGATTCTAAGAAGTATGCCAAACAGCTTGTAGGTCTTAGAATTGCGACAAACGGTTTACAGTGCTATGAATTCTAGGAACTGTGGCAAATGTTTTGCAGTGTCCGTAAGTCCAAGAACTATGACATTTCGAAAGTCCTACGTCAAAATTGTTGGAAAAAAGACTTAAAGTGTCCTATACTTTGAGAATTGCGCTAAATGACATAGTGTTAACAAACCAGAACTTTGAGAACTGCGCAATATGACATAGTATTAAGAAACCTATACTTTGAGAACTGCGCTAAATGACATAGTCTTAAGAAACCTATACTTTGAGAACTGCACTAAATGACATAGTGTTAACAAACCTATACTTTGAGAACTGCGCTAAATGACATAGTATTAGAAACCTACACTTTGAGAACTGCGCTAAATGACATAGTCTTAAGAAGCCTATACTTTGAGAACTGCGCTAAATGACATAGTCTTAAGAAGCCTATACTTTGAGAACTGCGCTAAATGACATAGTGTTAACAAACCTATACTCTGAGAACTGCGCTAAATGACATAGTATTAAGAAACCTATACTTTGAGAACTGCACTAAATGACATAGTGTTAACAAACCCTGCTCCTCCCTCTCATCCTCCTCTCCCTTCGTCTTCCCTCGCCACCCCCATTCATTCCTCCATGCCCTGTCTTCTTTCCTCCTCCCTCCGGTCTGGTCCTTCCTTCCCCGTCTCTTTCTTCTCCCCCTCCCTTATTCCCTCCTTCCTCCCTTTACCCCATCTCCTTTCTCTCCCCCTCCCCCTCCCCGTTTCCCCTTCCCTTTCCTCTCTCCCTTGTCTCCCCCCCCCGGGGGGGGGGGGGGGGGGGGGGGGAGGTAGTAAAGGAGGGAAATGCCTGAACCTGGGATCGAACCAGGCACCTTTAAACTGTCAGGCGGCATGGCGTTCGTCATTGATTTGATTGCCAGCGGTGAGGCATAGTGAAATTCTGTCTGAATCCTGACATTTCCTCTGTTCACCATGTGGTTGTATGGAAAAAAGCGAGACTTGACTTGCGTCTTTCTAGCACAGGAGTGATTCGTGCATTATATGTCCGGTATGCTAATGAGACACCGTGTCAAACTGGGAGAAAATCAGACGAAACCTGTGACAAGAGAGGACCCACAGACCAGGCCAGACCAGACAAGACAAGACAAAATGTTTTTAAAAAAATACCAGGTAGGGTACATGGATTTTCAGAATACAGCTCATGGGAGTACCTGGCTCACACGCACTTTTACACACTATACACAAATTACGTGTGTATAGCCCACAACAAAGAATGCAGACAATTCACAGACAGACCTAACGCGCCTTATGTATTAAAAGATAGAAGGGGAAGGAGGCACTAATAAAGAAAGAAAGAAGGAAGGAAGTAAGAAAGTGTTTCAAGCACAGTGCCTTACACTGCACGATACAATTCTGCACAATACAGCGCCACACAGAGTTCTATGTTTCTGCACCGTGATCCTGCAGACTGCTGCATGGTTTCAGAATAACACCGTGACCTGAAGGAGCAGGAAACACATAGCATCAATTGAAACTGTTTCACAGTTTGCCACTGGAAGTATCGATTGCTGTCTCTGTACTCTTCCATTCCGCTGCAGTCTCTGTGGGTTCAATCATTTACTTTGATGTGTGTCTTTGAAGTGTTGGAAAGAAAAAAAAAAAAAAAAGAAACTTGCAGGGACGTCAAGAAAGGGAAAGTGTTGTGATGTTGGCTGGGAACTCTGGGGATGAGAAAGAAAGAGAGAGAGAGAGAGAGAGAGAGAGAGAGAGAGAGAGAGAGAGAGAGAGAGAGAGAGAGAGAGAGAGAGTCTGCCATGCCTTCACGAACGTGTTTGATCTGTTGGGCATCGAGTTGATGTACGTGTGTGATCAGCTTTTTCAGGGAGGTAGGTCTCCCTCTGTGCTGAGAGCAGCGTGATGGTGAAATCATTCTGACAGACAGCGTGTGGTGGAAGTGCGATGGGATGGAAGACCTTTTGTCTGAGTCTACATAACAGCAGTCATTTGTCGGGCGACCGGTCTGTGAAAGACCAACAGACTGTAGACATCCATAAGGACACACAGCATCAAGTGTGGAAAGACTGCAGACGTCCACGTGGACACACGGCATCATGCTGTGGAAAGACTGCAGACGTCCTTGTGGACACACAGCACTATGCTGTGGAAAGACTGCAGACGTCCGTGTGGACACACAGCATCACTGAAGACCCAGTTCGGCTGCATGCGCGTACCTAATCTATGGGATTCTGTGCAGACCTTGCATGTCCATTTCCCTCTGTCTGTTTCTCTCTCTGTCTCTGTCTTTGTCTGTCTGTCTGTCTGTCTGTCTGTCTGTCTCTCTCTCTCCCCTCCCTCCCTCCCTCACTGTCTATGTGTCTGCCAGGTATCTGTCTGTGTGCCCGCGTGCGTGCCTACTTGTCTGTCTGTCTGTCCCTCCCCCCCCCCTCTCTCTCTGTGTGAATGTTTGTCCCCTCCCACCTTTCTTTCTGTCTCCGCCTCTCTCTCTCTCTCTCTCTCTGTCTGTCTGTCTCTCTGTCTGTCTCTGTCTTGTGTGTCTGTGTGTGTCTGTGTGTGTGTGTGTGTGTGTGTGTGTGATGTGAGAGAGAGAGAGAGAGAGAGAGAGAGAGAGAGAGAGAGAGAGAGAGAGAGAGAGAGAGCGCCTAGGTGCATGTTGCTTTTCTTTATCATTTTGTTAAGTGAGTTAGGTATGCATGTAGACACCAGCATATGGCGGAGAAACAACAACCAACAAACAGAGGGAGAGAGGGAATGGGGAGATTAAGGTCGGTTCGCTGCGTTGTCTGATGGAGAAGCTGGGTGGTATGGTACGACATGGGGGAACACAGGTTAACTCTGCAACCAACGAGTTTTGACGTCAGCCACAACTGCCACCGGGGACTGGACCCGCCAGACAACCAAGGACAGTGTGGGGGAGGAGCCCCCCCCCCCCCCCCCCCCCTCCTCCCCACAAAAAAACACCCTAACTACAGCAGGCAGTGAAGGAGTCAAGTATTAACAAGACAAAAAGACCCCCCCCCCCCCCAAAAAAAAAAAAAAAAAAAAAAAAAAAGGTAGACAAAGAAAGTTCTGTTTTTTTTTTATCTCTAGTAACAGAGACAGTCAATAATAACTGTGCTCATGAGACTTACCCTCGGCAAGTTTTCTGGAATGATGATGCTGTCACTGCTGCTAATGATGATGATGATGATGATGATGATGATGACTTGCAGAGTGCAGATCTCTGTGTGAAATCCATGCCCATAGTGCGCAGAAAAGGAGGAGGGCAGAGCGGGGAGGGAGGGAGGGGGAGAAAAGAATGAATGGTGGTGATGTGGATCCACCAGTTGAGCGAATCAAAGAACGGTGTCTACAGGGAGTACAGCGGGAATCGATACAGACACCTCCAGAAAGGCGACACAGTCGTTTACTACCTCTCCTAATTGGAGCAAGGTATAGGAAACGTCCCCTCATAGCTAAAGGAAAGACTGTCCGATGTGTCGCTTTTTTTCCGTCATAAATGGGGCAGGCTCGTTTGTCTCTGTCCTGTCCTCAGACAATGGGATCAAGGTCTAAGGGATACTACAACATTACAAGGCAAAGGCCGTTCAATATAGAGCTCTGTTAACAACTGAAAACAGGATCGCAGAATACACAAGTAAACCGAATGTCCTTTTTAAAAGTTCTTTCAAAAGGGATGGGTCTTTCTCACCTATTAATGGGCCCTACCTTTACTTGGGAACCGTCAGTGTAGGGGGGGGTGTACCAACAGTAGATCGACAAACGCATGCGGGGAAAACAGAGCTCTTCTCGTATATTGAAACAACGGTGGCACTCAATGGGTATCGATGTTCTCTAGCTCCTGCAGCACATCGTACTCTTCATCTCCAGTAGCACGTCTGTTAGGAGTGTTTTGTTCTCAGGGCTGACTTCGCTCACTTCCTGACTTCACCTGGCTCAAATGTCAGCTAGTTATGAAGCTAGGTAATTGGTATCGTCTGCCTGCCTGTTCGCTGTTGGCTCACAGGAACACGCCATGAGGTGTGTTGGCATACAGGAGTACGTTATGAGATGTTGGCTTACAGGAATACGTCATGAGATCTGTTGACTTACAGCAGTACTTCATGAGATCTGTTGACTTACAGCAGTACGTAATGAGATCTGTTGACTTACAGCAGTACGTCATGAGATCTGTTGACTTGCAGCAGTACGTCATGAGATCTGTTGACTTAGGGATAACATCATGATATCTGTTGGCTTACAGGAGTACGTCATGAGATCTGTTGGCTTACAGGATAACGTCATGATATCTGTTGGCTTACAGGAGTACATCACGAGATCTGTTGGCTTACAGGAGTACGTCATGATATCTGTGGGCTTCCATGAGTACGTCATGATATCTGTGGGCTTACATGAGTACGTCGTGATATCTGTGGGCTTACATGAGTACGTGATGAGGTCTGTTGGCTTACAGGAATACGTAATGAGATCTGTTGGTTTACAGGAATACGTGATGAGATCTGTTGGTTTACAGGAATACGTAATGAGATCTGTTGGTTTACAGGAATACGTGATGATGAGATCTGTTGGTTTACAGGGAATACGTGATGAGATCTGTTGGCTACATGAGTTCGTGATGAGATATGTTGGCTTACATGAGTACGTGATGAGAAATGTTGGCTTACAGGAGTACGTCATAGAATTTGCTGACTCAGTTCACATCCTGTGATGACACGTGGTGTGTAGGAGCCGGGGGGCTGGACTAAATGTCCTGTCGGCCTGTGGCTCCCTAAAGGACACTATGTTCCGTACCAGCGTCCTTAGGAAAACCTGGAGGATGCTGCATCCTCTCTGGCATTTTTGTACATGGCAGCATGGCTGGGGTTGGTGCCTGTGCCTTATCCTCTCATACTACTGCACGCAAAACAAAAAAGCCACCATAAACAAACAATAAATACTGAGGGATGGGGAGGGGGGTGTCCCACGAACAGAGGAAAAACACTTCCTCCTCGGCCTTGGAATCATTACTATCTGTTATTATCGCTCATCAGTCCTCTTTCATAGGGTATTCCATTGTGACAATTGTCTTTGGTTTTGGCCTCTCTCGATCCTTTTGTGAAGGGGTTGGGGTGGAGAGAGAGAGAGAGAGAGAGAGAGAGAGAGAGAGAGAGAGAGAGAGGGGGGGGGGGGGGGGGGAGGATGGAGTGGATAACTTAACAGAAATAAAAAAAGAAGCCATACTTTTTGCAGGTGAGAGAGAGAGAGAGGAGGGAGGGAGAGAGAGAGAGAGAGAGAGAGAGAGAGAGAGAGAGGGTGAGGTGGGTGGGGGTGAGGTTGCTGACCTGCTTCTCTCTTCCTACGGATGTCTGCATCACTACAAGTCGCATTCTTCGCCGGATTGTCTGTCTGTCTCAGAGCAGTTGTGAATGGCGATTTCAGAGACAATCGATCATTAATCAAATGTCAGAGACAGTTAATGTATCAGCAAGATGAACGCTCTGTTAACATACAGTATTGCTTGTATTGTCTCTCTCTGTCCTCTCTCTCTCTCTCTCTCTCTCTCTCTCTCTCTCTCTCTCTCTCTCTCATTGGTACCCAGGTTTTCTCAGAAGCCTGTGGAATGCCTTTTTTTCTTGCGTTTCTTGATTTTGTCTTTTGAAACGGATTACAGCTTGACTTCGACGCGGTGTCAGCCCTGATATGGCCTTTGCGGTCGGCTAGGCTACAAGCAACATCGCCTTAACAACTCAATCCATACAATATTCCACTTGCATCATTAGTCTGTGAGAAAATGAAAGTGGAAGCAGCAAGCCATACAAGACAGACCCGTGGACCCAGAAGGTTCTCGGTGGACCAGGCAAAAAAAAAAAAAAAAAAAAGAAAAGCCCTTTGCAGAGAGCCAGGCCTTGGCACACAACTGACAGAGGCAGAGAGCCAGGTCTTGGCACACAACTGACAGAGGCAGAGGGCCAGGCTTGGCACACAACTGACAGAGGCAGAGAGCCAGGCCTTGGCACACAACTGACAGAGGCAGAGAGCCAGGTCTTGGCACACAACTGACAGAGGCAGAGGGCCAGGCTTGGCACACAACTGACAGAGGCAGAGAGCCAGGCCTTGGCACTGACAGAGGCACAACTTGGACAGAGGCAGAGAGCCAGGCCTTGGCACACAACTGACAGAGGCAGAGGGCCAGGCCTTGGCAAACAACTGACAGAGGCAGAGAGCCAGGCCTTGGCACACAACTGACAGAGGCAGAGAGCCAGGCCTTGGCACACAACTGACAGAGGCAGAGAGCCAGGCCTTGGCACACAACTGATAGAGACATAGAGCCAGGCCTTGGCACACAACTGACAGAGGCAAGGAGCCCTTTGTGACAGAGCACCAGGCCTTGGCACACAACTGACAGGGAAGGTCCTATGCAGCGAGCCAGGCCTTGGCACACAACTGACAGGGAGGCAGAGAGCCAGGCCTTGGCACACAACTGACAGAGGCAGAGAGCCAGGCCTTGGCACACAACTGACAGAGGCAGAGAGCCAGGCCTTGGCACACAACTGACAGAGGCAGAGAGCCAGGCCTTGGCTCACAAGTGACAGAGGCAGAGAGCCAGGCCTTGGCACACAACTGACAGAGGCAGAGAGCCAGGCCTTGGCACACAACTGACAGAGGCAGAGAGCCAGGCCTTGGCTCACAACTGACAGAGGAGGGAAGCCCTCTGCAGGGACCCAGGCAACAAGAATGAATAAAAAAAAACCTGTCATCATGATAATAATACAAATAACAACAGATGCTGAGCAGGAGCCATCATTTTAGTACTACTGATCAATCACTGAATCCTCATTGGATCTCCAGACCCATGTCAATGACCAGTATCAACCTGCCTGAGCTGCCCTGGTGAAGTGTCAGTTCACTGTCGGTTTGACTGATGTCCGTCCGACTCATCGTCAAGGGTCGTGTCTTAGATTACCAGGTGAACTCAACTCTGCCGCTATTCGTCCTGTTTTACGTGTACACCTTAGACCATCAGCCGGCTGAGATTCAGAACATAACATTGCGATCTGTAATGGTGTTTGTTTTCGCTTCTCAGCACTTCTGTGGAGGAGCTCTCTCTCTCTCTCTCTCTCTCCCCCCTCTCTCTCTCTCTCTCTCTCTTGTCTGTCTCTGTATCTTGTATCTCTCTCTCCCCTCTCCCTTTCTTGGCCCCCTCTCATCTCTCTCTCTCTCTGAAAAAATAGTGGCCACAAATGTTCCAGGCACGCACACACACATAGACACACACGCACACTCGCACACAGACACATACACACACTTACACTCAGACTCAGACACAGACACAGACCAGTCACACACACACCACACACACACACACACACACACACACACACACACACACACACACACACACACACACACACTGACTGTCTCTCTCTGTGAAAACACACACACACACACAAACACACACACACACACACACACACACACACACACACACACACACACACACACACACACACACACACACACACACCACGATGACCCATTTTGAGGGCAGGGAGGAATGTTGTGTTGGCCATCCAAAGATGTCAGGGCTGTATCTGATGTGCCAGGATAATGAGGGTTGGCTAAAACAGGTCACTGCAGGCCCCTTCTAATTAACTGGTAACAAGAGAGGCCAGCACCACCCTCCCCCCTCCCCTCGCCCAGCCCTCACCCTCACCCTCACCCTCTCTTCCTCTGTGTGTGTGTGTGTGTGTGTGT
The DNA here is from genome assembly GCA_016801955.1 of Conus betulinus. Taxonomy (NCBI): domain Eukaryota; kingdom Metazoa; phylum Mollusca; class Gastropoda; order Neogastropoda; family Conidae; genus Conus; species Conus betulinus. The sequence goes on from JADBJO010000174.1 coordinate 535,497, forward strand.
GTGTGTGTGTGTGTGTGTGTAAGAGAGAGAGAGAGAGAGAGAGAGAGAGAGAGAGACAGAGAGAGACGGAGACAGAGTGAGACAGAGACAGAGAGAGATGCATTCCACTGGCAGAATGTGTGTGTGTGTGTGTGCACGCGCGAGATAGGTAGGTAGTAGATAGATAGATAGATAGATAGATAGAGAGAGAGAGAGAGAGAGAGAGAGAGAGAGAGAGAGAGAGAGAGAGAGAGAGAGAGATGTAGAGATGTAATCCTGAGTGTGTGTGTGTGTGTATGTGTGTGTGTGTGTGTGTGTGTGGCGGGCGCGCGCGCGCGTGAGCGAGAGAGAGAGAAAGAGAGAGAGAGAGGTAGACCGACAGAGAGAGAGATATATATAGAGAGATGTAATCCACTGGCAGTGTGTGTGTGTGTGTGTGTGTGTGTGTGAGAGAGAGAGAGAGAGAGAGAGAGAGAGAGAGGGGGGGGAGTGTGTGTCTTGAGTGATGCAATCCAGTGGCAGGGGAAAGCATCTCTATGCAGAACAGCATGTTTTCTTCTGGCCTTTTCCTGTGTTAGGCCTTTTTGCTGTGTTAGGCAATAGGGAAACTGGGAGAAAAAAGGTTGGGATGGATATGGGGTGGGGAAAGAGCGACGGGGGGGGGGGGGGGGGGGGGGGGGGGGGGGGGGGGAAGAGACGAGTGTAATTGGCTGTGTTAGGTGGGTGTGTAAACTGGAAGGGGAGAGACAGGATGAAAGAAGATGGAGCGCATCAAAGGTGTTGGGTTTCACCATTAACAAAGTGCGTCGTTATTGGCACTGCCGTACCGTGTGAAGGATGATGGAATGTTTGCATGTGTGCTCTCCCTACTGTTCGTGTCATTGTGACCGCCCAAACGAGAGAAAACCTTCAGAAGACGAGTAATACCATATGATGTTACTTGCCTATTAGTATTATGAAAAAAAAAAACAACAACAAACAAACTCACAGACTCCAACTCAAAACAAACCTCAACATTTACAAATACAGTTGAGTTGAGAAGTGGAAAGATAAGCAAAACCAAACGTCTGGCATATTAAGCGCTATAGCTTTCAGGAAGAGTTCAGAATGTCCCCCACCCCCCACCCTATCCCCCTATCCTCTGCCCCCCCCCTCCCCCCCGCGTTCCTATCCTGGGTGGGTTGTGTTAGGGATTAGGAGACGGTTGTAGCGATTAGGAAGGATCATGAGCGGATTAGAACACACTTAATCTGGCATGGGAAACCTGCATTTGGCCTGTAGGGTTGACTTAGATCAAGCTGACCTCATGCGTGCGTGCGATTCTGTAGCAAAGGCCATGTGTGTGGGAGGTGTGTGCTTTTTGACTCAGATTTTTGATAGAGAGAGAGAGAGAGAGAGAGAGAGAGAGAGAGAGAGTTTATATATAGGTGTTACCCCATCATGAGGGTGTATGTGAACATCTAGTTGGCGTGGATCATGAACTATTACGGTATGAAATAAATAAACACGAGCAGTTAGATACAAGATTATGTACATTTCAGGAAGACGCAGCGTCTCTGACTTCAGGTTCCTCATATGCAAGAGCAAAGAATATTATCATCAGTGGCATTTATTACCTCTTTTTGAACAATGAAAGAAGAAAAACACATATGAGAGAGAGAGAGAGAGAGAGAGAGAGAGGGGGGGGGGGGGGGGGGGGGAAAAGGGCAGGCGATGTACGTTTTGAACAAAGCGCAATGAACTGGGTAAGCGGATTGCCAACAACTCTGGTCGGAAACTTTGGCCTCTGTGACTGTCTGTCTGTCCCCTTCCTGACCTTGGTCCGGTCACACTTGAGCTGATCGGGGAGCTCGTACAGCGGGGTTGTTCGGGGTTCAAACCATCGACCCTCTTCAGCAGTCATGGCCGTATGTTAGTCCTTGGCCTCTGTGACTGTCTGTCTGTCCCCTTCCTCACTTTGGCCCAGGCCGGTGACCTGATGGGAAAGCTAGGACAGCAAAGAACCGAGGTTCCGTGTGTGAAAGC